>JAVJGI010000064.1:31915316-31953973 GCA_035590275.1 Ibycter americanus | reverse complement strand
CAGGGTGGACTGGCCTGAAGAGGATGAAGAAACAGCATGGACAGTAGATGAGCTTTTGGAACCTTGTGTGGGAAAGCATTGTTGTGGCCAGTTAGTTTTGTAGTGCTGCAACTTATAGGTATGCACGGTACAAACATGTGAGATTACCAACCTATATATAAGAAGTGCAACACTGCTGGGAGTCGAGAGAGACAATTTTTGTAGATGGTCTTGCATGGAAGGGGCTCTTCGCTTTGCCATTCATATCTGTGAGTTATCTGGCCTTCTACAGGACATGGACTCACTGTGTGTTGCTCTAGCTCCCTGGATGGCGTACGCTGTATGTCCAGCAGCAGGGCACGTTGCATACATGGCATGACTCCTTTCAGCTGCCAGCTGATTAAGATGTTGTGAGTGACGTGGCTGATGCCAGGGGCTGAGTAACACTCTCCTCTTACATAGAAATAAATTGTCTTTTCCACTGCAACCTGTGATAACTCCAATTTCCCCCTAATGTACTTTCACTTAACATCTCTGCAGAAGATGGAAATACCGTCCTGACTTTATAACAGATTTGCTCATGCTATGTGCCTGAATACAAGACCTTACTGTAGACTTGTTCCTCAGTATGTGACAGGCAACTGAGCACAAACAGCTTTTTGCCACCTAAATGCCTTTGTATGCTTGGAGACACCTGAACTGGGCAAATTGGCCATTGGTCTTAGAATAATGGAGATGATAATGTTTTTATCTAATAGCACTTGAATTTGTTTCTGTTATGTACAGCAATAATGTTCCATAATACACACAGTTGTATGTGTGCTGTGCCCCTCTGAATAACCCAGTTTAAATTTCTACGAACAAGCATAATACATCCCATCTCCCTCTACACAGAATTCTTTGTTTGCCCATAATAGGCTTTCTAGCAGTTTTTATTTGGAAATATAAATGCTTGTGAGGCATCACCTAATTTAATTAGGCCCTGAGAAAGGCAGATATGGCTTGAGCACTGGCTGATAGTCATCTGTCTTCCAAATAGAAACTGCTTGCAGGTATAGGAAAGCTGTTTAAGCAGCTTTGACAAGACACACAAGGTAATGTTTACACTTCTTTGTACACAGATCTGTCCTTAGATGCAGTTAAGATTTTTTTCAGGTCTAGGAGTTCTGCTATTGGTTTGGATTCTCAAAGGGCCCCTCTGCTATTGAGTAGGTTTAAAACAACATGGTCCCAAAGGCTCTGGTGCCTTTGGTGGTGCACCATGGGTTCACCAGTGTCTGAATACCAGTGTCAGCATCTGCAGCCATTTGTTGGGTGCTCCAGTTTGAGGTGGAGAAAGAAAGAGGTGCTTGCAGAGCACCCATCTGCAAAGAGTGAAGTGGAAGCCTTTCTTGGCTTAAACCAAAGCCGAGAATTGAAAGACTTCGAACATCAACTCATGCTGCACAGAGGAGGAAAACACCGAGGAATCAGCTAATTCAAATTTTTTCTGTGTTGCTGGTCAAATCTGGAAATAGGAGATGCTTTCAAGCTTTCGGCTAGCAGCTACTCTCATTTCTGAAACTATATAGTTCTCCAGTGGATTATCCCAGCCACGATTTTCCGAAAAAGAAACAAATCAGAAAATATAAAAAGACACAAAGGTCAATAAAACCTCTTTAGGACTATCCATCAAGTGATGTTTACTGTCATCAAAAGGTTATATTTCTCTAAGAGCATTACAAACTGAAGCAGTTTGTGCCGTGATGCATGTGAAGCAACAGGGATGTTGCAAACAATCCATAGACTGAAGAACAGCACTCCACCTTGGGCCGTCCAGGGCAGGGGGACCATAAATCCTCCTTCAGTCCCATTCACAAGTCTTTGCACATCAGACTAAATCTGACCGATGAGATTGCCAGGGGCAGTATCTTATAACCCTCATCTGCTGTCCAGCTTTTCAACACCCTCAGCAGGAGATTCTGCATGTCCACCTGGGCATCAGCCAGTGACTCTCATTCTCCTAAACGATCCTTTAAATTTTGGTAGCTGAGCCACAGGACAGGAAAAGGGATAAAACTCATTAATTAAATAGTGTAACTCTGAATGGTTAGGTCACTTCTATGACATACTCAGCAAAATCAAAATACAGGACCTCAAGAGACCCCCACAAGTGACAAAAACCTACTCTGTTCACTTAAAAATCCAAACGGAAATAGCTCTCATTTCAGAATGGAGTTGTCAAAAATTAGCAGCCCCCTCCTTGCCTTTTTCCTGTCTAGAAGAAAAAAATTACCTCAACTTCAACACAGAAAAGTTACATCACACACATGTGGAAATGTCAAAGTCAACATTTAAACACCGTGCTCTATCAGGTCAAAAGATGAGAAATGGCTGTGCAAAAACATCACCAAACACAACATATGAAAACTATACTAAATAGCTTTGCTGTGACTGTTGAGAGAAGCAGTTTTCAGTGAGCTGTACCACTGTCCTTTTGCCCCACACTTGCCTTTTTACTGACTCTTGACTTCACAAGATTGTATCTGGGTTTGGCTTGTTCTGCTCAGGGAAATCATTATTTCTATTTAAGCTGCAGTAATGGAATTTTAAAGAAAATCTAAGGTGGCACTTAGGCTCACTAATCCTCACCAACATTCAGGGCTCCTTTGTATTGAGCTGAGTGCTTAATACAAGTGCAAGTAGTCTCCCTTGACTTCAGTGCTGATTGGAGGCATTCAGCACATCACAGGAGATGCTTTTTATTGTCCATTACTATTGCCTTGAACCCATGACTCTTCAAAAGCCCAGCGCAAAACAAGAAGGCATGGCTGTAGTTTGTCCTAAATGACATTACAAAGAGATAGAAGATGACTATAACTTGCCCCCAATAAACTTCCACAGAACCTAAATGTGGTTGTGTATCTATTGCCACCTCCCATGTAGCAGCAGAAAGAAAGGAGAGCATGCAGTAGAGAAGTGGGACAGAGTATAGGAGAATACCTGCACCCCTCAAAAGAAGGGAGGATGCGTGAGTCCCTCAGGCACATGCAACTCCTAGATTGGTGCAGCTACAGCCTTACCATAATAAACACAATTTCCAGAATCTCTGACAATTGAGCCCACGGCATAGGAGAAAAATCCTTGCATTTAAATTAAGCACAAAAATGCAAAAGTACCAATCTATTCTGCCATAATGCATGGGAGCATAATATATCTGAATACCCAAGCATCAATTAAAAACCAGACACTTCTAAGCACATCAACCAGGTAGAAAATATGCCTGGATCGTCTGTGCTCCTCTGAAAAGAATGCCCTGTCCACCCCTAGTAAGGCTCATTTATTCATTTAAAGAAATACCATCTTAAAAAATCTGCTCTAGCCTTTGATCTCCAGTCATCAGTACAAAAGGCATTTGGAGTACCGCTCAGACTTAATTAGCTTGCTCCGTTTTTATACATGACCTCAGTCACACTCTAATTAATCCATTTATGGTTAAAAATCTAACAGTCAAATCCCATACTTCATTCTTAAGACAACTTCAGAAATGGATCCACTCCTCCTCCTAATTTGTTGCACTACTAGCAATATCCACCCCTCCTTTGGACAGTGCCCCCTTCCCATCCAAGAAAAAAACCCAGAAAACATACACCTCCAAGGAGTAACTGAATTTGGATCACCTGGAAATGGGGCTCCTCGGTACACAGAATAAAAAGGAAACATAAGCCTTCTTTTGAAAAAAAGAAGAACTATGAAAAGCTGAACTCCACCTCCTGTATTGCACTGAGCCACTGCTGCACATAATACACAGAGCTGTCAAGAGATTTAATTAGGATACAAAATCCAGTGATTTAAGAATTCTCTCTCCTTAGAACATTCTTAGGGATTTGCTCAGAATTAGAGGATGGTTTAAACATTAAAGGTTTTTTTTCCCCCTTTTAATGAGATCAGCTGCATAGTGGAAAATGAGACTTTATTTATCTAAATATCACATGAAGAACTGAATAATTTAATAACCCCTCTCAACTAAATCCAGTCCAATATATTTACATGTCTCTTTCTCTTTTGCATATATAATACTTATTTTGTATTTGACTTCCAATGTATAAACAATTCTTAGCTTTACAAACCTTAAAGATAAATAATTAGAATTCTGTATTAAAATTAAACTGTTATCTTTGCTAGAGATAAAAAGTCTTTCAGTTTATACTTATATTCAACTCTGAAATCATACGATGGTTATTCACTTAGGCTAGATCTCTTAGTGAATATTACTGGACCTAAATAACCTTTCACCTCATTTAAAAGTGTTATGTACCATTCCAAAATAAAATCTTGTTCATTTTAGATCAAAACCAGCACTGGGAATCAATATCTAATAATACCCAATTGATCATTAGGGACCTAGAAACGACTGAGTTATGCATTCAGTTAAATAGTTTTACAGACAACTTTAACATGTCAAGGTTTGGAAAATAATCATCAAGTACTAGAAACGTTAAAAACTAGTAGATCTATTTCCTTTTGATACTGCTTTATCTATCGCTAGGGCCAAATTCTGCCACCCTTGCAAGCATTTACTGTCTCAATGGAATGATCCTTTTAGTTTAGGTTAATTTAGTTCAATAAAGCCAGCGTAATCAGTTCACCCAGGATCAAGAAAAAGACTGAGTATTTGAAGGGAAAACAAACAAACAAAGATTTGTCTTTTCCTTCTGATACATGAAAAAGAAATGGGTGTGGAGAACTGGGAGCTAATTCATTTGGAAGGCCAGCCTGTTCAAAAATAGAGTCTAGTTTATTACCTAGAAATAATATTTTAAACATTTTAAAATACAAGTATACTTGGATTAGTAAAAAAAATATCTCTTGCATCCAGCACAAGTAAAATAGCTTTACTTCATCAATACTAAAGCAATTTTACAGTGCAGATTTTCTGCATTTTAACTGAAAACAAATTTGTGACCTTAGCAAGTTTGTTATAAATCATGAATGAAAAGTTGGTAAATAGAGTTGTTCACAATTTTCTGATTAAAGTCTAAAAGTTGAAAATATAAAAAAGAAATTTGAAGCTATATAATTACCACGTGTATAATGTATTCTCTTGCTGGCAAAAAGTGCCCGATTTGGTGTAAATTATGTACTTTGGCAAATCACCATGTCCTAAAGTTTACTAAATAATATTAAACCAAGCCTCACTCGTAAAAAGATCAAAAAGTAAAAATGAAAACCAAAGACACTTCTCATTTCAGTTAGAGAGACTAGACAGACTCCACGTGATGACATTAAGGATGCATGTGCCCAGTTTGGTACATCTCCTCTCCCCGTGTAATTCTGTGGCCACACATGAGCTCAGCAAATGGAAAGGCTTAATCTGTGCACAGCTGCCAGCATGCACTCTGTTCACCAGTCACTCTTTCTTAGCCAGAAATCACACACGTATATTAATATTTATTAAGGCCTTCTAATGGTGCTGGCCTCTTTGTGTGCTTACACCTCAATCCATGGCTGCCTCACAGGTGCATGGTATGAAATAAATCAGTGCCCCATTTGCAATATCTGCTTCCCTGACTGTAATACATAGCTGTGCATTGTGGCAAAATGTAAGCTAGGACGTTTCTGCCTCAAGTAGCTTCTCCCTTTCAGCTGGAAATAGCACATAGAGTGGAAGAGTGCAGACTGCTGCAGTCTCTCACTGCTTTCTTCCAAGTCAAAGATGCTCCTTGATCAAGTAAAGCAGGAAAAAAGTAAGTGAGGGAAATAGAGTAGGTTGCAAAGATGCACTGTACAGAAAGTAGTAAAGCCCTATGGCACTGTGCGGGCTTGGGAGTACGTTCAGTTGTGGGTTATCAATCACTGTTTCTTCAGTTAACACTTTAGAGCATTCCTAAGTCCTCAGTTCCTGCTGAGCCTTCACTTTGCATAGGGCTGCGGCAGGTACAAGCTCCCCCTTCACAGCAGGGTGCTGGAAGACAACTGGGGAGGCCACATTCAGTGGTTTTCCTTCATCAGCTGCAAATGGCTTACAACAGAATCAAAGGAGAGAACAGAGAAATGGGGTGATACAGGGGCAATTCATCTTATTTGAAGGAAATGTCTAAAAAAAATCAGATGCATCTCTCTCTAAGAGTGTCTATATCTCATAACTAACAACAAAGAGAATCCTGATTAGCCCCGATGCAGGTGTAAATGCTGTAAACTTCTGAAGTAGGATCCATCAATTCCACCCACAGCACCTTCAGAGAGCTGAGCTTCTTGGGTGTCTTTGAGTTTCCTCCAACTGGAGTTTTGCCTTTAGTGGCAAACCAATGTGTTTAGGCCTAATGGCACAACACATGCTGATTTAGAGGGTGAACACTTTGGAAAACAGCACAGATTTTCAACTGTGGCATGAATGAAGATTTTCAACAATTTAGTCAAATGCTGATGGTATAACGACCATCCATATATTTGAAACCTCTCTGCTGGCTAACCGAAGCCACCAAACTTTGGGTGTCTAAGACGTGGTAGAGACCCAAGTGCACCATGCATTGCCTGACAGTGTGGTCACCAGCACAGCAATGAGCTCTGCTCTCCAGCAGCCTCATATCTAGAGGTTTGTCTTCAGGTGAGCAAAGTCAGGCACGCTTGGGATGACAGCCTGGGCACAAGGGACGTGCCAGCCCCTCCTTTGGCAACCTCTGCTTGCACTAGCTGGGAACCTGAGGAGTTAACACTTCCCAAGGACAAGACATCCCTAAAGACAATACACATAGAGTAGGAGACGGGAAGGAGCATGATCCTATTTATGCCATGAGCAAACTGCAGTATCAGAGAGACAAAAAGCTGGGAATGAAACCATCTCAATCCAGCACAGTCAAGTGTTCAAGTAAAGGACTGTCCTTCCTTTCCCAAAGAAAAGGAAAAAAGGAAATTCTAATAAATGTTTTCTTTAAAAAGCAACTACTTGTACATAAAGGTACTGAGAACACAACATCAGTATTGGTGGATGGATCTTTAAAAGACTGATATTCTCAGGATACAAGTAAGGAGCTAACACTTTCCCAGCACTAGCACAGCACAGTCTCAGGATGAACTGAAAATGAGACCATGTTATCAGTAGTTCACTATTGATGCCACGTTGTCACAGTCTGCTTTTCATTTTCATCAAGCCTACTTCATTACCATGGCCTTGATGCAAATTAAAATAAAGTCATCAGTCTCTAGACAGATATACAATTTTTGTTGGGAAGGCGATGAACCCAGTTCCTGTTCCTGCAAACAATTATGCAGTAAGCTGTCTAATTTTCTACAGATGGCTTAATGAGGCTGCATAGACGTAAAAAGTTACCCATAGGCATATTTGCAGTAGAAAGGCCATGGTTATCTCTCAGCTGCAGGGTTTTCCAGAGACCCAAGCAATTACCATTGTTGAAAGCAACAAAAGCAATGCTATGAATTCATCAGAACAAATATTTCATAAATGTGCTTTAATAGTTACACCTGGTGCTAATATTCTTAATGATGGAGCATCATTCAGGGGGAAAACCTCCTGCAGTGTGTGGTGATGGGTACACCAGCATGGACACAGCCAAGCCATGCCTCTGTGGCAGCTGCAATGTTCAGAGACAGCTCAGATGCCAGGATGGCTTTGGTGGCCAAGCTGCAGAGCTGCAACTGCCCACAGGTAGCCAAAGCACCTTAAATCCTTTCTGTGGGACCAAGGAAGAGACAGAGGGAATTAGATTGAACCATGTAGGCCAATATTTACAGCACAGACAGGAGCCCCACCACCTGCCCACACAATGCCATCCCCTTCATGGAGAGACCAAGATGCAGTCTGCCTCTTCTCAGCTTCAAACACATCTCAAGGCTCTTGGCTGTACAAAGATTTTGGCACTGAGCTGCTAGGGAAGGATAGCCACCCCTGTGGGAACAATCACTCCAGGATGGTGAGCTGTGTCCAGGCAAGGGCAGCATCAATGCAGTGGGGACACCAGACAAGTCTTTGTCACGGGCGTGGGAGTAGTGCTTATGGGGGAAGCTCCAGCATCCCAGTAATGACCCCAAATGTGTCAAGGCCCAGTCAGGACATTATCCTGACAACCATTTGCAGTCTTCCTAGGACTGAAATGGGATGTTTCCAGGAGCAAGTCTGGCATTACCATTCCTACATTCCCTCAATGACTTCTCCCAGCAGGTGTCTTTAGACTTTTTGAAGGCTGAGCACATTTTCTCTGCTGTAGCCCTTCATTCTTTAGGACAGGGCAGCTGTCATGATTTCCACCTCTCCTATCTAATTTTTATTCAAATTCTAACTGCATATTGCATGGGAATGTATATTCAAACTGTCAATAAACGTTTTGCCTTGCTGCTCTTTAACATGAAGACACATCTCACAGGGCACGAGAAACAGGAATTTTTATCAATGACAGTCATATATATGTTACTTCCTTCCACTACGGTGGGACTAGGATGACTGAGTTGCCACAAGTCAGAGACAAGGCAACCTCAGGTACCCTTGGGTGAGGCTGACAGGCTGGAAACTGTTCCCTTGCAGTCTGCATGGAGCACAGACCCTGCAGCTACCCAGAAGCTAAGTAAGGAGTAAGTACATGGCCCAGGGACCTTCAAAGCGATTTTGAAAGGAAACAGCTGGTGTTTCAAACTCCCCTGCGTGTTTCTGAAAAGCTGCATGCAGCATGTAAAAGGAAAGGAAATATTTGTCTTTGAAAAGAAAACAAAAAGTTGTTAAAATCTCGGAAGATGTGACACCATACAGGAAAGTAGGTAGAAATAGTTCTTAGAAAATATATGACTTAATATTTGTCCCATTTATGTGCCTAATATTCTTAGGCTCCCACATTAGACCAGAAGCCAAGAAGAGTCCCTGCTTTGCTCAGACACAGACTAAAGACCCTGTAAGGGCTAAGGGGATGAAGTGGTGACTGTGAGCTGAAACATACCTGTGTAGGAAGGGATAACAAAACCCATCCAAAACCTGGGGGCACTCCATATAGGAGACAGTAGAGGTATAAGAAATGCTGCCATATTTGTATCTGCAATACAATCATACTGCAGATACCTATAGAAATTGGAACTGGAAGAGACTGGTTGGGTAAGTGCAGTGATAACAAATATAGCAATGTGAAACATATACATAAATAGGCAAGTTGTTCTGTTACATAGAACAAACAGATCTCCTGGGTCTGGGCCCAGCACTGTTGTCAAAATAATTATCAGTGAGCAAGGCAGAATCTATGGTCCATTATGGAGATGAGAAGGAATCTCTCAGGGACCATTACCAGCTGAGGGTTAGACCTCGTTAAACCTGGTTAAGCCAAGGGGGGTTGTATGCTGCACAGCAGATCTGAATTTGGCTTTAGATTTACCACTTGTTTACACAAGTGGATCAAACAGAGCCCGTTTCTGCTTCCAGACACCCTCACTGACCACTCCATGCTTCCCTGGGAAAATTCTAATAAAATAGCTGCGTTATTCTGCATTAGTGCAGCACTTTTTGATCCCAGTCAGACTGGTCAAAGCCCAGGTTTCATGCAACTCCAGTCTCCCTTCCCACCTTGCAGGACATGCTGGGGGAGTTTGGCCTCCTGAAACCTGCAAGAGCTGGGGAGCAGCCAGTTTCTCTTGCCTCCTCCAGAAGCTGGAGTAGATGGTTTGCCTATGACATGGTCATTCACTCAGACTACACAGGTTGCATTTGATGAGTAAACTAAATGCAAGTTGGAAGACAATGCTATCTGCTGTTGAATAAATGGCGCCTGGCAGGATTTTGGCTTGGGCTGAGTAGCATTTTCCCAAACAATTTCCAAGCAGGGTAACACAGGCCATCGACCATTCCCTGTCAGCAATTTGCATGTAGCCACCCTGCTTTGGAGACTAAACAATGGCATCAGTACAGATCTGAGCTGCCCCATGCCAGATGCCCTCACTGCTAAAGAACAGTCTCAGCCACACTTAACTTATTGGTCCAGATGTACTCCCAAGCCTAAGTTCAGTGGCTTTCTCAATAAGACGGTGATTAATTAGTCTTATGCTGCAGTATGGGAATTATGTCTCTTGCCACCTCATATGAGCACACACAGAGGGATGCTGACTGCTGCTGGTGGCTCTCCTTCCCCATCAAGAGATCACACACACAAACTTGCGCGTGTTACAATGGAGAGAGCAGCCTTGCACAGACTGCATGTCCTTCTGGTGAGTAAGCCAAAGTCCTTCCGCCACCACTTTACAAATACAAAGCCTAGAGCCCTCTGGACCAGCTGAGACAAGGTGAAGGCACAGACAGGACAGGGACAATGATGAGAACAGGAAAAGTTCAGGTACAAACCAGATCTGCAGTTGAGCATCCCACAGTCTCTACTGCATTTCAAAGGAATAAAGTGATGTATATCCATCCCTGCATGCTATGCAAACAGCCGGTGACTCAGAGGGTAGCACAGGGGCAAGCAGAGATGATCAATCTGCCACAGCTGAGCACGTCCAAGTCCACTATTGTCACTGGGGGATTCGTAACAGTTGTGCTTTGGGAAACAAAACAAACAGCGGCACACTTCTGTATGCACCAGCTCAGGCAGCTCACCAGAATCAAACCAGACAAGCGAGGACTGCTTGACCTGGAGGATTTAGACACCCCCACCCCAAACCATCTGAAGGGTTTAGAGTTTTAGTCTTACAAACTTGCAAATTTACTGCTCTTATTCAAAAGGAAAATTCACGATCTCAAATGTCAAGAAGTTATGTTCAATTTCCTTCTGGCGTTTTGACCTTCTCAACATGAGTGAAGTAACCCTTAAAGAGCCAGTGAAGCAGGGCTGCACAGAATATTTATGTTGAAGGGCTCCTGTATGCCTGTCAGGACAAGGCTCCATGCTGGGCACCTCTCATGCATCTCAGACCCAGGAGATACCTCCTCATTTCAATGACTAGTGTAGAACAAATACCAACTTTTTTCAAATAATTTTGAGTTCAGTTTAGTTTAGATTCCAATATGGAAACTGGAAAACATTTATTTTCAATTATCTTTTTAATTCACTGCATAAAACCAGGAATTTAGTCCTCAGTTTTTCTATTTTTAGTGAATCAGCATCTCATGCAGCCGAATGGGGTTATAACACGCTCGGTGAGAAGCATTCTGACATTCCAGGGTGAATTTTGGATGGTTAGCGATTTCTAGCTAAAATTTCCAGAAGTAAATAAATCACTGAGTTTCATTTTGTGTGTTGCTGAAAATGTCACCCAAGCTGAAAGGGAGTTCATATTCATTAAATATTACTCCAGTTTCTGGAAAGAAGAGAGGGGGGATTTTACCACATTATTTGCAGAAAGAGAGTTAGTAACAAAAATACAGAAAATGTGAAAATCTCATGTGTCATGTCAATTACGAATACATCCTAAAATGATGAGGTCAGTTCAGTGCAACTTAGACTAGAAGTGCATTTGCTTGGCTGCTGGAAGGAAGCAACCTACTAATACAGCACTCCCTCCATAGCAGACTAGTTCAAATCCAGCCCGTGAAAGTTATTACCCACATGCAATATCTGGCTTGCATGAAACGATTTCCATCCATCCATCCATCCACTCACCCACCCACCCATCCATCCATCCACTCACCCACCCACCCATCCAACCATCCACAGGCTTTGGAAGAGACAGATGCCCACATGCAAAAAGCAACTATCACAATCTGCATCTTTGTTGGCATCCTCAGCTGCAAGGCTGAGGAAGCAAATGCACATAGAAGATGAGCATGTCTCCCCCTCTGTCTCTCCCAACAGGCTCACTCAGGGCCATTGCTGTGCCGCAAACAGGGGTAACATTGGAAAATGTGCCCAAAGCTCTTGAGGAGGAACATGAAACTGCAGATACCACATGCCGACAGCTTCCATCAAGTCACTTCCAAACCGTTTGGGGATTTCCACACATATAGCATAAGCTTCCCTACCCAGTATTGTGCAAAGAGTTATTTCAACAATTGTCACCATCTTTGCATGCTCAGCCATGCCAGCAATTCAGCCTTCCTTGCTGGTACAGAGATGCAGGACATGCTACGTGGACATATGACCTCGATGCTAAGGAAAACCCCTTCTTCCTGTTACAGCTGCATTAATACCACTGTGGTACAGCAAAAGGGAGGTGAAAGTCAAGTCCTACAAGAAATATGTGGCATCAATTTGTGTTGGTTTTCGCCCATTACAAGAGCTCAATGAGGCATAAGAGCAAAAGAAAGATGGCCCTCACTGGCATGAAGTTTTACAAGCATCCTCCCACTGCTTCAGCCAGATTGCACATTTCATAGCATTATGAAGTTTAAATGCCATGGGATAGATCTGTCTGGCAATAAATTCAGCCAAAGGCAATCTCTTAAAAAGCCATCATTATGTAAGGGTGTGCTTGCTCATTATAATGAAGGATGGAAAATACAGCATGCGTCACACAGTGTAATTCAAAATTGATTTCCTATTGTGACACATTTTACAGAGGCTATCCTGCACAGTGCCTTTGCCATGGTCTAAACCAGGACTGTTTTCCCACTTTTCTTCCCTTTCATCTTCTCCTGTTTGTCCAGTGCAGGAGACTATTTCAAGGTAATGCCTTCATCTTCACTGCACATCAAAAGCAAAGCAAGGGAGGAGTGCTGCTCTTATCCTGGCAGCTCTCCATCACATTTTAAAACTCTTCCTTGAACCAAAAAAGCACATCACTCATTTTATTTCGCTACTCATCAAAGAAGAGCTGGTTGCTAACAGCAAAAAGAGCCACTTGTGAAACATGCCAGTTCCTGGCCTCATCCTGCCAGGAGCTGTGTCATCTCAGTTCCCACTGACATTCTGCTTCCTATAAGAACCTGGACCATGCAGGATTGGCCTCTCCTAGAGACTCAGGTGGTGCTAGAGTTATGTTTCTACTTTGAAGACTGTATAGAAACCCTGTCACAACACCCTCAATTTTTCAGCTGAGCTTTTCATTCTGTTTATTTATATTTTACCTCTTCAGTCAATTGAAATTTGTAATCTTTTTGTGCTGATGCTGCTACATAGGTCTTTTTACCCCAATAATCACTTTAACACTAACACTGCTTGGCACCCTTGTCTGCAAACTCAACAGAGATGCCAAGGGCTATGGTGTAAACTACATTTCCCACCTCTGATCTTCTGTCAGATGGTGCCATTACTGGCACTGTACCTGTATCCCTTCACAGGCTTGTCAAGTTGGTGCTACATGCCCACACAGCCATGCCTGCACCTACATAAGAAGTTAGCTTCAGCCAGTGTTACAAAGGTAAAAATTCAGAAGACTGCAGTCCCTGTGGAAATAAAATGCAATGAGCTGCCCATCAAGAGCCACTTCAATAAGGTGACCTACCGTAGTACCATGCTACAACCTGCGGCATGAAGCAAACAGCCGATGGGGCAGAGGCTCCTTGGATGGCTCAAAGCCCTCTTCACTCACTCCAGATACCAACACCCTGGGGCTGGAAAGGCCACGAGCATAATTCAGTGATGATTTCTCAGTGTTACAGCCTTTTCTCTAGCCTGCCCTCTGGGCTACCATTATACTGCAGCATGTCAAATACACAGTCACACCCTCCTTACTAAATTCCTGCCCCTTATATGCCCTTGCCTCCTATTCAAATCACTTCAAACCCTTCCTGCAGGACCCTGAGGAGGCAGCTGGGTTCCCAGGTAGGGAAAGAGCTGCCTCAGCAGTGCTCAGGCACTACCCTGCTCCTTGGACTGGGAACAGGGCTGCCATGGCAGGAGTAAGAAGCCTAGACAGACACTTATTTGTGCTTCACACTCTATAAAGAAATTGCCGCAATTCCCCATCTTCAAAACTTGCAGAAATATTAAAAGATTATTAAATGCCTGGGGTCCAATGAAAACTGTACTTTCTATTATTTCTATTTTTGGAAATAATAATTGAACTATTATTATTTCTATTTTGTAAGACAGAAAGCTCACAAACGCAGCATTCGGACCCAAGCATCTCAGGAAATCAAAGCAGCCTGACAGCCATACAAAGCCTGTCGGGGTTCAGTTCTTGAAATCCTGCCCTATGCTTGAGCTACAGCACCATACTTGGTCCCTTTTGTCTTCCCAAAATAGCAGCTAGCAGGACTGGAGAAGAATCAATTCCCAAGTAAATCTCATGCAAATTGGAACCACACAAAGGAGGCTATTAAACTGCAATGGACATCGGCAGCACCACTCTCAGACCTGCATGACATGTTTCAAAAGAGGCTGATATTAATTAAAAATGGGTCTGATTTGTTTATGTTTCTTTCCACTGTGCTTTGTTATTTTAATCACTGAAATACTGGACACTCATGACCCATTCCATTGTACAGTTTTATTCATAATTAAGACATGCACATAATCTTTATTAAGTTACATAAAAACTAATAATGGAGTTTTACGATCAATATAAAACAACAAATTAGGTTTTATCTGTAGTTTCAATTTGTCTAATACCAATACTTAAACATATTTGAAATTAAACAGTACAGATGTTAATTGGATAGAAGCAGGTCTGCAGTACCTTTGCATGAGTAATGCTACATGAAATAATTAAAATTTCACATTTATGTAAGAGTTTCCATCTCCAAGGGATCCCAGAACCCATTAACAAGTACAGCAGACAGACATCTTCTGTAATATTTTGCCTTCCTGTGACAGCTTCCATGGATTTCAGATCATTTCACAAACACTAATCAAGCCTTCAACACCCTGCGATGCTGCTGCACAGTGAGGGGGACTGGCCCCGCTGACGGCACCCAGCCCTGTGGATGAGGTGACCAGCAGCAAATCAGAGTAAAGGCTGACGTGGTACTGACCACCTCAATTCAGCAAATGTTTCTATTTAATAAAATACTTAATCATATGTTCAAGTGTGTTGTAATGGATGTAAGCATGGCCTCAAGCATCTTGCTGAATGTGAGTGTGTGGTGAGCAAGGACCTGGGAAAAGTGTGGTGCAGAGGAAAGTGTGGTGACTACTGGCCCATAAAGGCAGCTCCTCCCTGCCATCTATTTGTCATAATTATTTCAGGTTAGATATGAAATAACCTAATGAGTTATTTCAGTTGGGTTTTACGCGTGATGAAAATAACCAAACACCCTCAGACCCATCACCATTTTTTCTGTTTCATAAATCCCCACATCTTTACCTGGTCTTGCAACCCAGCTTCCTTTCCCTGTATACTTTCCAGTTTTCCAACTGACAGATTTTCCAGCTGACATTTTCTAGGAGGGACTACATTTTAAATCAAGGATAGCTCTCCAAAATTCTCTGTGCTGACTGTTCTTACTTGAGTAAGCACTCCATGTAACAGAGAGGCACCACTGGGTGAAGCAAGGGGAGAACCTCCCACCCAACTGCTCCCTGACGGAAGCAACAGGTCATTCCCAACCTGAGTTTTTGCTGCACAGAGCTAAGTCTGTGGAGCACACCAATCTATGTACACAGCTTTGGCATCTTGCCATGGCAACCGCTCTTTTAAGCATGAGGAAGAACTGACTAAATGCAATTCACTTTAATGTCTTAAAATTTCCTCTGTCTGAAATAATGATTTTGTTTAAAAGAATGAGATTTGGGGATCATGGAAAAACACATACCTAGAGCAAAAGATTTTTCACATCAACTGTTTGTTACAACACCAAAATATTTCCTTTTTCCTCTGTTCAGAAGCCTGAAAATCATATTGATTTGTGGACAACACAGTAGTCATTGAATTTTTCTTTCTAAGGCACTAACATAACACTGGACTTTTACCCCATGACGTTGCAGAGGACTCTGCCTAAGGCTTTAGCTGGAACAAACTTTTTCTCCCTGTATTAGTGGTAAAGGATCATATTTAAGAGGTCTAGGAGATTGTAGCAGACTGAAAAATGATTATCCCTGTCTTTTAAGAAAATGAGAGCAGGGCCTGGGAAGAAATGCCCAATAAAGTCCATAAATGTCCATCAAGTACTAAGCTGAGGACCATAAAACTTCCCTTCCTCTCTCTAAGCTCTGTACTGACAGCAAACCATGTTACAAAGTATAACGATTATTTCAGTCTAAGGTTTTCCTTGTTTTTCACTTTTTCTTAGCAAAAGATGGAAGTCTGTGGTTAATTCTTCACCTGCAACCAGACTTAACTGAACTCAGAAAAGGAACAATGATATTCTGTATTTTTACCACCTATTATTAAGTGCTAGTTTCCAGCCTTGTTTAAATGTCAGTTATCAGGATTCAATTTACCCCCTCTGAGGGGGATGTCTGGTATCATTCTGAGAATAATAACTGCAGTATATTATGTTAATTGAGCACTAATAAGCTTCACAGTGCTTTTGCTTCCAAACAGGAATGGAAATGACATTTTTTAAATAGAGTGCATTAAGCACCTGTCTATACCTGCACCACCTCATCTCAGAATCTTAGAATATGACGCAGCAGAACAGATTTGCTGGGCATTACAGAGGATTAAGGAAAACCCAAAAGATCTAACTTCTATTAACACACTCTTCTCTAAAGCCCAAGCCCCATTTGGGAAACTAGGAAATCCCACACAAAGAGTGCATTTCATCGAGATGGCTTCCCTTGTCAGCAGCCTCCAATGAACTTTAAATAATGTACTTTAAGGCTGTTGTCCCACATATCATCAATCTTAAAGATGAGGAGTCTCCAGCAGTGAATTTCTCTTCTGTTTAACTCTCAATAGAACAGTATTTCATGCAATTAATGTCAGATGCTGCTTGTGCATTTTGATCATTTCATTTACTTACAGCACAAGAAATGATCACAACCACAAATCCAAGGCATCTTTTGCTCTCACTAAAAGTTGGCAGTAAGCCTGCAAGGTTATGCAGGCTTGAGAAGACTCTCAGGGATAAAAGAGGATTATACTAGTTACTCTAATTAATATTTTGTTATTAGACAGACTAGGGACAATGACCTTTAAAGATGAGCAAGAAGAATTCCCTCCTGTGTCCAAAAGAGGTGAATGTATGCAGTTACATGCATTTGTATCAGTATAGATGTTGAGTGTAAGACATCATGACCACCCTGTATTTCTCATTTTGGCATGACAAAAATAAATAGGGAAGTTTTAACACTGTTTCAATTTGAACCTTTGCACCAGAACCACCCCCTGCCCCCAAAACGGAAAAAAAACCCCCACAGAATCATGATTATTTACACTGTTTTAATAAAGGCAAAGATACCTGGAGAGAACTTCTTACTCTTTCTACCACTGCCTGTACTTCTCAATACCAAGCAGACAACTCAGGGGAGGCACGGTCCCATGTGCACGACGGACTCCCAGCTGCAGGGCCACCAGGGGCACAGCTGCCGGAGGTCTGGTAGCCCCAAGCCTCCCACCACATCTCCCTGGGTACCCATCCTACTGCCTCACCAGCTGGTGGGGGTGAGCAGAGCTGTGCCACAAGGCTCCACACCATTGACCGCTTTCAAATTTGAATTTTCCACTTACAATGACCCTTTATTGGTGTGAGGCCAGTTTCCAGCAGCATACAGCTGCTCCTCTGCTACTGCTCATCCAGGCAGACCTTTTTCCAAAAGCTGCCTTCTTCCTTCCCCCACCACCATTAGGTCTATGTGCAGTTCTTCTACAAAATGTTCTTCCTCTGCCATGGCACTAATATCTTAAAGTGTCACCAGAAAGCTGGCTGAGCATGACTTCCCCAGCCAGCACTCACCCTGCTTGTCCACAGTGAAACTACACTTTTCCAGGTGTTTCCTTACCACATCACTTGAGAAAGCTTCCAAGGACATTCCTGTCCTAACAGCAGATGTCAAGTAAACTAGCCTACAGTTTTCCAGTCCACGTCTTAACCATTTAAAAATAATTTTAAAAAATGTTGTCTGGTACTTCACAGTCCTCAGAAAGCTTTCTGGGGAAAGAGAGCTTTCAAACAGGTCCCTTCATGGTTCATCAACCACCTTGCACATTCATGCCAAACGATGAAAGGGGGATTCCTTTTCAGACATGGCAGACATTATTTAAAAAGATAAAGGTAAAAATCTTACTAATCCAATACAGCTTTCAGAAAAGTAGAAGTGTTTCATCTTTCCTCACAGAGACCCTAGGCCAAAATCTCTGGTAATACAAACTGGCCTGCCTGTATTAATTTAAGAGCTCTTATCACAGTGATACGTCAAAAAAGGTCTTATTTTTTCCTTTGTTGTTCTTCCTTTTACCTTTTTTAGATACCAGTATGTTATTTTAAAGAATGAATTTTATGTTAGATTAACACCAAAGCTCTGGCAGAGGCCAGAAACCCAGAAGTTTCAGATACATGATAAATCCAAATCTCTCCCTGAGTGTCCCAGACAAATAGGCACCCTCTCATTTGAACTTGCTGTTGAAGCACCACAGGTCCCAAACTACGTATACTCTAGCCCTTGCAGGTTACTCTGGATCCTTCCCTGGTAGAGCAATCTTTCCCTCACACAAGTTTCACAAAGTCCACCTACACTGACTTGTTTTGAAGCTATTTCAGATGTACATTAAAAGGAAAGCCTAAAGGACCAGACCTGACACATTCACACATCACACTTTCAACCTTTACAAAATATAATCAGCTCTGTGGGCAAGATGCCCAGTACAAGGGTTGGATGCTTTACAGTGATGTTTCTAACATTTGTTAAAGGCTATAAGGACTTCAGTTAGTGGTCTTTTTCAGCTGCCTGGTGACTAACAATTTTTATATGACTCTAAAATTGTACCAGTCCTTGACGCAAATTTAACATGCTCGCTCCCAGTGACAGGCATGCTGCCAACTCATACCTAGCATCCAGCAATTAGGCCAAAGTCTTCTTCATCTGTCACTGAGATAAATATTAAAGAGGGCCTACCAGCAGTGAGATCTAAGACACCATGCTTACCTCTCCACTCTTACAGGGCCTACTGCCATTCACTTGCAGATCTGAAATTTCAACAGTTGAGTTTTATGGATCTAACATTCCTGCATGGGATTTCCAGGACAGAAAACTACTACCAGGAGGTGTTTTGGACATGCCAGATTTGTCACTCACATGCAGCGCAGCCGGGCAGCAGATGCCGAGCAGGTCCACCCCACACTCCCTGGAAGTGTGGGACCCAGACACATCTGAAGTATGGTAGCTTTAGTCCTGCTTCAGCAGAAGTTTTATCTTGTTTCAAATCAGAGGGGCAGGCAGGACACCAATGAACCCACAAGCATCAAAGCATGCTCATTAACTTCACACTGAAGTTAAGAACATGCTTAAAGCTTTGCTAAATTAAGTCTGTAACGATCAGCTCAATCTAAAAAGGGAAACATGCACTCCTCACGCAAGGGGGAAGCTGGTGTTAACTGCGAAGAAAAGCATATGAGAAATCTCCTCAAAACCCTCCCTTGTTTCAGCAAAGCCATATTAATGCAACATTCAAGCAATGGCAGGATCTTTTCTGCTGGGCTGGGACTGTATGGTAGCATCTCATTTGCAGGAATATACGTTCCTTTTCTTATGCATAAATGTAACCACTTGTTCATTGTCAAAGGTAACCTGGGCACTGGGAATGATGCACCATCTTTTACACATCATGCCCAGTCATTAACACCTCTTATCTTGTAGCCAGATATTAAAGATACAAGCCACTATGGAAATAACCTGATTTATTATATACCACACTCATTTAGAAATCACCACTTATTTTTAAAAACCACAGGGGGAAGTAATTAGATTTAGTAGGTAGCAAAGCCTCTAACTGATGGTGTAGAGTGCCTTTTTTCAACACTCCCTATACAGAAAGTTGCAGAAAAATTAAATAAATATTTTTTTCCTTCTCACCAGGCATAAAAATAAATAAAACAAAAACAACATTTCACCAAATGCATGAAATTAAATACGTGCTTGCTGGCATGTGCTGTGAGGGTGTCACTCAGGAGAGCGTTTAAACGCATGTGCTTGTATTTAATGAGTTATACAAGACTTAGGAGTAGGTTTAACATCAAGCATGCGTGTCTGTGTTTTGCTGCACATGGGAGGTGTGGTAAACCAAGGTCTCAGGAGCTGAAGCACCCCGGGCGTACGGGGCTCAGCAGTGAGGAAAGCCAAGCGTGCCTTGCCCCTGCAGAACAGCTCAGCATTTTTCATGGCTGATCCCCCATGTTTCATAGGAAACACGCACATTATTGCACTTTGTCTGTGCTTGCCAAAAACAGTCTTCTGCGGCCATGTGGTGGTTCTCTCTCTACAAGGAAGAACAGCTGATACCTCCTTGTCTGACAATAACTCTTACTGCTTTAAATCAAGTTGACTAAAATACATAAATCCCCCCTTTTTTTTTCATGCCTGTGGACAGGTTAGCAGATGTTTTCAACATCCATGCTGAAACCATAAATGATGAGAAAAACTTGGATCTCTGGAGGTTCATGTGAGGCTTAACACGGGAGAGGAGCTACCTTCACCCACAGCTTGCACTGCTGCCCTAATGCAGGCAAGTGAGCCACCCAACTGCAGTCCAGAGAAGGAGGATGCCTGAACCCCAGGGGGCAGATGTGCCACAAAGGACAAGCCCCCATCTCCCCTACACCCATTCCTGACTGCTGGGCTGGCTCCTTGGATGTCTGTGATTAGATAGACAAGGCAAAAAAGAAACGGAGCCTCAGTTTCAGCTTTGAAATTGACTGGAAAAAAAATAATTATTTTCTAAAAGGATGATCTAGGTAAGTAAAAAGACTAAATGCCTGAGTGATCATTTCAGTCTTCTGTCTATTCAGCTTCTACTGCATGATCGCAGCATAAAGTAAAAACTTCACACTGGATGGATCCCTCCAGGTGAATCTCCTGTTCCAGGCGAAGTTTTTACTCAGGTGTACAGAATTATTATTCACAGACCAGTTGCACCTGGAGGCTCAGACAGAAATCGGGAGCCAGCATGCATGTTAGTGTGCAAACACACAGTAAAAGCCTGACAAAGAGCTTGCAACTGTAAATACACACAGCTAGAGAAAGGCTCGACTGGGGGGGGCCCACAGCAGCGATGTCAACTGCCTGCTGCTCAGAGGTGGCGGAGGCACAGGAGGACGGAGGCATCTGCCTCCTGCCTCCAGATAGAAACATCCCCCTCGCCCTTTTGATTTTTTTCATCTCAGTTATTTTTCCCAGTGAATTTTCACCTACTAGAAGTTGTTCAATCTGGATGCCTAGAGAACGAAGCCCCCAGACAGGCACCAGAGAGATGGTCCTTGCCACTCCCAGCAGGGAACCAGCAGGACCATCTTTGCAGCTATTATTTACAGGCTGGTGATGAAGTGGGGGGATGTTTTCTGCTCATTAAGAGGCAGAGGGAGTGGGACCACCGCTGTACTACTTCCATGCATGCACGGCACTGGGCAACTACTGAATGAGACAATGCTCCCTCATTAGAGAGAGGAGCAACAACGCGTCTGTCATCCTTCTGTTACTATTTCCAAATGAACTCAATTAAGTTAATTAATTTTTTCAGTGCCACAAAAAATGGCAAGGAAGAGGCTGAAACACTAAATGGGAATAAAAATAAAACATTGCTCCTCCTTCTCCAACCCAGATCTCAAGATTGTTTGCTTTCAAATTAAAATAATTTTTGAAACATTAACTTACTTGAAGAATGTGGCTGCTTAATTTGAAAAGTCATACCCACCCTTCTCCCTGCAACCAAGGATGATTAATGCAAAGCAACATACTTTCTTAAAAGAGGAATTGCTGTCACACTTCCGTAATCTCAATCCATTATGGATACTTCAAAAGATACAATGAGTTTACATTTAATCCTTATAAAAGTTTAAAGGTCATGTTACGTGCTTTGGATATACAAGGGTATGGGCATATAATTTTATTGGGACTAAACTTTATTCTGAGGGAATCTGGTAGGTAATTTACATATAAAGACACAATTTCATAGTTTACTATTTCTGCTTTGTGTCCTGATGGAGTCTTTAAAATCAAACAGGATGCTAATCCGTTAACAGTTTTTTGTATATGCCTATACGTTTTGCCTACCATACAGATTTCTAGAAGGTGGAGAAAGAAGAAAAGCTTTCCATTTTTTGCAATCTGTCACAGACTGGAGTTAGGAAAGAAAAAGGCAGCGAAACAGTAGTAAGGCAGATATATGATAAATCTTTAAATATGATTCATTTAAATTATTTCCATTTCATTGCTGCTTTAGCCTTTTTTATGTTAATGATTTGATGATTGCACCCAGCAAAATCAAACAAACTAAACTTTTTTTTTCCCTTTTGAAGAAATGACAGTACAAGTGAACCTCAGTGCATGAAAAACATGTTCTCTAGAAAAAAATTCTATCATCTTTTATTGATGCATTAAAAAGAATCGTGACAACAGGGGATGATTCCTTCTGTCTGTAAACTGGTTTTAGTTCTCTTACTAACAAAATCATGGATGCATCTGGAACTTCTACATGAAGTTCAATCAAATGCAAACAGACCCAAGAAGTTTTAGCCAACAAGCACATGTATTATTACATGCACAGTGACAACACAAGATCCCTTCCCAGATGAGGGTTTCACTGTGCCATGCCCTGTATGAAATCCAGGCTGAAGAGATATTCAGTGCTTCAAGAAACCTTTCAAGCTGGTCAGAAGCTGAGTAAGATTTCACCTCTTAATGCAGACTCCGAGTGACCTCAACTAGACAGAAGGCCTCACTTCCACCTCCTAACAAAGCTTTATGCAACCACTAGAAAAATATCACCATCTCCACTCTGTTTCACATGTTCAAAGTCAACATCCTCATCTTCTCTGATATTAATTTCACCTTGTGCTTTGCTCCCTCTAACGTCAAACCACCTAGGAACCTAATACTCTTCTTGTTGAGACATATTTAACTGGATTTATCCTCCATCTGGCTGCAATACAGTCAGCTGCAGTAAGAGTGAAGATGGGTTTTATCTTTTTGTCCCAGGTCTCTCGTAACAGTCACTGAATGAGTTCTTGTAAGACTCCTGCAATGCAGTTAAAAAGCATTATTGCATTGTTTCAGATTTAGAAAAAGGCATGTAAAAAACCCCTATCCTTTAGAAGTGGCTTCTATTTTGATGCTTAGAGGCTCTGAATCGCCTCTGGAGACTCCAGTGAGCTTATACAGATCACCTAAGTTGCTGACTGAAGTACACAGATCAAATGCCTAAAATTGGGATGCGAGTATTCCCTGTTGGAGATTGAGTTTCAAAAGTACTGCCTATCATTGCAGAAGTTTATCCAGGTGACAGCGTCAAATAAATTAGGAAAAGCAGACAGTGTTTACATGGGCACATCTAAACTATGGTGTCTGGGAAAATTTCCCAGCTCCTCTGGATGTGTACTCTGGCCACATCCCAACTTAATGTCAGGGCAAGTGTTAAGTCCCACTGTCTCCTCTCCAGGTCCTGTTTTCAACTGGAGGAAAACCTCAGTAACTCGGGAAACCCACGTTATGCTCTAATACATTGAATGACCAGGACTGCAGCACAGCCCTGTGTGCTTTGGCACCAATTATATCATTTGGGACTCCAGACTCCTAGAAAGTTGAGAAAACTGAGCACCCAGGAAGCTTGTAAAGGTCTGTAATGACCCAGTCACCTCTGCTCTGTCGTTTTGCAACCTTATCCTCTAGAATGCATGTTATTATTAGTTTTAAATTATTAATACCTGTCACCCGCTTATTTAAGGATCAGACTTTTGGGGTCTGGTGAAGGCTTCAGCTCCTTCTCTTTACACACAGAAGCTCCCAAGCAATCTCAGCAAGTGACCCCTGCTCCGTGTCAGGAACAGCCCTGCGGCCAAGGCCAGCTCTAGTTCTCAGACACTTTTGTTTCTAGTGTTGATGGGGGACAAGACCAGTGCCAAAGTGGAGGAAATGGTCCATAACAAGCCCCTAACGCTGCCTATTACAAGGTCAGCCATTTGTCTCACCGCTCGATACTTTCCTGGCAATTGATGCCCCCATCCATAGCACGTCTGGCAATAAGGAAAGCATCCTGCTAGCAGCTCCTTCGTGCTGCCTACCTACAGCCTGATACTCATTCACAAAAGCTTTTCTGTACATAAGCTTAATGGATAAAGCAATCAATACAAACAAAATCAGACGCTGTCCAACTTTTTTTCCTTTACTAATTAGAGTCTGAATCTTAGGGTTTTGTCTGAGCTGCTCCCTAGGTCCAGAATAACTAAAGACAGTATGGATATTTACAATCTGCTACAACACTTCTAACATAATTATGATATGCAGGTAATTTCCTCAACTCAGTTTATTGCCTGGCAGAAGGAATCTCACTGGTGAAAACCGATGTTGTGCTGTAATGCAGCAGACCATCAGAGCAACATGGGACAGCCTTTGAAACGAGTATTTCAGGTTTCAGCACCTTATACCAAACCAATGAAGCACAGATCAAGAATTCAGAGTTCTAGTAAAACTGCCTTTATCTGTTAAGAAAGAGATGAAGCTGAACAGCTACATGTGCTTGCTTTCTATCAGGGTTCTCATGAGGCCTTCATGCCACCAGTAAAAATAGAAAAGGAGCTGAAAGCCAGGCTTATGTTGGAAGTTCTGGGTTGTTTTGATCTACCTGTTGTAGAGAAGTATGGTCCCAGTTGTTCATGTTTAATGTACTGTCTCCCACGCTGTATTTCACCATGAAAGAGGAAAAACAGTGAAAAGATGAGGGGAGCTCAAGAAACTCATGAATATCAGGTTCTCAAATGCCTGTAAAAGTACTACCACAACTGTGTGTGACCAAGAATTGCTTTTTTTCATATTTCTCTGTAAGCACCCAGGATTGTCAACAGAAATCTGGGACAAATGCTAATAAGCAATTTCAGATTTTTTCAATCAAAAGATTCTTACTCTGGAGTTTTCAGCCTGCTTCACCCTGCAACATACATGAGCGTTACAATCACCAGGGGACACCAGGAAGTTCAGTTTTCTGTGCCATGCAAAATCATGAACACGTACAGAATCCTGCACTGAGGATAAACCTAGGGGACGCCTTGCAGCCAGACAGACCCACGGCTCAGCTTCCCTCTGCTCCCTGTTATGTGGCAGCACCTCTGCATGCTCTTTGGCAAGCTCTTTCACCCCTGTATGTCTGTCTTTACCCTTAAAGATTTTGTTTGCTGCCTCCATTTGGTCTGGAAGTTTTTCAAGACAGAAACCGCTTATGCCAGAATGGTGTTCCACTCTCAATACCAAAAATGACCAAGAGAGGTTTGCCAGTTATGATTCACAGTTCTCTGTATTTTAAGGCTTTTCTTCACTAGGATTTAGACACTGATTAGAAATTACATGCTGAACATGTCTGAAAAACTTAGCAGAAAATCTGCTACAGCAATGGGAGATTACCCCATCACTGGCATTATCCTCAGCACAAAGGTGCGAGCCTGGCCAAGCAAACAAGAAGGCAGAAGCCGCATTTTGTGGAGAACATGGGAGTTATAATCTTACTGATTTATGGGACACTAACTGCCTTGCAAGGCAGTAATGATTTCCCACAGAGGTCATCACAGACGCTGTTTATCAGTCTGCTTTGAGCAAATCCCATTAATAAATAGGTGGCTGCAATGTTCATTAAGAAAACCATGAGCTGCATGACAGTGGCATATATAACACGTATAATGTAAGACAGACACATAACATTACCACTTCAGTTCTACTGGATTGCCTACGAATACAGGGAACCTGATGAAGCAGGTATCCCCAAGAGAGGATTATTAATTAAAAGAGAGAGATGCACAGACAGATTGGCACAGTTTGTGTGTTCTGCACTGCCTGAATTACTTCCACGTGACCACGCTTTATACTTAGCTTTCCATACATTGATCTCTGAGCTTAGATTTTACCTCCTTATCTTCTCTTTGTCCATCTAGCACATAAGAAAGATTTATGGCATGTTACAGAAGGTGAACCTGTGAAAAAGCAGTTACCATGACAACCCAGGATTTCTTTTCTATATAAACTTGAAATACTGAAGCAGAGGAAGGCCAGAACTCCACGCCAACTTCAAAGTTGCTTTTTGTTCCTATTACGATGTTTTAAAGCATTCAAAATATTTCACTGCCATCAAGCAAACATATTAAAAATTTATTTTAAAACCCTTTAAAAAAAGACAGCCCTCATGGTCAGTCATTGCAAAGCACCGCTACAGAAATAGCTTGCCACACATCCAACATATCATGAGAGATGTATCTCAAGAATTGCCGTGACCATGCACACCTGTGAAGAAGCACATGAAAGTGCAATGGGTCACTGCATAGCACCACAGGAATTCAGTATTACAGGTCAATTTCGCGATATTAAGATACTTCACGATCAGATTCCTACACCTTCCTCTACTGGATCACAAACCTTGATCCACACAGATGAATCAGAGTTGTATTTTCTAAAAGTATAAAACCACAGACTCCATTTCAGTGAACCAGCACTATGCCTTTGCCCTGCCATTTATCACAGTCTACTTACTTTATGCTCACACACATAGGCTCCACTGCCCCTAAGTTTATTATTTCCCAGAAAATTGCATCTTAATTCAGGGCACCCTGCATTTGCACTGACATCAGGCAGCTTTACTGCAGAAGTCACCAGCAGATACCTTGGGGTCAGGTTGCTTGACACAAACCCTCAAGCCCCTCCATGCCTCCACGATTACCCATGGGCTACACACAGGGAAAGGGTGAGCAGAACCAGGCTCCTGCCTCCACCATGGAGCAGATACTCTGTTCTCTGCAAGCAAGACTTTTCTGCCTCGGGTGGGCAGGATCTGTGGCCCACAAACTGCACAGAGCCCAACAGGTCCAACACAAATAAACAGACGTGCACCAAGGTGGCCTAAACATCTGCTAGGACCATTTGTCCAGACCTTTGGATATAAAGCAGTTCTTGAGGGGTGAAAAAAATCCAGGAGGAATAAAAGAGTATATTTCCAGGGAAAGCCAGATAGATGGTGGACCTACGACTACTGAAACAGTAACCTCTTTTTCTCTCTGCATTTTTTCATAAGGGAAACACTGGCATAAATAGTTTTGTCTACAGGATACATCACTTATCTTGGGGTCTGGAGACCCAAATTTGATTGGGGAACACAGGAGCTCGCTATCCTTCAGCAACATGACCCCGGCACCTCCATTTCTCCATGAAGCATTACCATCCAGCAGCAAAATTGTGCCAGCTGAGCAGATCGACTAGGACAGGCCTAAGCAGCCATTCCAACTGCTTCGTATCCTGATACTGCTATTTCTTTTCCCTATTGCCATATATTTTCCACACAGTTGAAGCCCTTGCCAATGGCCATCGTTGCCCAGCTCCCCCGTTCTCACGTTCTCACATCCCCATGGTGGGACACCAGACAAGCTCCCATGCATGCTGCACTTGTTCTGAACTCTCTTCCAGGTGAAATCACTCAGTCTTTTCTGATTAGTAAAGGCTGAACTTCCTGTGACACTGGTAGCGTGGAAACACGTTCTCTGTTTCACAATATTAAAAGCACATTTTCCAATCAGAATGAGGTAGGAGAAGAGGGAGAGAGATAGTGGGATACACATGCATCCCATGGAAGACATCTGAGCCTCAGAAACTCACAGATAAACATGGGGGCACTGCCAGCTTAGGGCAAAACCCAGTGCTTTTGGGGGGCTATGATATCAGTTGGATGGATATAGCAAATACCTGGTTTTCTATGTAAACTGTGAGGTGACTGTTTTTTCACCTGCTGAAGTGCTCCTGCTGCAATGTGCTACAGCATTTTGTGTACAGATGAGAACCAAAGCTCGGGCACTTTCTTCTCAGTTATTGAGGGAGTCTAATAGTGTTCCCAGTAAACCTGGCAGTAACATGGGGTTATTAGGTGGAGGCCCACTGCTGATCTCACTGAGACTGGTATCAGAGCAGAGTCATTCCTTTTTACTGCAGAACTCCATTTTGATTTTATTTAGGGAGGCAGCATGATCTCATAGGCAAGGCATCAGGAGATCTGGGTTGTGTTCCCCACCATGCCATGTGATCACAGGCAAAACACGCAAGTGCTTTGTGCTTTCCTTTTTTTTTTTTTTTTTTTTTTTTTTTTTGTTAAATCATCTGCCACATGCTGGAAATGATCATTATTTACTGCCACAGAGTGCTCTGAGATCAATGAATGATAAACCCCAAAGAAATGCTAAGTGTTACCAATGAAGTGTGCGATTTTTATATGATTAGAACGATATAAATCAGGACTAACCCCAGTGTCACCGACGTAATGCAAAATCAAGCCTCCAGGTGATCAGAATTGGTAGTAAAGTTCCTGGGAACAACATATAACACAGTGAAAGCACAGTTTAGTACGCAGCACGCAAATGGTGTAATGGTATAATAGGCTTTGACATTGAAGATAAAGTGCCATAGAACAAAAAAAGCAAGTTCATGTTATTTAGTTCATATTGTGTCAGGTTTTCTTTCCTTTTATGACTGCATCCTTCCACATACATATTCTACCTCTTTTGCTCCTGCTAAGCTTTGTCTTGGTCTTATGGCCTCCTCCTTTCCTCCCCTGTCCAAATTCATGCTGTGTGTAAAATTGTCTCACTCATTTAGAGTATGATTTATTCTTTTTGGCCCAGTGCTCTGCTCCATTGTAGGCCACTAGTCCTAAAGCAGAGAGATTTAGCATGTGTTTCATAAAATATTTCAACTCTTAGTTCATGGTTTTATTCTTTTCCATTTCTTTTATTTTTCCTTTTTATGGAATTTCATCAACACCAGAGGACTGGTACCTGGGTTCTAAAAACAGCTGATTCAACAACGTGCTACCCCATCATGCTCAAGATAGTACATAAAAATGATAATTCTCTATCAGGTTTGTTCCTCATTAGCCTGAATTCTACAAGAAAATGACTGCGCCTTGTTGGCTGTACCTTGAATCTAATTTAATCCTCAGAGTAGCATCTCTGTATCTATTAATAACCAAACTCCCAGGATCATATTACATTAGTGCTCTGAATACTTAAAATACAAAAGAAAACAGAAAAATTTATGTATCAGAAATTTACAGATCTTGGACATTTAAGCCAAGTCTATCACAAGAAATGCCTATTGCAACGAATGAACCTCATAACTCTAGGGGAAATCAGCTTTTAAAAAGAAAGAGGTGACTGCTTAGAACTTCTACTGTTCATAAGACAGGAAATAAGGTAATATGAGGTGCATCTCTGGGCCTCTGGTCACTGGCAGGTACCCACTCTTCCCGCAGGAGATGAGAAACTTGAAGGCAATGTTAGGGAAAAGAGATTATGGCAGTTCTGACTAGTTATGATTCTTAAACACCTCCAGCCACTCTGACTGTTGCAAATGTGCTGGAAATTGTTATTATTAGGATTATGATGGGGGGACTCCAGCTGCAGTTCTTTACTTTGTTAAATGCAAAAGGCTTTTTGAAAGCCACAGTTTTCTGTTAAAACTTGATGGCAAGGTAGATACTGTGCAATACCTGTACATCAGCGCAGTTCTGTTCTGTACTTCCCTTTAACATCTGTAGAGCTTTGCGGAATCAAAGACAGCTCTTCCTATCTTTCTGGAGAGGGAAAGATAATTGAGAGCTACAGAACAGATATGTCCTCCATCGGCCCTAACCTCCAACAGGACAGTGGGATGTGATCTCTGCAAGAGAACTACCAGGTCCACAGGACGATTCAGCACAAGGTCTACAAGCCAGACCAGTGTGAAATGCATTAATAGACCCGGCTCAGAGAAAAAAAACACCAGTCTTTAACTCTTGGGTATGTATCTCACTTACTGCCAGCCTCAACATAGGAGAGATTGAAATACCCTTTTAGTGAAAAAGGGTTTAAAATCCTCCTGGTTTTCTATTTTGGGTAGCAAGTTCTTTCACCCATACGGAAGAAATGAGATCCTAGAAGGCTCTACTTATATAGCCAGGTAGCACTAGTGACAACGAATATAAAACACTTTAAAATATTGCAAGTGAAGTTGTTCTGCTTGATTTTGAAAAAGAATCAAAAGCATTTCCAGCTTGCCATTGCCAAGTCAAATTTGGCCTATAACAAAAAATCAAACCCTTAATAAAACCAGAAAGCATAGGTACGTTCCCATAACCAAAAATGATTGAGCTGTTAAAGCTCAGCAATTTACTGCCCATCCACGGAGTTGCAATAACCATGTGTGCACTTTACGCACACTTCAGCACTGAAATAAAAGACATTTGCTGAAAACATGCTTCAGGGGATATCTGCAGCTGTTTCGCAGAGGTTTAAGCCCACCACGTTAGTGAGTGGAGTAAGCTAAGAGCACACTAACAGTAGATTAGCATGTTTTGCCCGATAAACTAGAATTTGTTAAGCCACAGCTATTTGACTGCTTCCAACCATGCAAATTCACCATTACTCTGTTAGCTGATAGACTAGGTGCTCACAGTGGTACCAGCTCAAATTAAAACTGTTGCTGATTCGGAAAGAAACAGTCAAGATTGACAGTCACAGATAGATCCAAAAGCTTTACAGATAGCTGCCCTACGGGATATGCAGCATAATCAGACATTGAAGCCAGCAGAATTATAGGATCATGTCAATCACAGTTCTTTAGGCTTCATTTAAACACATATACCTGAAAATTTGAAAACAAAACATGTTTCTGCATATATTTTTAGAAATGAATGGTCCACTTTGTGAGGTTTCTTAATGCTCCTGTATGCAAATCTACATGTTAATAATTTCTGAATCACTCCCTGGAATACTATACATATGATAAATATTTAATTCCTTGTACTGACTTCGCAGGTTGAACACTTTTATATCACTATCACATTATTAAAGCCACAAACAGTGGGGAACAGACTGAAATAATCAATTATATTTGATCATTCTTGGCCATAGCCACTGCAAGGATAAATCTGCCAAAGCGAAGAAAAATGTGACAATGCAAAAAGATGACAAAGAGCTTGAGAAAATTGTTCATTTGACATTATGTGACAGTAGCAACATGTGCCACCTCCTGTCTATGTGAAGAAAGAGCTTCCAAAAGAGTTTAGAAAACTTTTCTGTGGTCTCAAACCTGTAAGTGGAAAAGTATGGCCACTGGAAGAGACATCCATTCTTTCAACATCAATAACCTTAAGGAAAATAATTAAGCCATGGGCATCTCCCCAGTCATCATTGGCCATCTGAAGCATAATTATGACCTTTTCAGTGAATTCACAGGGATAAAGTCAGGAGCAGGTGAGAGAAGTCCACCACACAGGCAGGGATGAGAGACCTGGGGACAGCTGGGTTTCTCTTCCAGCAAACATCCAGGAGGCTTGACAGCAAAGCTCTGCTTTTCCTGATGTGCAGAGATCCTGTCACTAGGTAGTATTTGCAGACAGAAATGTGGTCCCACGGGAACTCTGCACAAATCCCCCACCTTTCAGCCCTGCCATCACAACTCTGGACTGGTTGAAAAGACTCAGCCACCAAAATCTCTCATGCCCATGGTGCCCCAGGGTACCACCACCACCACTCTGCCACCTGCCCTCTGCATCCAGAGGAGTAAACTACTGATTTCTCTTCCAGCTCTTTTCAGTCTAGAGAGCCAGAGCTATACTCACCATGATTTTCCCATCATTGTTAATTTGCAGATTATCCAACTGCATTTGATCAAGACAGAGAGAAGAAACTAATAATGTAGCACAGCACTTAGGAACACTAATTGCAAATTACTCTTAAATAATACATCAGCCCTCTCTTAATTATGGCATCTTTCACTCTCCTCAGAAAAGTGCAGCATCTGCTAATGTATTTTTCCAATTATTAGTATGAAGTTGCAGGGAAAGGCTAGAGCAGTAGCTCCTTTGTATCTTGACCTGCTCTCAGCTTAAGTTTCCTTGAATGTCCATAAAGCTTTTTTATTTTTTCCTTTTTGACTTAAAAAACTCATTTTTAAGAAACATTTCTTGAACCAAGGCTCACTTACTAACATCCTTTCCTGAAAGAAAGGGTACACCAGGAACCTGGTTTGCCTGAATAAGTAACTAAATCTTGAATTTCCCATTCATTGCCAAAGCCTTTCAAGTCTGAACCACTGTAGATTCTGCACATTTCATCATTCTGCTTCCTTTACTGTACCAAAATCTTTGCTGCCATTATCCTCAGTCCTTGTATGAGGGACTGAAAGATGCTGAAGCATGTGCTGCCACCTGAGTTCTACACATACCCATCATCAGAGTTTTCAAAAGGCATCCATGACTCTGAGCTCTTTAATGTCCTCTCATCAAATATGAGGATGGCCATGACAGATTCTCAACAGTGGTGAGCCCTAAGCATTTGCACCAGTTCCTGGCTCTGACATTGAAAACCAAGCACACAGCACATGAGCTTCTGCTCCCAAAGCAAATGGCCAACTTTGAAAAATGTTAAGGAAAATTATTTTCCCAGCACTATCCACTATGTCAATGGTGGATCTGGAATCTGAGCTCAGCTCTTCTTGATTTAATGCCATGGATGTTACTGCTTCTTGGGAGCACTGCACTCTAAGACCTCTAATTTGAATTTTTAAACAACTCAGAACATTGGCAACTTCATTTTATTCTATTGTCTAATATTTCCATCAGACTCCAAATAGATCATGTTTAGTGCAAATAAAAGTGCAGTACAGCTCCAGACCTACTGCTACCTATAAGCAACACAGTCATGCTACGGGATCTTCAGGCAGCTGTATTTAGCCAGGCAGCTGTCTCACCTGTAGCCCCATGACAGTACCACCAAACTAATAATCTAAATGAGACACCCTTCTCACTCCAGCCAATTAATCACATATCTTTATCTGACAGGCGCAGGCTTGAGATTATTGCTCTGAGCAACCAGTTTTCCTTACCTCAGAGAAAACCAACCATTAATACTCAAAGGAGAGGGAAGAAAAAACCAACCACAACCTCACTGAAAATCAGCATGGGTCTTTAAAGAGATTTTCATTTCTCGGCCTGTACTTCACAGGATATGCATCCTCTTACTGACAACAAACAACGATGGGCTTTTAGGTTCTCAGATGTGTTGGCCTGTGAATTTCCTTGCCCTACATAACCTAGAGCTGAACAAAGGATCTTTTCTTTTCTTTTCTTTGAGTTCATCATTGGACTGAAAACCTTTTCAAATTTTACAGGAAAACCAGTGCAGTCAAAATATCTATTTCAAGGTAGAAAAGGTGAGAGGTGTGATGGAGACCTTTCTCCTTCTTTTCAGAAGCAATCAGGGCCTACCTTGGTTCCCAAATCCTTCCTGTAGAAAATATCCCTGAGACTAGCACATTATCACAAAACATTTCAGCTTCAATGCACTGCATGTGGACCCCGCCAAAACGTTTCTGCCCATCTCCAGCAGAGTTGCAGGCCCGGCAAAGCCACTCTTCCTGGGCATCCTTGAATTTCCCTGTCACTGGCAGAGGGAGCTTGTTCTTGCGTTTCCTCACAGAATGCAAAATAGGAAACAGCCCTAATGGTGAAACAGCCCTCATAGATAATTAAATAGAAAATCTGGCAGATTTTCAGACACGCTGCTACCTGCCTATGAATACAAAGCAGTTTTGCTTGACAGTCAGCTACAGCACTGGGACCCCTGCCTGGGTTTGGGTTAGTCTTCTGGAAGACTTTAAACAAATGTTTATGATAGATCAGCATTACACTGCTCAGTTAGTCTCGTCCAAGAGACGTGACACCCACATCAGTCTTTGATGACTCAAGTGAAAATCCCACCCCTTTCCCAGCAGCACTGTGCGTGCTCCTACTAGGTTTTTCATCTAAGCAGTGCCCAGCCCATTTCTGGGTATTTTCACTGGCAATCCTATATATCCAGGTATTAACACCCAGGCTATTAGCTGTGCTGCTCAACTGCATTCGTAGCTGCTTCCACAGGATTTCCACTTGTTCCAGACAATGATTTTAACACTGACAGACCTAACATGGGGTCTATTAACCCCATGGTATCCAGGCAGGTAAAAATGAACAACTTTTCTTTCCCAGCAGCCGTAACAGCTGAAGTGTTAAGAGCGTACTGAGGGCAATGCTCTTTTTAACAGCACTTGGCACAATTAAGCTTTATTAATTCAGAGCTGTTATTTTACAGCTTCATTTGTTTCTGCCAGCTTTATGTTTTGAAGGGTGGAGAAAGCATGAAGGAATAACAGTTTAAGCAGAGCTCAGCAGATGGAGAATGAGTACCTCTTATTCTCTCCATCACTGCTGAAAACAGAAGTATTCCACCTCACAGGGATGCCTTGCCAAAAAGAGGAAAAAAGAAACACCTCGGCAGTTACCAGAGCATTTGAACCATTGCAGACAAGTTTGTTTCTTTGCAGTGTTGCATGGGCAGAGGTAGCTGGATAGGAGATAGGCATCTCTGCAGCACCATGAACAGTGGTGGGTAGTTGGTGCAGTGAACTACTTCTTCTGGAGACCCAGATTCCAAGTCAAACCAGCATCTTTCAGGCTCTTTTTTTCTTAACAGTCTGGATATAAGAGGGGGAAAGTTGCAGGAAAATGTGACCCTGACATGTCAAGTTGACACCAAGTGTGTGAGCTGGTTGCGTTTCTACTTTTCTGAGCATGGCTCTTCTCCACTCTGTATATCCGGCAGCAATTCGCCTCTGCGCTAAGGAATAGGACAAAACCCGCCACAGGTATTAAGCATACAAAGCAAGCGCACACTCAGGCCTCGTGACTAAACCTGTCATGGGCACACTGCATTGCAATTAAAGGTTCATACAAGCTCATGAGAGGGAAAAGATAAAGAGCTGTTTGTAAGGGAAGTGCCACAGGTCGCAGGAAGCTACATTGCTGTCCAAGCTGGAAAAGGGAGGGTGAATCAGTAGTTCAAAGCACAGGAAACAAAAAAGACTTTCAAAATCACATCACTGAAATGGTCCAAAGGAGGAAACATGCTGTTGCTAATGGGGGATATCGCTGGTTTGCAACTCAAGGGTACTATCTGTACAGAGCTGTAGTAGCCCCATCACAGTCACTGTCATTACAGCATGCTGGGCCTATAGGTCCTGGTGGAAACCCCCATATAGGAAGTCCTCCAGTACATGGCGGCGGGATAGGAAACACAGCGAGCAATAACCGCCTTGGGGCCAGATACAGAGGGTACAGAAAGGGGATGGCAAACTCAACAGTCCCCCACCCACCACCTCTGTAAAAAACAGAGAAGCAGAACATGGTGCAGGATCCTGCCCAGGGGTTTCTGTTTTTCACTCTGCTATTCAGCTCACTGCACAAAGTGCTCACATACCACAGTAATGAGCGCAGTATAGAAATGCCTCCAGAGGTAGATTAGATTAAAGACAGCCAAACAAGAATGCCGAAGCTAAAGGGATAATCAGAGCTCCCCTCACTGGGAAAGGGCAAGTCCCAGCAATTCTCTCTCTGTCAAATCACTTCTAAAAATAAACTCATGAAACAGATTCCAGCCTGACAGCATGACAAGAGTTAAAGTGCAGCACTGGGGGCCCATCATGGCTCCTACAGGTACAGAATTGATCTGCTCAGAGGACAGGTACACCTGTAAGTATTTCTCTGGCACCCTCCACTATGGGCAGCAGTCAGGTCCTGGCCAGGATGCCTTATCAGCTTACACTACCGCCCTCCATTTCAGAGCCAGACTTTTACTTTTTCCTGGGAAAGGCCAACGTTTTCTTTTTTCTGCCTCAGTTTCCAGTAGAGCAAGGCAGCATAGGCTCAATAAGTTTCACCTGGAGCTCATTAACCCACGATTTCAAAATCCACCCTTTCTTGTGCTACTACCTTAGTATCACCTAGGAAGGCAGGACCCAAACTTCCCTCTCAGCTGAGGCTAGGGGAATGCACAAAACTTGCTTGATTCTCCTTCAAATGAATTGTACCAAACACATTTTTCCTCTCTATGTAAGAGCAGAAGAAAAATCAATGTTACAGCTAATACACCCTTTCATGGGACTAGAGTAATCAGTAGTAGATGTCTGCACTGCAAAATAATACTTGGCAAACCCACAGTGCTTTAGGGTCAACAGAGAGATGTCATTCCTTCCTACATAAAATCATTAACAGTGACGCCACAGATACGCTCCTCGTAATGCTGGGTAAATATCCCAGAAAGATTAATAATATTTTCATTGAACTCTCTATTTAAAAGAATATAGAAACACCATTTCATCCCTAAGCTGATAATAGAGTCCACGTGTGAAAACAATAAAATAATAAAAGCGACATGAATAAGATTTCAGTGGAAAAAGCTTTACCCAAGGAAAAGTTTCTACATCAAAGCAGGCAGATAATCTGACAATATTTTTTTCTACAAAACCGGATAAAGTTACTTAATGACTTAAACAAGATACAGTACTATAATTTTTATTAGTCCCTAAGGAGCTACAACTAAGCTGCATGGGAAAATTGCCTGCCTTATCCTGGCAGGAAATATAAGGTACCTGTAATTTTTTGTGTTTTGCATGATCATGACCAGAAAAGCAAACAAATAACTGATTTTCAAAAATTACAGCTGCAAACATTAGTGAGTTTGGTGTGAAAGTACTCAGGAGTTAAAAGTATGCAAGGATCTGACCAGTTTTCCAAATCAATGGGAGTAGAAGGCTCCACCTTCTCTCATGCTCCTTGTGCTGCTGTTGCATTCCTTGACCAGCAGCTCACACCTGGGGCATTGCTAAGAGGCACACCACATCAGGGAAAGCAAGATACTTCTCTGGAAGGAGGTATCAGGACTCATGAATTAAGGCAGGACTTCTCCAATGGGAAGAGTTTCCAGCTGGTCACCTCTCCTAAGAGCAACTAAGCACTAACTGAATTCTATTCCAAGAGGCAGCAGAGAAAACTAATGGACTTTCCCTGCCAGCTTAAACAAGTGATATACATGGTTTTTAAGGGATAAGTATCAGTAATACGTGCAATAAGCAATTCAGCTGCTATCAAGTGAGAGGCATTCCTTTTCTCTCTGTTGGGCAGTTGGATTTTCTCCACTGTGTCTGACACTTAGACCAGTAATAGAGCTGTGAGAGCAGTACAGCTGTTGCCATTCTAGTACCAGTGAACTATACAATAATTTGGTCACAAGTGAAGAAATCCATTACAAAACTAACCATGGATTTACTACTATTTTGGTTACATTCTCAACGAGTTTTGGTTTCCCATTTTTAATCTTGCTCAATCCTTGCCATAGTCAGCATTTTGTTCAGGGGTGTACGTACAGGCATGGCATCTGAGGACAACCTGGCCTTGAAGTTTAGCCCTTCATCTACCTCCTGAGTTTTCCAGATCCCCCAGACAATGTAACTAAAGATCTCCATGTTAAACATCTGTCAGGAAGAGAGGTAAGACAATAGTAATTCAACAGGAATAGAAATTTGCATATTAGGACCACAAACATATTTGTAAAATGAACATGCTCTCATGTAATCCCTACAGAACTGGAAAGATCTTGCTGATTCTTTAAGCATAGATGTTACAGAGCTCTCACTTGGCTCTCTGTATATATGTAATCCTGGTCATAATTACATGCATATGTTAGATATTATTTATAATTCAATGACAAGAGACAGATTTCACTTTTGTTTGGTCACTGCTGCTCTGTATGTTTGTGCCGCATGAAGCACGAATTTACTTTGCTAATTAAAATCTGGAATCTAAGATGCTGTGGTGGGTTGACCCTGGCTGGACACCAGGTGCCTATCAAGCTACTCCATCATTCCCCTCGGCCGGACAGGGGAGAGAAAATATAACAAACGGTTCATGGGTTGAGATAAGGACAGGGAGAGATCACTCACCACCCACCATCACATCAAAACTGACTCGACTTGCGGAAATTAGTTTAAATTATTACCAATAAATCAGAGCAGGGTAATGAGAAATAAAACCAAATCTTAAAAACACCTTCCCCCCACCACTCCCTTCTTCCCGGGCTCAACTTCACTCCTGATTTTCCCTCCCTCCTTCCCTCCAGCAGCACAGGGGGACGGGGAATGGGGGTGCAGTCAGCTCATTACCTGTTGCCTCTGCCACTCCTTCCTCCTCACGCTCTTCCCCTGCTCCAGTGTGGGGTCCCTCACACAGGAGATAGTTCTCCACAAATTTCTCCAGCAGGAGTCCTTCCCATGGGCTGCATTTCTCACAAACTGCTCCACCGTGGGTCCCTCCCATGGGGTGCAGCCCCTCAGGAACCGACCGCTCCAACCCGGGTCCCCTGTGGGGTCACAGGCCCTGCCAGCAAACCTGCCCCAGCCTGGGCTCCTCTCTGCCACACTGGGCCACAGGCCCTGCCAGGAGCTGCTCCAGCGTGGGCCGTCCGCGGGGTCACAGCCGCCTGTGGGCACCGCATGGGGCCCTGCCCGGGCTGCGGGGGGGGATCTGCTCCCCCGTTACCCTCCGTGGGCTGAGGGGACAGCCCGCCTCGCCGGGGGCTTCGCCGCGGGCTGCCGGGGAACCTGCTCCGGCACATGGAGCGCCTCCTGCCCTGCCTCTGCCCCGACCTGGGGGGCTGCAGGGCTGTTGCTCTCACATACTCTCGCTGTTCTCTCCAGCTGCAGTTGCTGCTGCATGGGGTTTGCATCCCCCTTCTCAAACATGCCATCCCAGAGGCGCTGCCGCTGTCGCTGGTGGGCTCAGCCATGGCCAGCGGTGGGTCCATCTCGGAGCCGGCTGGCATGGGCTTCGTCGGGCACGGGGGAAGCTTCTAGTAGCTTCTCACAGAAGACACC
>JAVJGI010000064.1:31897743-31915216 GCA_035590275.1 Ibycter americanus | reverse complement strand
GGTCCATCTCGGAGCCGGCTGGCATGGGCTTCGTCGGGCACGGGGGAAGCTTCTAGTAGCTTCTCACAGAAGACACCTCCATAGTCCCACGCCACCAAAACCTTGCCACGCAAACCCAATACAGATCCCTATGGTCAAAAACACTTAATTTTTTTTTTTTTTTTTTTTAATCCTTCGAAAGCTTTGACTTTATCCAGTGTTCAAAATTCTTTCTTCTGCTTCTTTTTCTTTTCTGACTGTCTGACTTCTTGATCCTAATGCTTATATTATGTTTATCACTAAAATATCTGAGTAGCAAAGGAGCCAGGGCAACTTACAGAAGAACCAGTCCGAACACGCTCACCGGATCACTTAGGGGCCTTCTACACAAAGTTCAGTTTCTCACACCAAAAATCAGGTTTCACCCATTCCCCTGTAGCACTACACTGACAGCACTGAACACGAAGTGCAGGGAATTCATTTAGAAGCAGCATAAAATGTTTATTTGTGACCAGCACGTCAGGAAAGCAACTCTGTATCCTCTCACATTTGGGCCATCTGCCTCCTTACTGCGTAAGGGACCAAACCAGAAGTACTTTGGACACAGATCAGAGCATCTCCTCTACAAGAAACTGACTACAAGCAATCACTTTAGTCTCAAATTACAGATTTTAGTAGTAGTAATAATAATAATAATGATGATGATGATGATGATAATAAAGTTGTATTGCCACAAGGCCAGTAGACAAGTGGGAACTTCATATGCCAGAAAGAGCTAAGGCACCAGGCCACAGAGACACCTTCAGGTTATCAGAGAGTTGGGAGGAAGAAGAGGCACTTGCCTGTAAATGAAACCAAAGAGTTTAGAGTGTACCGCATCAGCAGACATCAGATGCTCAAACTGCCCCACTTTCTCTAACAGGTGGCTTGGGGACAGCCCAGTCTCCTGAAACACTCGTTTTGGAAGTTCCTCTGGTCTAATAACAATGCAAGTATGTATTGGTTTATATTATTAATGCTGTTCATAGCACAACCAGCCTATAAAACCAGAACCAACCCACTGAAGAGATACTTGAAACAGAAAATACATCAATAAATTACAGCTGAATTTGCTGTCTTCCCCTTTTTATTACGGAGCAAACTGTTGACATGGCCTCTACTTTTAATTTTACTCATTGTAAGTTCATGATGCAGAAACCAAAAATTCTGGAGATTTATTATTTTATTTGTTCCTGAAGCAAAGACAGCAAATCAGGTATGTCCATAGATGGAGTGCTGGGTAAATGACAAGCAGAATACATATAACTCTGGGAAATCCAGCCGTGCTAGCCAAAATTATTTAACTTAATATTAGTCAATAAATATTGCATCAAAATTCAGAACAAGGAATGGAAAGTTTGTATATGAGATTTATGTTTCACTCTATGATTCACATTATAAGTGGTTTGATTAAATATTTATTCTAATATCCACTCTGGTTAAGAATTACACCAATCTGTCTGTACATATCTATGCAGAAGCTCTAAGGAAATCTTATTAATGTACCAGAAATGCATTACCAACCTTGTAGTTTTATTTTAAAACCATGGCTTTTTTTTCTTTCTTGCTAAAAAAACCCTGCCAATATAATTTATGACTTGTCACCAGTGGGCCATTGATCTTCACAGCTGTTGCTCATGGGCTAAATCAAGAGTTGTTTCCATAAAAAGAGAATGCAACTTCTCAGACTTCTCAAATACCTTCAGAAGCAGAAGTTCAGTTGAGTGAACATTAAAGGAGAACTTTTAGAAGGTTGTAGGTAAGCTTTTCTGATTCACCATGCTCTTTGATCCATTTCAAAATTTAGATTAAATTCTTCAAAAACCTAAACTTCATCCCGCTTATCAGAGGACATTAACAGTTAACATGTTTCAGTTAACAGCATATTCTTTCTGCTAGAGGGAATCACCATGATACCTTGGCTTTCCTCAGATTGAAATCAGCCCCAAAGTACATTTTATTTTCCTTAGAGTACAAAGAGATCAATATTTACATGAAAACGGGCCTGACTATTTAAAAATAGCAGATGATGTCGAGAGACATTTAAGAAGACTTACTCTTAGAATTGTTTATGGTTCAGACTCTGAAAATGAGCTCAAATTATGCACTCCACTGTCATTAGTCATATCATAAAATAGAAGTCACAAGTCTTGACTGAGCAGGTTGATTATTGGTAGCTGACAACCACTTGCAGGTGGAGCTGAACCTGAGGAACTTTGTTGTCAGCTCTCGCGCTGTTTGATTCACTGAGTTATGTGGTCCTCACCTTTATTTTTCCCCCTCTGAATTAATTTAGAAGGTTATCTACTTCTGTTAAGTATTGTAAAGTTGAGAGACAGAAGGCATTATATGTATTCCCATTGTGTTGTTATTTACTAATTAATGTAGTAAAAAGGCATGATTGTGCATTTTCTTTTTTAGGAAAACAATGGGCAGCCTGTGAAAGAGCCTCATACTTCACCTCTGCTGATTTGACAGAGGAAATATCATATTAAATACAAAACCGACAAGCACATGATGATTCTGTTGGTCTGTCTTTGCCAGAATCTATCAGAAGACCTGCATAGATAGTCAAAAGTTCTATGTAGTGAAAAATATTTAACATTTTTCATCTGCTTTTACTACAACTTCTGTCAAGGTTCTTTCAGCCAGCCAGCTAAGAGTATCTGCTAACAGTGATTTAAATTCACAAGCTAAACATTTCTTTCAGCTCTGGGATACAAAATGAAAGAGACTTACAAAATGAAAGAGACTTGCAAAATGAATGAGACTTTTCTTGCTTTCCCCAGCCCCCTTATTTCGTAGCATTAGGCAGAGGAATCTAAGTCTTCAGATCACCAGATCAAGTATCAATATTACTGAGCTAATTTAACTGGACAGAATATATCATTACAGATGCTATGGACTCTCCTCAGGGCTAAAAAAAAAAGTAATTAAAAAATAAAGACAGTTTTCCAGTCTCAGTCATGTCACAGCGCTCCTGTGTGATCTTAAGCAAGGCACCTTACTCCAGTATGCTTTTCCTTTTCATCAGTAAGACATATATAATAAATATGCCTAAGTCAAAAAGCGTTTTGAAACTCATCCTGAGAATTCTTTAGGTCTAAAAGTACAAAGTCCAGAAATTGGTGTAAATCAATTGCCTAATCAACCCCTTTAATTTTACTACTTAGCTATCCGCAGAAACATCAAAGCATAAATAGAAGAGACTATCACAAGTATAGTAATTTAGATCCACCACTCCAGACAAGTTGCAGAAACTTCCTAACTGTTTTTAAGAAATGAAGCTTCATGCTGTGGTCACATTAGATTATTACTTCAGAAAGATACTTAATCTTTATTGAAATATTCCAGGTAATTAAGAACTTCCCACATCCATTGGTAAGCTACTGCAGATTCTATAACCCTAACTGCTAAAGTGGTACCCATCTTTCCTGTTTCAATTTATCTGACTTCAGCTTCCAGATAGGGGATTTCAATATGCCTGTTCCTACTAATTAAACAACTCTTTAATATAGTATACTTTCCTTTAAGCATTCATGAGTCATTTCTGAGCCTTGTTTTCACAAAAGGTCTTGAAGGTCACTGCAGTAGCGGTCTCAAGGGTTGTGTGGTCTAGAAGCCCTTGAAGCTCTTTCTTGCACATTCATACATGCAAAGCCATGGCTGCTTTTTTCTGGCAAGCCAGAAGAATGCATCCTGGCACAATCCCACCGCATTACTGATAGGGCACAAATTGCCCTAACCTGCTTTCAAGTACTGGATGGCATCCAGTCCTTGATGTCCTTGTCCAAGCAAACCTTCCTGCTACCAAATCCAGGTGATACGGATGTAACCTCTGTTCCCAAAAAAAGAGCGGCTGTTAAGGGAGAAGTCTGGGTGACTCTCCAGCCTGCTTAAGGTTATCTGTTAAGATCTACTGTTCAGAAGAAGTCAGTCTGGCTACACAATCCAGATTCCCTTTCTCCCTGTTTCTCTGGTTCTGTGTTTTATCAAGCAAAGAAAGTATAAAAATAATAGAAGATTATTTTATAGAAAGTATACTCAGATACTTCTCTCTCTCGATTCATCATTTCAGACCCTCTCCCAAATTTGGCTGCTCCTGAAAGTTAGCATAACCATAATTATGCAGCTGTATGCTCAATAGCTCAGTGCATCAGTATTCACAATGCATAGCTGCTTTACTCTGCACTGATAAAAAGGAAGGTTGAGTGGAGAATGGCACTACAGAGAAAATGCTGTCCCCAAATTCCTTCTCCTCAGGCAAAGGGTGGGGTCAGACACAAACAGGACAACCCTACCTGTTGCCAGCTGTGGACAGGACAGCCAGGATACTAAACACGTATCCAGGTGAGCACTGCCACCCCAGTACGTGCAATCATATCAGCCGTCTCCCTTTTCAGCTTGATTTGATCAGCTCATCAAGTACTGTCACATCAGCATTTCCCCCTCAGCAAGGAACAAACACGACAAACTGTCCCAAAGAACTAGGACTGTGTAGGATTTACCACTGTTTTCCCTCGATTGCCTTTCCTTACTGTGAATCATGCAAGTGCCTGTGCAAGGTATGAAGGTTTCTCCATTGCTATGGGAACACAGCACTCTGCAGCTACTGAAATATTCAGCCCACCTCCATACAGTACCAGGATTTGCAGATGCCAGCCAAACACCCGAGCAAAGAAAGGTTTTCAAAAGCCAATGTGGTATTAGCATTTAATAAGGAGAAAGGAACGTTATTCTCTCCAAACAGCTTGAGACTACTCCAGATGATGGAATTGCTGCTAACCTGCTGCACTCAACAACTCTGCCTCCCACTCACCAAAGTTGTTCATAAAAAGGTAAAGTCCTGGCAGCAGGAAAAGACAAAGAGAAACATCCACCTCCAGAACAACACAAACATCAGTCATCCAAATGTGACTGAATATTTGTGGTCAGTATCCAGCTATGTGGCACCCAACAATCTGGATCATCTCTGCCCTGAAATTACCCCGCCCCGCAGACCTCCAGGATAGGCACACAGACAGCATCCCAGACATTTGGCTTCTACCTCAGGGTCAGGGTTAGATGGTATTCCTGTTTAAAGCGCTGAATATTTCCTCTTTTCTTTTACCTGCAAACTCAAGTATCAGAAGAAAAATACGAGTTTATTTCCCATCACTGGCTGGCACAACTTTTATGTAATCTGGAACAATAAACAAGGACACTTGCATGGGATTTGGCTTTTGTTAGGCAAGGTTATTACTGGGATTCAGTGGGTTTACTTCTGGTTTATTGGGCTATCCCACTTTAATAAGCCAGTTCTTACACAAACATATTTGCCTGTCAAGTGGTAAGATGAGGCATAAAAACTAAGTTGCAACAGAATTGAATTCAGCAGGAGGGGAATTAATTATTTCTCTTTGAACAAAACAAAACAAAAGACAAAAAAGTCTTCCAAGCATATTTCCAGGATCATCCTGAATCTATCAAATTAATGATCAGCAGAAAACTTTGAGGGGGAAGGCAGATGATCAACTGGGATGACAATTAAAAACACTGTAAAGCTGCTGTCACTGAAACTTCTGTGCCTGATTTTGCTGTTTTCCCAGTAGTGGTAGGAGCTGTAGGGATTTAGGGAGTACAGGAGGACCAGCCGCAACTGCAGCTTTTGCCGAGCAACACCAGCCATGCTTCCTTAAGACTGAGCTCCTGAGTCCAGGGTTCATCAGCGCAGGAATGAGAGGACCAGTCCATGATGACTTCCCACAGCCCAGGATTTGCTTCTAACTTAGATAATAACCACCCGTGGTTTCCACAACCTCCCACATTCTGTACAGGCTGATTGAAACAAGAGTCATGCTGATGCACCATTCAAGCCATGCAGCACACATACCTAGCACTTGGTAGGTCACAGGACCCTCCATCTTCTCCTTTTGTCTATCATTAAAAATATTTACAGGATGCTTGCAAGCCACTGGAATTCAGTTACCCCAAGACATCTGATCCAGCCCTGGCTGGATATAGACACTGGCCATGATTTGAAAGGATCTGTATGGACCTTTGAAGAACTTCACAATGTTCTCACAAATGATGACTAAGTTTAAGCTTCCTGTTTCCTGGAAAACTCATAGAAAAGTTCAAAGACCAGCTACTAACCCAATCTAACTTGACTTGATATTCTGGGACAATCTGGATTACACAAGAACATGGAGTTGAATCTCTTTTAGTGGTGGAGTAACAGATTATCTTCTCCTGTATTTACAGAAAAACAAACCCTATCTACCCTCAGTCTTCATTCTTCTAGAAAAGCAAGCCACATCTTTAGTATGTTTTCAATGAGATCGCTATATACATATTTTCCAGCTTTCTGATCATTCTAATAGCCTTTCTTGGCACCGTTCTTGAATAGACATGTCCAGGCTTCTGTACGTGTTTTGTTAATAGCATCTTATGCTGAGGTTGGAACCACAGCATATTTGTCAAAGTCAGTTATTCATTAAATCATAGTAATTCCTTAAGCTGTGGTAATGCTGTCATGTCTTTCAGCTCTTCTTCAGATTGCATAGTGCACCACTGGAAGACAGTCAGCTCTGGATATGATGAGCGCAGTACATAAATGTTGGGTAGGATACGATATGATAGGATAGGACAGGACAGGACAAGACAGAAGGACACACAAGTTACTGGCCATGCTGTCACAGATCAAAATAACCTCAAAGACTAGAAGTACAAACAGCAAAAAGCAAATATAACACAAGTCACAATAACATAGGTCTTTGTAATGAACAAGTTGATAGCTTCGGTTTATGCCATGCACAGGTACATGAAATTATAGTGATTTATGTTTTTTAAACAAAAGAAATAAGTATTTCAATTAGGCTTGTGGGGGAGGGAGTGTGAGGCTTTATATTCAAAGCTTCATTTTAACCAGGGAAAATTACTGACTGCTGCATGAGGCAGCATTCAGCTTCTTTCCTTTCCTTGAGCAGGGCACCCGGCTTGCCTCAGGAATCCAGACCTGGCAGGATGCCTTTCTGACATCTACCTCTTGACTAGTCATGGGTGTATCTACTGACATTAAGCAGCATGAAATCTTCTCAAGGAAACAAAGCCCTACATGAAAAGGTTTCACTGCAAAAAGAGAAAAAGTCTTTAAAGGAAAAACTACTCAGCATGCAGCTCCAGAAGTCCAAGCTGAACTTTCATTTTAGATACAAGCATTCTGTAAGAACACTGTTCATCTACTTCCTACAGTAAATTAGTCTTTCTCAGCTGTATTTTTGTACACTTTAAGTTTTGATATAAACTTCTAGAGAAAAAGAAATCCCAGCAATTATAATCCTAGCAATTATGCAGGCCCTTTTTGTTAGACATCAGAAGTTGAATTGCTACCAGTGACAAAGCACTGTGCCCTGAAAGAAGCAGGACAATGAATTCCCATAATGTAAAGATGATGAAGCTCTTCCCAGGTAATGAAAAACTGAAAACATTGTCAGGCAGCATAAATGGGAAAGAAAAAAAAACAAACCACACCATAAAGCAGCAAGATCCAAAGGTCTTAAAACCTATCTAAGAAGTTTGGCCCGCAAATTAATGCCAGGGAAAAATCTTTAGCAGCAAATTAATGTTGTGCCAACATTGAAAAAGTACAAGCAGACAGTTATGACAACTATAGAGTCTGACATCGGCCTCAGGCAGATGAATGTAAAAGTTAATACAAAATGCAACTGATAAAGATGAATATGGTCAATACCTCAGTGCATACTTCGATCACTGAAATATCTTGTCAAACAAACCTGGCTTCATTCTTGAATGAGGTTGCAAGTGTGCTTGCTGAAGTCTGGCTGTATTGATATAGTGCACTTATCTTTTGATGAAATGTTTGATTTAGTGTAGTGCTACACTCGTATTAAAAATTAGCATGATAGAGTACCAATAAACTGCATTAAATGAATTCAGACCTGGCTAACTGACAGATCTCAAAAATACTTATCAGTGGGGAATCACACATGAGGGATGGGTGTTTGCAGAGGTTTCTTCAGGAATTGTTATTATTATGCTTGAAGCCACTGAACATTTCCATCAGTGTTCAGGAGATGGAAGTAACTTTGCTGCTAATATACGTGCCTGACCGACACAGAGCCTGGTCAAGTAGCAAGCGGTGATGAGGGCAGGACAGTCTAACACAGCGGCAATCTGGGTTGCTTAGGAATCCACTCAAAACCCATGTATTTTTACAAAGCAAGGTGAAAAATGATACAAGAAACAATGAACATGGGGCTTGTCTCTGGAAGGCAGCAGCTCTGAAGGAATTTAGATTAATGAGCTACAGCAGCTGAACTCAAGTCCTTTATTCAGTGATGTTGCAAAAGGGATCTGCAGAGGACTGCAAAAGGAAAAGAACTGGATAAAGAACTGGAAAACAACTGCAGATTATAATTGGTATTGGTCCAGTGAGATTGAAATTTTGGAAGTTATGCAGAGAACTGCCATCAAAAAAAAACCCAACCAAGGTATAGAAAAAAAAAATCTTACAATGAGACTTTAATAAGCTTAATTTACATAGTTTACCATCAACAAAGCATCTGACTGCATTACAGGTCTAACTACTGCCACTGACAAAAAAAAATTCAGATGGGAAACACTATATAAAAAGCATGACTGGCCATAGGACTGGCTATAGGAAGACAGTCAATTCTCCAGTTCTCACTATCTTGGTATCAAATGGGATTTTATTCCAGTGGGAAAAAAAAAAAAATAACCAAGCGAACTAAACTGCTGAGGCTCAGATCTTTACAGACCCTGGCTGAGTAAAATATATTCCTTTAAAAAGTTGTGCAATCAGCATGAAAATCAATAGATGCATCCTGATCCACAGTCTCCTACTTAATCCAGCACACAGCAGCAAAGTTTAATCGTGTGATCCTCTATTTGTCACACATCAAACTCCTTGATGACTTACTGGAAACTCGGTGGAGTTGCTGCTGTTCAGGTCTGGGTCCCTTACCAGGGCAGCACCCTGCTGCCCTTCAGCTGCTGTAGGCTCAATGAATTTGAACCATTCAATTTGAAAGACAAAAACAGGGAAAGCAGTAAAGAATTTGCAGACAGGGATACTCATACTGAAAGGCTAAAAAAGAGGAAAGGAAAATGATGGGAAGAATTCATATCTTCACAAATAGGACAAGTAGGTCACGAAGGAGTTGGGACACGCTATTCCCTGACCACCCCATCAGGTGCCTTAACTACCTGTCACAACTAAAATGGGTTGTAAGACCTAGAAATAAATCTGTATTTGTGGTTACCAGACTGTGGCATCTCAGACAGACCATGAAGACAGTTCATGGGTCTGTTCCATATTACCTGCAATTAACTTCACATGTAGTTTAATAGCATTTTTGTGCAGTTATTGCATAATATTAACAGAGGACAACCCAGCCACATGCTCAGTATCAATGCATAATGTCGCAGGTGTCACTAGGTCTGCAGTCCAACCCCAAGACACACAATTAAGTTTTCTCTGAGTCCTGTCCCGGGGAGAGCAGCACCTGACCTGTGGTTACTGGCCCCCCATCACACCTCCAGCCCCACAGCCCACCACAACCACCACCAGCAGCAAGGCGGTAAAAACCAGACCTCCTGGTGCTGTCCTGAGCTTCTCACAACTGGCCCAAAGTGACACTTTGTATATATACATAGCTGAAAAATCTGCACACATTTAAGCTGCTAAGTACTATATATGTTGTTAGACCAAATATTCACTGACCTCTTGCTGAATGCGTTTTAATTGAAGTAATTATTCACTCAGCTCCAGCTGCTAGAACTCCATCCTGATATGTCTGAAAGTAAACGGCTTTTCAGATTGGTTGCTCAGAAGGCTGGGAACTATCTGCAGATTGATATGCAGCTGGGAAGGGAGTCTTCCCAGGCCCATCTGTTTTTCACGACTTCTCTCATCAATTTATCAATAGGTTTTTAATGCTCTTATCAATGAGTTCCTATTAGGTTAACTGCCTGAAGTATGGATGAAAACTGTAGTCAGGGAGAGGCTTATGGTTTGTTGATTTCCAGTGGGTATTTCCAAACCTTTTAACATTCTCTTGTTTTCATCAAAGCGTAAATTGAGTCTGAACTTTCAAGGTAGCAAGTGTGCTTCTTGAGTCTCCTTGTGAGGATTTTCTCTTGTTAACGAATCAATATGTTAAAAGCTTGGGTTTACTGAAGCAATTGGCAAAACTTCCACTGGGAAACTGGGAAAGATTTCACCCTAACCTTAACACTGGCTTAGTGTTTGCTCTTCCCCAGAAATAACATGAAGTTAAAAAAGAGCCTTTTTTTTTTTTTTTTCCTAGGCCCTTACAACTTCTGAAAGGGCCTTATGCTAATGCTGGATCAAGCTTCCTGTAGGACAAAGTTAGCTGTAAGTCTCCAAGTTCAGGAACACTGCCCTTCTCATTTGGCTGAATAATACAGTCTCCAGGATCATCCCTGTTAATGAGAATATCATACTCGTATTGAAAAGTGGGTCTGGATGACACAAAGGCTAAATACCATTTCTCTAGGTAAAGCATAACGTTAGCACCATGAGTAGGACAAACAGCAAAACTTTTAAATCTTTTTAAAGATTATCCAAGAGGCTAAAAAAATGTTACCCAAGCAGCTGAAGCAAGTCAAGGTCAGAGTCTGGAAAAATAAAACTCAACCAACAAACAGATTTACTGCTTCCCAGCCTCATGATCTAATTAAATACAATCAACACTAGTATTAACAATGCCCATTTCTTACGGGTTTCTGTCTTGTGGAGGGGTTCCCTGGGGTGTAAGGCATATTTTGATCCAAAGCCTTCTCTACCGCTCAGGCTTTCAGAGCCACCCTTTACAATAGGGCTTCTCTGTGGTCTAATGATGATATAACTCAATTCATACTCAGCCTTTCCCCACTGGGCTCAAAAATTATTATTCAGAGAACTAGCAGTATCTCTCAGCCACCACAGTGGTGTTGGTCTTCCAGAAACTGGGCTAAGAAACAATCTGGACTTTTTCAGTTGCTTATCTATATTTTGCAAAGCCTTTTCTAGAGCTTCTCCTGCTCTGTACAGAGATGTCACAGTTTGCACATCCCAGGTATGTCTAAACATGCCAGAGGTTTATCTGAGCTGATGATGGTTTCTGAATAGCTAGCTAGGACTATATAAACAACTGAAAACAGGCTTTAAGAAAATTTTTGTCTAGCAATTAATATCAGATCCATCACTAGGGATGATGGTGTTAAAATTCTTGACAGTGTTTGGTAGTCTAGTAACAACAAAAGAATTAAAAGATCTGTTTAGTTATTCAGTCAGGATTCCTAGCTTTGTTTACAACACAAAGGGACTTATGTATACATCAATTACATTCATTTTTAAAAATTTAAACCCATGGCATTGCAGGAAAGATTTATAATGCAAATGACCAAGGGAAAAAGACTGTTAAGAGAAGGCATAAAATTAATTACAAAGACTTACAGAGTTAATAATGGCTTTGCACATCATACTATCATGTTTCTTTTTCATAAGTTAAAGCTAGAAACTGATTGTAATTATTAGGGAGGCCTCAGCTCTGCAGATTTTGTTAGACCTCTGGCAATTGCACTTTCTACAGGTTAATGAAAGGAGCAAATTACTCAGTTTCACATTATAAATACAAATCTGACACCTTTTAACGCTCATTGAACTCATCTAGCAAAGCCTTTGTCATGAAACAATCTCCCCTATTAATAGAACACCCCAAAATTGCTCTATGTGCACAGAGCACATGTTGAGTCCCCCTTGGTTAAGCAATTACTTTTTGTTAGTCTCTGGAAGGGTTTGGTAAGACACTGACTCCCACATTGTCCCTAAAGGCACCAGGAATAATTCTAAAGATTATTTCCCCTTTGGGGTCAAACTGTTAATGGCTCAATTAAGAAAAGTAAGACCTGAAGCAAGCTGTAAGAGAGGCAGAATATAAAAGTTTGTTTAAATAAACATAAGTAGTGTCATTTGGATGCTGTAGATTGCAGGAGATGGTACAAAAGAGAGGAGAGAGATAGGAGAGAGTTTATGTATCAGTAGTGTAAACAACAGCCAGAAAGTCATCATCAAAATAAATCACTTTCTGTTTTATGATCCTCTCCAATCCAGCCTTTCTCCATTCAGAAGACAGGGCCTCTTGCTAGAAGATACAACGCTGCAAATTCCCTCAGAAGAGCTTTGAGCTAAACACAATGGCTAAGGTGCTGCCTAAAGCAGCCACCTAATGCTGACCATGGCCACCCTGTCCTTGAGCTGAGCCGTGGCCTCCCCACCACCTACCATCTCAAGGACAGCTCGTCCTTGAGCATCACAAGAGGATATCCCACCAGTCCATTTACTGTGGGTCACCCACCTACCACACTTCATGTGCCTGAGAAACTGCAGCATAAACAGGTCCCACATTCCTCCCTGCCTCATGCTCTGCAGCTACTACCCGCAAAAAAATCCTACAGTTTCTCCTCACCCAAACACAGGCACAGACAGTTCACATTCCCCATTTATACTGACCTCTCCAAAAGGCTCATTTCTTTTCCAAGATCAGAACATACATTTCACATACAGATGTACATTTTCTATAGGGCTGCTCTGTCCCTTGAGTTAGGTTGGGCAACTTATTTATATACTGACTCAGGTTCTTACTTGATTTTTCCATTTTCTAGGCTGAGAAATCCCCAAGGAAGGGATTATTGTGATATTTGCATCTCATACAGTGTTGTGAAAATTTTAAGTGATTAACAAATACACAGCAATATCTACATACATCAGACAACCCAAACAGAAGACCCAAGATGGAAATGTTGCATCTAACAAGCAAATGAGAAATGGTAGAGCAGAGTATTGCATTGCATTTCTTGTGCTCTATTCCCTGTGTAACTCCAAGCTTACTTTGGCAGAGAAGTACTACTTTTTAGGGGTTCTTTGCTGGCACTAGCTGGTTTTAAATGAATATAAAATGAGTAAAAAATATTCCACATTGACATAGTACGTGGCATTGTACTGAGATGTCAAATTTTAAGAGGCATCTTGTCAACAGTACTGGACATAAATCTAAAGCTATCTCATCTAAGAGCCAGTATAGTATTTCCACAGGGCAAGAACTAAAACATATATAAATCTATTCTAAATATTCAGTTCACTCCTTTGATTTCAAGAGTCCAGATTCCCAAAACAAAGAAATTCTGCAAGATCTGTTTTGTGTACGCCAGTGGAAGCAACACATCTGTTAATGCCAAGAGGTTTAGTTAAGCACATTCAGAACAGATTTGCTGCACAATGTTAGTGGCGCTGAACCTGAAAGCAATCGCTAGAGAAGGAATTTATTCTTGTGCTAACCCCAAGCAAGAGTCACCATCCAGCCAATTTAATATCAACAGCAGTAATTTCAACAATATGATATTTAACCACAATCCTAAAATGGATCAGTCTGGAAGCAACGCAATATCAGCATTTGAAAGAATGCGTCCCCAGCAACATCTGAAGAGGAAAGGAAGATTCAAGGCCACAGTGGCTTTTTCATAGGGTTGTATACACGCCTTTTGCTTGAACTTTTTCTTAATTAAGGTTGCAAAAGAGAATGCTGAGGAATGAACCCAAATACCATTTCAGTTGGCAGCAAAGTTTTCAAAGGGCAGTAACAAAGGACAAGTTCTTTGCTCTGCATGTGTCTGGATACAGTGCTATACCACAGCCTGTGTATATGCCAAAGGATGCCCAGGTACCCATCAACTCTTCACAGCTTTTACAGTGATGAACCCCTAAATGCATCATCAAAGGAGACCACAAGGCCCACAGATTAACCCTTTTTTCCTCCTGTAATTTCTTCCTTTGCTCCCCTCCTCTCTTCTCCAGCAAATTCTCCCTCCCCAAAGACAAACTCCCTTCTACTCCTGCTGCCCTGAAAATGTTCAACAACGGTGGGTATTTTCTTTTTGCTACTGTGGCCTTGTAAGTGAGCCTGGCTTTGGGGAGCCTAGACTGCAGTCCCTAAGCCAGGTGCAGTTTTTCATGACAAACCATTTGGCCTTGAAAACTTTTTTTTTGTGGCTTTTGGGAGGGAGGATGCCAGTTCAAAAACGTTCAAATTGTTCAAATTCTGACCCAAATCAACAATGCCTTGATGAAATTTTCCTTATGAATCCTAACCTTGTATCAATGTATTCACTGTGTGTCTTACCAGGCTAGATGATTAGATCTTTCTGCATACACACAAACATTAGGTGAAATCCCATTTCCACTATGATTAAGTTAGTTTTACAATGAATTTCAGTGGCAGAAGATTGCAATCATTAAGGAAAAGAAGTAGACACATAATCTGACAGAAACCTCCATTTCTCAATAGCCACTGCAAACAAAGCGTGCTACAAAACTGTTCCACCAAATAGATAATTATATGACAAATGTAACATCCTGAAATAAAATAGCACCACCGCTTTTGTAACATGCTTTATGTGCACTTCCTTCTCAATAAGCGGGGATGAAAAAAATAAAAAAGCAGAAATAGCAAAAGAATATTAAAAGCACAGGAAACAATACCCAGAAATTTGCACTAAAGGGATTATTGTTCTGATCTAGTGTTGCAATCTCCATGTTCTTACAAGCCCAAATATTCTCCTCACCGTAACGCTGAAGAAACACTGTATTTCATATCTGGAATTTCCTTGTAGTGTTCTTTCCCTCCTGAAGTTTATTCTACTTTGGGAAAGGATATTCTCAAGATGCCACAGACAAAAGAAATGTAAGAATTCCTGCTGATAGCTCCTTGACTAATTGCCATGAATGCATCCAGCATACCAGTGGGGTTTTCTCTCAATGTCAGCATCTACTGCTCCTCCAAGCCTCAGTACAATAAGAAAATTTTGCTGCTGAAGGAGACACTTATACCAGCTTTTTAACAGTCCTTCTGTACTACCTGTGGATAACTTGAATGGCTTAAAGTATTCCATGAAATTAAATAGGATAAGTAGACACAAGTTCTTACAAAGAATCAGATGAACTTTAAGGCATTAGGAGAGAAAATAATACCTAATCAATGCTGCTGTAGAGGGTCTCTTGTTCCCTTATCATTTGTAAGAAAACAAATGTACTTGTACTGATAGATCATAGACTTACAGCCTCCAGGAGCGGCTGGTTGTGACTAAGCATTCCCACCTGTCAGCACAGTCGCCTTGATTTATCATTATCTAACCTCTGATGACACAAATTAAATATCCCCACTTCTCATTCAAACAACGAGCAAAGTTGTTATCAGACAACTGAGACTAAGCATACTGATTCAGGGAAATGCATCACCATGAACAAAGAAGTTACCCACTTGCTGGATGTCTGCAATAACTTCAGTGTCTTTTTCTTCAATCAGCTACCCCTTACCAGTCTCCAAAACTTCTGTCTGAAGCAAAAGGGTTACTGTACTGCAACCAACACAACTCCTAGCTCTCTGCTCATTAACTCCCTCTTAAAATTTCCTTTTTCTTTCACTTTCTCAGGCACATACAAACACATAGTCAAAGTTTACCATAGCTGATCCTGAGTCAAGAAAACAATCTTCATTTTTATCACAGATCATAGTTGAAAGGCATTAAGCAAGCATGTTGTTCTGGCAGATTGGTTGAGTCACCCCAACCCCCCCCCCCCCCCCCAACTCACAATCAAGTGTTAATATGAACCATCACAAAGGCTTATTTTAACTTCTAAGAATTCTTGTCTTCATTTCCTTGCAGTTGCCAGCAAAAGAGGACACTGAAATAAACTTCATTGTGGGACAATTTGAATACCATGATCTGTAGATCGGAGGAAGGACACTTCAACGTAGTAGTGAATAGATCAGTTCAGTATGACTCATACACTCCACAAACAGAAGATGATTAAACTAATAATTTACCAAAGTAAATCTAAATGGTTATTTACCAGCACACTCTCTATGGCTCATCAGGATTGCATCTGCTTCTGTGTCCGATTATGACAAACTTGTATCCAGCTTAAAGAAGTCACAGAACATTTCTACTGTGCAAATGAGGTAGTCTGAGTGCTGGAACCACTAAATATGTCACTACTCAGAATTCATCTACATTATTCTGAGGAATGAGCCTAGCGGGGACTCCACCCTGCTGCAGTAAGGCTGGTTTGGTACCCACTTTAGCTCAGGTATTTCTAACAACCCGCTGCAGGCAGACCAAGGGCTTTGCAGTCATGCACACCCTTGGAGTCAAGGCACACATACTGGGAAGTGTTGGTCCTCTGAGCAGCTCATGCAGAGCTCTACATGTGCCACAAGCTGTCTGGTGAAGAGCATGTCTCCAAAACGCAAGCTGAGCTGGGCTTAGTTTACCTTACACTGATATAGACAGGCTTTTCTTTTATTATTATTATTTTTGCAGAAGGTGCAAAAAGCCGAGGAGCAGATCTAAAATACATGTCTGTATAAAGTTCACTGTACCCAAATGTCCTCTAAGCTCAGCTTTTCCATGTTTCTTCAAGTTCTGGAAAGAATATTGATGGATATATTGGCCACTTTGGATGGAATTCTAAGATCACTTTTGATAGATACCTGGGAGGCCTCTGTGCGATATATGCATATAAAAGACTGGAAAAGAGCCCTGCTGTTAAAACTTCGTGGCTCTCCCATTCACCTATAAATGGAATGGAAAGAATGAGGATGCTGGTTGCAAAATTTGTCTCAGAAGTCCCATCAAAACTGAGTTATGGGCCCTGGAAGACGCATGTTGCTTTAAAAATTTTAAACTCTTATCTTTACAGAAAGCAAAACCAGACCATTTCTAAAATAGAACTTCTGGTGATGTTGGGGGGCCTGACTTCTTCAGCACTGACTGGCTCAAAATACCTTGGCTCTGTGCTTTGGACAGAGACAGAAGATGTCAGTGAGCCAAACTGAAATCCTTTCCTACCTTGCCAGGTAAGTGTTCTATAATTGAGCCTTTTCTGCTGCTGATGAGGATGTCTTGAATATTTATGTGAGCTCCTTCTTCCAAAAAAGCCATTCAGCATCCATTTGGTGGAGATGGAGGCTGCAGAGCCTGGCCCTGCCTCTGAGATATTAAATCCAGGATGAAGAGCATGATTATAAGAAACTGCAGAGCGCAAATACCAAAGGCTGAAGAACCAAGATGTCTTAAATGTGTTAGGGCTGTGAAATCCATTTTAGTCAGAGCTTTCTGATTTTCTTGAAGATCCCTGGGCTGGGATGGTGTGCATATAGGAACTCCGAGTTCCAGACTGGCCCTGGCCATCCCAGAATAGTCATTAAAATATTTTTTGTTTCCTTGCTAGTAGACAGGTCTAAAGCACTGTACTGGGTTTGCTTGGCAAGGTTTTGGTAGTGCGGGACTACAGGGGTGTCTTCTGTGAGAAGCTACTAGAAGCTTCCCCCGTGCCCGACGAAGCCCATGCCAGCCGGCTCCGAGATGGACC
>JAVJGI010000064.1:31824095-31897614 GCA_035590275.1 Ibycter americanus | reverse complement strand
GCAGCCCGCGGCGACGCCCCCGGCGAGGCGGGCTGTCCCCTCAGCCCATGGAGGGTAACGGGGGAGCAGATCCCCCCCGCAGCCCGGGCAGGGCCCCATGCGGTGCCCACAGGCGGCTGTGACCCCGCGGACAGCCCACGCTGGAGCAGCTCCTGGCAGGGCCTGTGGTCCCATGGGGGACCCAGGCTGGAGCAGCCTGTGCCTGAGGGGCTGCGCCCCATGGAAGGGACCCACGGTGGAGCAGTCTGTGAAGAATTGCAGCCCATGGGAACGAATCCTGCTGGAGAAGTCTGTGGAGGACCGTGTGAGAGACCCCATTCCAGAGCAGGGGAAGAGCGTGAGGAGGAAGGAGTGGCAGAGGCAAGCAGTGATGAACTGACCAGAACTGCCATTCCCACATCACTCTCCGCTGCTTGGGATGGGGAGCAGGCAGAGAAAATCAGGAGTGAAGTTGAGCCCAGGAAGAAGGGAGGGGTGGGGGGAAGGCGTTTTTAAGATTTGGTTTTATTTCTCATTACAGTACTCTGATTTCGATTGACAATAATTTAAAACTAATTTCCCCAAGTCAAGTCTGTTTTGCCCATAATGGTAATTACTGAATGATCCCCCTGTCCTTACCTCAACCCATGAGCCTTTCATGGTATTTTTCCTCCCCCTGCACAGCTGAGGACAGGGGAGCGATGGAGTAGCTTGATGGGCACCTGGCATCCAGCCAGGGTCGACCCACTACAAGTAGGAACATTCCTGTTTGAATATTGCCTGTATTACTTAGAGTTAATTCATATTTGCTAATAAACTTCCTGCTCAGATGGCTGGCCAGATTGTCTTGCCCTCTGGAAAGCCATGTCTTAAAGGGTATCTTCAGGGAACCGACCTTCCTTGATGATCTGGAAATTGCAAAGAAATAAACCAGGCTCTGTTGCAAAGGATTAGGTCTCGTGCAGTCAAAATCATGGTCATGTTGCCACTGTTCCCTGGATCGGTACAGACTTTACAAGACAGTAGAAAGAGTTCCTTATTGGCGTGGAAGACAGCAACATGGACGTAGGAAGATCACATGAAGAGACAGTTTTTAGCTGGACACCAGAGCTTGAATTTCTGTACAGTTATCTGCGCTCCCCATCCCAGAGGAGACACGTGTCATGGGAAACATGGAAACATTAATTTGTCATTTGACAGTGATACACAAAGAAGATGTGAATTAATATAATCAGACAAGGTTTGTTTGGTAAATACACACTCACCAACCAGCTCCAAACATGCACTGTTCAGGAGTCTGGCATGCTGAACTGCACACAAGGTGGTGTGGATCCCAGCCAACTTTGGCAAGGTCTGGCTACTGAGGCTGTGTGAACTTGTGAAGTGTTTCACAGGTTTCAGAGGGGACTAAAATTCTTCTGGAGGAGCCAGCTGGCTGGTGATGCAGAGTCAGCACAGACAGCGAGCACCGTATTGCACATGATAGTACCAATTTTTCTTTGTTTTACTACATACCTAACTGAGCGAGAAGGAACTGGTCCAGAGGGATTCCTGACTTTGTATTTTGAATGAGTTGAAGGACCTGTACACTGGGAGCAATGAACTATAAGGGAACTCAGAGCAACCCTGCGCTTTACAGCACTGGAAGAAGGTAAAAGGAGGATACACACAGTAGCAGCCCCTGGATGCAAACACACATATCTAAGCTATTCCTTTTCTTAAAATCCAAGCTAGCTCAGCACTCAGAGCTCTGAGTTTTCTCATGATGGAGCCAACCATGACTGCAGCTCCCCTCCTCTCACAGAGGAAGAAAAGGATGCAAGGGGACAAGGGTCAAGACTAACTTCAACTGAATTCATACAGACACAGAAGTATGGCATTTCCACATCTTATTTCCCATTTACTTTCATGAGCAGCAGCTTTGAAGCTTAACCCATTTTGTGCCTTCCCACCCCAACAGTGCCTTATTTGCGTTGCTTCTGCTCACCAGTGTTTACTCCCAGCTCTGTCATTTGATGCTGCAGGTTTGGCCTGAAGATTGCACAGCCAGCTTGTCCTAAGGTTGGGGTTTTTTTTTCCCCCACAAGCAAACGAACTTTAAAATGTCATTTATAATTTTAGGCCACCAAAGACTGTAAAAGAGATATATGGATTTTGGATGAAGCAGTAATAATAAAAAGAATGCCATTGCTCGTTTCTTTAAACAAGCTACATGAAGCAAATTAGTATGTTTTTTTTCTTTTGAAACTCTTAACCATCAAAAACAATGATCTCATGCTTCTGCAAACAAAGAGAAGTATTGAGAAATTTATTTTAAAAGGACAGACACGCTGCAAATAGATTTAAAGGAAAAACAATATAGGTGGAAGGTACCAGATGGCAGAACTTTAAATGACTTCAGTGGGAGTAAATGTCCTAAATGGCTCAGAGCCTGGCCCTCACTGAATGCTGGTGTGAGGAGCCTGCAATGTTTCTTTATGGCGCTTGGCTCTCACCAGCATTATCCTACACCCTCATAAACACTAAGTACACCAAAATAAAAAATAACTTAGTTTCAGTGAATACAAGGAAAAACTTTTCCTACTACAAATAAACAAAATGGATTAAGTAAGATGAAACTGATATGGTTTTATAACATTATGAAATACTGATTTTTAAAATATTTTTAAAAAATTCAAAAGCATCTTCCCTTCTATCTCTTTTTTTTAAAAATGTTGTTGCATTTTGCTTTTGTTTCTTTTGGTTTTGCTGTTGTTTCTTAGTGAGCTTTTTTCCCCTCAACCCTAAATCAAACCATAACTGCTGCTTGGAAAAGCTGTAGTTTTTCCCTCCTGTAGATTTCACCCTCTGTGCTCCTGGGTTTGGGGACAGCTCAGAAGAAGGTGCCAAAGTACTAAAATGGAAGAGCTGAACTCAAGTGACGGAAATTGCTGCAGAAAGCCTACGAATCTCTCTATAATTTATGACATTATTACCTATGTCAGCATCATTTTAGCCAGGTCCAGAGCAGACAGGTCCACTGCACTGCGGTAGCAGTCTGGGGGCAATGGTCTGCTACCCAAAACATTTCAAGAGCATCTAAACTCAGAGAAGAAGCTTGGATTGCTCCCAGCATCCACAGCAGCTTCCCCAACTACCACCTGCTCCCCACACCCTGGGGACAGCAACACACAGACAAAGCCTTGATTTGCACCATGGATAAAGAAAAATAAGAATTTGTTTTTTTCTTTTGAGATCCTTCTTTTTTTGTTGCCCCTCTAAGCACAGGGCAGTGTGACTCTGAGTAAGAGGGAAGCACCCTCTGGAAAAAGTCCTGTTTGGCTGGAGCTGAGTGTGCACCAGGGCCAGGAGGAGTAACCCACCAGTAGTAAGAGGCACTGCTCACGGATAGGGATTCCAACAAAAACTTCAGCCTCAGACTTAAAAAGAAATAAGAACCTGGACAGAGAAGTCCAGATTTCCTTCTGTCGGCTGAGGCAGGAATTCTTCTTAATTATAAGTTTTTTATATATATATATAAAAATAAAATATACATATAACAAATATTATATGTATATATATAATATATACATATAAATATAAGAATTACTAAATTCTTACAAAGAAATAAACCATCTTCAAGCAAATAACCTGGGAGGATGTATTGTGACAGGCATTGTGCAGGAGCTTTAACATCCATCGGTACTTGAAGAATTTCTCTCTTCACAGTTAATACTGAAATTGCACCACAAACAGGCAGTTAAACTGTCTCAGGGTCTAGTCCCACCTGGCTTTCTCACACACACACACACACACACACACACCTTCTTTTGCACCCCTGAGAGTTCAGGGCCAGGCGCAGTCTATGGGATCAGACCCATATATCTAAAACTTTTGCAGCCAGCCCCTGTTGATGTCCCCCCAAACCACCACTGACAACTCTGCTCTCGGCAAGAAAAATAGCTCCTTCCCGTGCTCGTGGCACGACGGCTCCCAGTTCAAATGTTCAAGCTCTGGTGGGCTGGCTAAGGCAATGTTTATAGTTCAGTCGTACGGATGAAAACTTACACAATGCTTTACGCTGTCAAAGCAAAATGTGATCGGCTCAGACTGTGCGCTGACATTATTAAAAATATCAATTAAGGCCAAAAATGCACTTTTACACTGAGCTGCTTGGATTAGATTGTAACCAGCTCAAGGATAAGAAACACTGCTTGTTTATCTTAATCACTTTTAAAAATCCAGGCCTTTGTATTATCTTCCCCCACAACAGACCTTTCAAGTGACACTAGGAATTCCCCAGTGGCTTCAAACGGATTTTTTTCTGCCATTACATTCCCTCTTCAGTTTTAACTTTTTATTTTTCCTGTTTTTCACAACTTCTGGGCAAATACTGCTAACCCATGATTCCCCCCAAAACAAAGAAACAAAGCGGAAAGAATAAAAAGTTCAATGCGCAAGAAACACGCAGGACAGTTTGCAACACGGTGCCAGAGAAACACTCATTTGCCTTCATTGGAGGTCAGTGGGGCAAGTTGGTGGGAACTCTTTGTAATTACAGGTTGGTGAGAAACAACTGTGGCAGTTGTACGGCCTTTTAATGATGCGGTTTGGTCTAATTTGGCCTTGGAGATCTTACAAGAAATGGAAAACACCCAGAGCTCTGCAGGTTCCCAGAGTGTCTATTTGAACGTGTTCGAATAAGCCAGACCAATTTGTTCCCAAACTCCAAAATTTTATCTCAATAAAATCTGTGAAGTATTACTGCATACAATTAAATTATGATCAGTGCATTGTGTTGGATGGATATCAACAAGCCCTATTTGTGTCTCATCTGGAAGTACGTATATTACACATAAGAGAAAATGATGTAAAACTTCAGTTCTGTGTTACTAGTCACACTGGACTTAACATACTACAAAACAGAGATTGGATTGCTCCTGATTTTACCACAAGCCTCCTGAAACTTTCTTTGAAACTTCATTATCAATGTAAACTTTAAAAGGACAAATTCTAGAGGTTTAAAGTCCAGAATACATATACAAAAAGCAAGAAAATATTTGCAATACTGTGTGCAAATCTCATTTTTAAAGCATTGGTGAACCCAACCCACAATTTTTGAAAGACTGAGGTTCACAACATTGCATAAGCCTTCTAACTACCTATTTTTAAATAAATGATCCCTATCATATGCCAGAAAGCAAGGTGAAACCTTCCACACCTAAACAATCTTGTGTCTGGTGATATCTTTTGACTGATAGGAAGATGAGAAACAGATGTTCAATTTACATATGTTTACAACTCTAAGCACACAACACAAGAAATTTTTTAAGTTTTCCATTATCAAACATCTTATTTTGTCACTATGACTGCTTTTATCCTGGTATCAAGACACTACTGATGCTTACCAAGTTTACGCTAAACCAAATTTATTGCCTGAAGTCCACTTGCGACATTCTCTGGGAACAAACTTCACCAGTGCAGAGTCCAAACTGCAAAACTAAGTTTTAGATTTTGAATTCCTTTAAAAGTTCAGTTTTTCTTTTGCTCTCTGCCACATATATTATACATGTTTCAAAACATGCACCTCTACATTTCCCAAATTTCGGGTCAAGGATTTTTGTTCATGTTTCTTCCTATGCGTCACTGACCCAAAGAACTGTTGCTACTTTCTCGTTTCTGAGAGATTAGGTTTTTGGCCTGTTTAAGAATTTTTATGATAATGATTAACAAAAGCAGGCCAGAAGAATGGGACTACGCTTGAAGAATGCCTGCCTCAGCCGACAGAAGGAAATCTGGACTTCTCTGTTTTATCAAGTCACATATTAGGTGAAAAAAATTACCTTCTAACATAGAAAAACCAGCACTATCATGCTGTAATCAAACACTAGCCCCAAGCAGAGCACCCACATACAGGAAAAAAACAAGCAAACTCTTTCCTCTCTGTGCCTCTGAGTTCTCAACCAACTGAATCCTGCAATGGGCACTGGGGGGGCAATTTCAGGGTGGGACAGAAAAACCAGAAAGCATGATTTCTGTGCCTTTTTAATAACAGCTCTGTCCACAGTAACAGTCTCTATGTACATACAGACTGCAGAGTAGTCAGCTTCTTGGCAGACATAATCTGGTGGAGTGGCTGAGCGTGTGGCTGTTACCAGCGAGAACAGCTCTGCGGCTATAACTCCATCAAGATCTAATGTTATTTTTACCACACACTGACTGTTTAATATTAGTAATTGTGCACATTTCTGAGGTTTCCTTTATGCATGAAAAAAAACACAACAAACAAGGCAAACACTCAAGCATCCCACAGCTTTAAATCCCACGACATGGACTACAAGGCTTTTACTACATCCTGGGTGAGATCCATTGTGTAACACTGAGATGCTGTTTGAAAGTGAAGGACACTCCTCTCCTGCAGGCCTGGTGAGGCTGTCAGCCTCAAGGATGCCAAACAGAAGGGACATTAAAAATATATTTTTTTATTATTTTTTTTTTACATTGTCTTTAATTCCTTCCTCCATTTTGCTGACAGCCTGGCACCTCAAGAATGCAGACATTCCTTCGCTCTACAGATTCCTTTAATCAAGGAGAGGTTAGTTACTGAGCCTGTGATTTAACCTTTAATGAGCAAAATAGGGGAAGTTTTCCGACATATATCCACATTAGTTTAAATCTATACATCTGCACTCACTTAGACCCAGGCCTTGCTGGTAGAGTTTCCTCCTCAAATCAATGTTTCTCCTGAACAAGACTCTGCCTATAACATATGCCAAAACCTTCTTAAATTAAAGACATAAATTAACATAGAACATGAATTCAACAAAAATCTATTACAGTTCTAAAAAGCAAACATTATCTTGGTAATCTACTGAGCTTTAAGTCAGGACTCTGGTGTAATGGGGAGGAGAAGAGAACTACAGGAGAAGTGACCAGCTTCTTCCCACCATGGTACAGTCCCAGTGCCTCTCAAAAGCTTATTCTTGGAGGCTTAATTCTGTCTTGTAGCAACTGACTCTATTTGTCCTAAATATTCAGCTGAAAATATGGTCTACATTACAGTATTGCACAGAGAGTCTTTTAAAAGCCTTGTGATCATTAAAGTTAAAAGTCTGATGAGTAATGTTGTTCTGTCTAAAGTATATGTCGTTCCCTTTGCCTCCTTGCTTTATTTTGAGACTGATATACTTAAAATAGCTTTTAAAAAATATGGAGATTATTATCCAATCTAAAAGATTTAATTTAGCATTTATATGGGGTTTAAATGCATGCCAACACTTTCCTTCATTTCAGCATTTGGCAACTGCTCACTATTCACAATTCCAAAGGCTGCAGACACGTCTGATCATTTTAGGATATTTACAGTTGTAGCCAATAAAGACAGTGCTGATTTTAATTAAACTTTTAATTGCTTTCTGAGACAACAACAAGAAGCCACGATTGCATGAAATTGTGACTGGCTCCTTTAAATAATAGTGGGTGCAGATTGCCAGAAGCATCACTGTCCATCACTTCTTAATGGGTGGGTATAAATAAATGCTAAATCATCGCTCCTGATAACATCAGTGGCAATTTGGTAATCCAGCCCAACCGTAAACAACTTTGTTTCCAGTAAGAAGCGGAATATGGACTGGACAAAGAAAAAAAGCAACCCATAAATTAATTGTTCTGCCAGTCCATTCCTGCCTTAGCAAACTGTTTACCAGCAGCTATGACAAACACCAATATATAATACAGCAATTCCTCAGATGGAGTGGGACAATTTAGAGCACTGGGAGCAGTGCACAGTCTCTTCCATGCCACCATTTCAAGTCTATCTCAGGTCTCCTGGGAGCAAAATCCCGGTGCTACCTTAAGGTTGTACTATAGCAACCATGTTTTCCAGACTTTCCCAATCGTCTCACTTGGGAGATACCTCCCATGCCATTCATGTAATGCCTGCTCCAGCCATTGCTTACATGGAAAACTCCAGCATTTCCACAGCCACCCTACAAGGCGCCTTGGCAGCTGGAAGCATTGTCATGGCTCAAGGCTGCATGAGTCACTCATCCCAAGGGACCACCAGCAAGCATCCTCCCAGCTCGGCCCAGAAACCATGGGTGGATGGGAGAAACGTTAGTGGCCTTTGGCCATTTCCTCTGGGCACACATCCATGTCAGAATGTCACCAGGACACCTAGGACTGCTGGGTCCCGTGCAGGCAGCCTTGGGTTCTTCCTCATGCAGGGTCAGACATCGCGCTGCTGAGTGCAGGACAGCTCCACACATAAATAAATGACTTCAGCCTCCGGGGCTCTCACCAGCCCTAAACTGCTGTTTAACAACATAAATCACCCGCTCAGCCAGCCTGTGGATGACAGACGGTGAAGAACCATCAGCTGGCATGATCTCTGCCTCAGTGTAACCTTCTGAGAAATCGAGAGAGGAGCACTATGCACCAGCCGGGGATGTCCCATGGGCACTGCTGACCACCCTGAGCAACCAAAACTCTGAGCAGGACCCTTGCTGCAGGGCAACCAAGGGCAACGTGCAATTTCTTTTTATAGGCTTCCTTCAAATCACTCAGAGAGTCACTTACACAGTTTACATATTTAAACATATTACATCATTCTGCAAGATTCCGGGAACATTTGATTCCTGGTTCATTATTACCACTGTATTTTGGAAAACAACAGCAACTTGGATATATCATTAGTATTTTGTGACAATTAGACAAAACATTGCAAGGTCTCTCTGTACAAAACATTTTCAGGTTCACCAAACATAACTGTGTGGGCCATGTCAAGAATCAGCCTTTTTATGTGGTTCTTTATGGCATGGGAGCCATTAGCCTATCTATAAATGCTTACCAAAGCATCCCAATATAATTTGCTTCTGTGCCGAAATGTAAATACATTTGGCCTCGTCTGTGGACAGGCAACACAAGATATAAACTCCTAACCACCAGCTAACAATAATGTTTAGTTATTGGGACCTCAAAGATGCTTACATAGTTATAATCAAAAGCTGCATTGTGAAATGACCTGCCAGACATTAACACTGATGGGACGTTTTAGGTGTAATTATACAACCATTTCAGGCAAGGAAGCCTTGCCTAAGGGCTGCAGGAACGAGCTTTTATGGTCACCAGTGGCTGGTGATGACAGTCCCACCTACATTTCTAAATGATTAAAACCTCGCAACTCCTTCAATTGTTGACAACCTCCTTCATTCCCCTAAAGCACCTTAAAGCTGTTTGGCTGCATTTCCCACAGACGTTTCTGTTATTCAATGCCTGACTCTTTGCTCAAGACCTCCTGTATCTTATTTCAAGTAAATCACACAAAATTTCACACTAAGCCTGTTGACTTGCTATAGTCTACTTCGAGCACTCGTATGCATGCTGCAGGGCTGCATGAAACACCGCTTGCAAAGATCTACAGGTTTTCAAACCCCCTCTTCATTAACAGAAATACTGAAAATCCCACTCCTGATAGAAACAGCTCATGATGCAACATGAGAAGACCCATGCCAGTAATGATACTTCCTCAGGAACTGGAGATTTCCCACAAAGTAAAAATAAAATGCAGATTATTACTGTACCCCTCACAAAGAAACACAGAGAAGCCCTTCACTATCCAGTCTATTTACTCACTTTAGTCAACATTTATCATCTCAGTCCCATGAGCATTAGTGCCATTGTAACTGCAGGCAACAGCCTTTTGCATCACCTTAGTGATACTATACGGCATTAAATGCCAAAGGCGGCTCTGTAAATACGTTATCGGAGAGCAGCTGGTTTGAGCCACTTCTATACCACAGATACATTTTTCACACCTCTACAACTGCATTGGCACCTGAACATTATCTGCATGAGGGAGCATCCCTGCTACGTACAGTTCAGCAAAGTACTGTCCAAAACCTATTCTGAGTGCTGAGTGTATTTGGAAGCTACCTCTCCCCCCTGCAGTGAACCTTTGCAACATGGTTTAATTAAAAAAAAAAAACCCAAACAAATAAACAAGGAAAAAAATCCCAGCAGTTGAAGGAAGAACTCTTTCAAGACAAAAAAACCAAACAAGCAAAAAAATCAACAAGTCACCGTAGCTAATCTTTAGAAAGGAGAAAAAGGGGACTAATGAATGAAAATTATCCATCAAATGCTCACAAGGCCTGATTGGTTATTCCCAAGCTCAAAATTTATTATTTCCCATATAATTTTCCCATTTTTGCCAAGTGCCTGCAGCTAAATCCCCCATGCAGTTAAACCCCCTTTAGCCTGAGTGATGTCAATTAGTTTACACAAGTTTAACCGAGAATGGGATTTTTTCCCCAGTGGTACTCTCTTTACTCATATGGCAGAACAGAGTGCCGGTGTGCTGAAAGCCAGGAAGACCCTTGGGAAGCAGCACTGTGGACCCTGCGCTTGTTCTACCCATGAAACGTTGTTGATTTCAATGACTGCTTCATGGATGGGACATGCCACGTGTCGGCCACAGGAAACTAGGAAAAAGACCAGAGGCTAACGTTGCTCTCCATCTTCAAATTGAATAGGATATGCATCAAATCAATATTGCATTGTTACATTCCAGAGCATTTATATTAGTATTCTTCAGAAGCTGTTGAGCTGCACAGGGCATGTAATAAAGTCTGGGCTAAATGATTGATAATCTACCATGTAGACCTCAAACTTTGAAGCATTAAATTGAAAAGCCCTTTAATTATACCTCACCTACTATTATCTCCAAACTCCCAGCACTGTAACACCAAACAGAGAATCTGTGGATGATCCCCTTCATTCATTCATTCATCAGCTTTTGTGACTGTTTGCTGTATATTCATGTGCCGCTTTGACAATTATTCATATTTTATGCTTCTAAAATATCAGTGTATGCTTGCACTCAGATGCAAGTCCTAGGTAATGCAGTAAGAATCCCTCCATCAAGTTCAATGGACTTTCAGGCAAACCCTGAAGACTTACAATTTCAAGCTGCATTAGCTAGGCGTCTGTTTTATTCCTATATTTTCATGGAATATTGCTAAGTACCTTTTTACATCTGCAATTTTTTCTGGGAATATTATTTAGCTGGTTTTGTCTAAATGTCTCAGACTAATATACAGGTACAAAAGCCAGAGACTAATTTTTCTAGTTCTAGCTGCAAATCACACTTCACGTTCTGCGTTAGTGCAGGTGCATACTGCTGGCCAAATAGCTACAGCCCTGATACTGCAGTCCCTGTAAATGTCTATTCATGTACTACTAGAAAGAAAAAAAAAATCTTGTGCTTAAACTGGCATTCAAGGGTTCTACTGATGTGGAGCCTTATGCATTATGCAGAGCTCTTCTTGTGTGTGTTGTGAATATATATTCATGACCCAATGGCACTTGGATCATCTGTAGGTTGGCTGTATAAATTGAAAAGGAAGCATTCAGAGCTCTTTGTTGGTCAGGCTTCCCTACAGATATCATTAGTAAAACTTCAACAATCAGAGAGGCTGAGGCAGGCTGACAATGAGGATACTTGGAAAATCCTTCTCTATATCTAAGCAATGCTTAATATGACAGCTTGAAAAGTGGTTTGCGATTTGCAATACATTTTGATACTTCTTGCCATACAAAGATTTCCTGAATAGTGTGGGACAGTTCCAGGACTATTTTGCAAGACTCTAGGAAATAAAAAAAGTCCATCTATTGCAGTTTCTGACTATTAGTGATAAGTGGCTGTCATTTTACATATACAAAAAACATTCTTCTCTCTGCCTTAAATAAATTTTTCATATTTAATTCCCTCAAGTTCCTTTCACTCAACCATAGTAATGCCATGTATCTCTGTCAAAAATGCAAACAACTTTGGCAGATCATAAAATGTCATCTTACTCCACCTTAGAGAACTACTGGTAGCATGCAGATTAAAATAATCTACACAGACTTCTACTGCAGTTCAAATTAATGATGAATTCTACCCAGTGAGTAAATTTTTCCATACTTCTTAATTGATTTGGAAGATACATCTCACTGAAATTGAAACCCTATGTGATAAAGATGAACTTTAAATACATCCTCATGCTTTCAGAGTTAATACACAACAGTATTATGTCATCACCAATGCCAAGAAAACAAATATAATTTTACTATTATATCAAAAATATTAAAATTATGACAAGATGGCATTCATCCTTTAACCATTTCATCTGAATGTACTCTGTGGGGCTTCTAAAGTGCAATTGGGGTTATTCAGTTTCATAGGCTAGGTCTCCTTCAGCAACCAATTTAAAAGAAAACAGAGATGGGCAATTTCATAAATGACAAGTGGCCATTTTTCTTTCCATTTCAAGGTAAAACCAAACAACAGTACATTGGTTCAATCCTGCTACACAGGGACTGGGAAGAAGATGTCCAAGTCTAATACCCTACAGAAACTCAGTGCCATTGGTTCTTCCAGATGTAGGTTTTGTTGAAGCTGAAAGTTTCAACGCTGCTTCTGGTATTTCCATATCCCAAGATCTAAACACATACTCTCCATCTAAACAAGCCTATTTTAAATATAAAGAACCACAGCAACGGATAACTGTGACTTCTAAGAACAAATCTTCCCTAAAGGCAGAACTTTTAGAAATGTAAAGATGCTGTCCAATATATACACAAAAGAAAAATCATCTGTTTCACAGCTCCACACGTGATAGTAATTACTTCTACCATGTAACATTGACCTTAAATAACAGTGGTAATTAATATTTAAAAGCATTTTGAACAATGGCATATTGATCACAGAAAATACTGTAAAGCAAAATACACAGTTTGGGCTGTGATCTAGATTAGGCTTATGGTGAGGTAAAACAACAGAGCACCACATCTGACACTGCAGCCCTGAATAGCACGGGCTACCTTAGCGGTAATGGGAAGGAGCTGGGAGAACTTCAGCATACCCCCTTGGGAAACATCACTTCTTGTAGGACCACAGTATCAGAACAGAAATGAAGCCAGGAAAGTAATTTTTATTTTTTCCAAACAAATAAAAATGAGGTAACGTTGTTGTTTATCTCATTTTATGGTCTGAATATTGTAAATTGCATGTTATTATTTGTGTTTCAGAAAGACTTACATATAATAATCAGATGCAGTGCCCATTGTGCTAAAATTGTATACACATACTGGGCTCTGTCTGTTCTGGAAAGCCCAAACTCTGGATATGCAACCAAAGGACAAATGAAATACACAAAGCTTAAAGAGATTTGTCCACAGTCCAACAGGACATTTATAGCAAGGACAAGAACTGAACACAGACTTTCTGTCACATAGTGTAAACACATCACCACTCTTCCTCCATCATCTTACGCCTCTACTTTAACTGACAAATTAACCTTAAGTTTAAGCTAAGTTACAACAGCTGGAGAAAAATACTGGTCCCTAGTTACTACAAAGCCTCGTGTCACAAGTCTGACAGAAATAAGTGGTTTATTCTTTAATATGTCAATAACTTTCTTGTTTATTCCCTCTTCTTCCTGATCCTTAATGTCTCCTAAAATGTACGCACAGGCCGGTTCAGTTCTTCAGAATTATTTTCATTCAATAATGCTTATCCAAACAGTATTTTTAGTTAACACGCAATTTGGATAGGACTAGCATTCCAAATCTAACATTTATCTTGATTACTTTAAGCTAACTGTACCCACAGGCTCTAAAATGGCAGTTTGGAAACTGCTCTGGGCACAAGATAATAGGAGATCGCTAATTAACTAGGAAGTTTTAAAAGAAGATCTGAATTAGGGCCTGATTCAGCAAACAAATAACATTAAGGTTGAAGAACCCTATGGAAAACATGTGAAGTCGTTGCATAAATCACACAACATTCAGTGCACGCTGAAAGCACCTTGCTGAAATAGGGCCTAATTTAAGTGTCTCATATTCTCTTTAATGGAGTGTGCTTCAAGCGCCTGGTGTGCTGTGGTTTCCTTTCCTCTGTTAGGGCAAACGGTCTGAACACAGGGCCAAGAGCCAGGAATTCCTGCTCTCTTAATCTCCTTCTGAAACTGCCTGCCTGTGTTTTGGACGAGTCCACGAACATGACTGCATCCCAGATTAGCACTTGAAAAATGTGAAAAAAGTTTCTACTCAGCAACTCCCTCTACAAAACTATGGTTAGGATCAATTATTTTTTTGAAGGTCTGGGTGAGTCACTTTTAAGCTCTCCTAATATAGTTATAACAGATTTTCTACTGTCCCTAATCAACTTTCCAAAGTTATACAATATATATGCATCTCTTCCTCTGTTGGATTTTTTTTAATGAATAAATGTCATTTAAGGATCTTTTTAGCACTGACATCCAGAGCAAAAAACCATGGAGAAGCTTCTTTCCCACTGCAAAGATCCTGCACAAAAGATTGATGAGACCCTGACCTGGGGCCAGGAGATACAGGCTGGCGGCTGCCAGCCCTTTCAGGCAGCCCTTGGCACACACCTGGTACCAACTCCATCACATCACCTCCGTGTTCTGCTGCTGGACACCACAAATTCAGCCCTTGCATTTGCTCAGGAGCGTTATTGCCTCACTTCATCTTCCTGATGTCACCAACGTTTATTATGTCTTACAAAATTAAGAAAATAGAAATAAAAGCCAATTGGTCCCTAAGGAGATCTAACTTGCAACTCCAGTGTAATGCTTTAGATCTTCCTTGGGTGAGTAGCTCTTCCTGACACTACTCATCCCACTGATTCTAATGGAAATGCTCAGGTACTGGCTTAACTGGATGCTACTGGACACAGCATAGCAGGAAATATCAAGAAAAGGAGACTGAAAGGGAACAACTAAAGATCACAATACGGATTTCTCTCTTTTTACATATCCTGGTGCCCCATGCGATGCAGTAAGTCTGTAACTACTGGTCGTTGCTGAGAATTGTAACTTCAGGGAACAGTCAGAAAAAGGGAGACAGTAAGAGTAGATGAGGAACAGAGATTTCTGAAGAAGGATCTGATGTGAAAGATAAAGGTTAGAAAAAGAAGAGAATACTGTTGTTTTTCCTCCTTAGCCAATGAAGAATATAGACCTTGCTGTTAGTACAAGCTCATGGCATGGACTGCACACCAAAAGGGAGGGAACTCTGGGCAAATAAGGGCCAACATGGAAAAAGCCAGCATGACTCGTACTAAACCAAAACCTCTCTCTCATTTAAGTCCTTTCCTGGTCTCTTGTATTCTCCTGAAAACGACACACCAAAAACATTCCACAAGTCCCCATTACTTCTCATAGCAGATACAAGCGTTCCTTGTACCACCCACTGCAGCGCTATCTGATCACGAGCATATTGAGAAAATGGAAGAATATAATCACAGGCTTTGAGACAAGACATGGCTCTCTTCTTAACCGTGACCGACATTTTCAAAACCTATTTCTAATACTGTTGTATGAGAGCCCAACTGATGCATTTTTTTCTTACACATTCTTCCCTTCAAAATAACAGATAGTCTCTGTGTAAGAATGATAACTGCTGGTACTGTTATTACCAGAAAACACATTCCCACCACTACAGGTGAAGGAAAGATATTTCTTTTAATTGAGTTCCTGGGAGAATATTTTTCAAAAGCTCAAAAATGCTCACACAACTATAGCCTGCATTAATTTGGGGATTTTACCAGACCTAATGCGCATAGGAGGGATGAGGGGGAGAAAGAGAGGCAGGCTTCCCTCCCATCACCGCCTCTGAGGCTGACTTGAATTTATTTTGAATTCAGAAATCTGTCAGCTCGCTGTCTCACCCTGAGCCACTGGGAACACAGGCGTGTGTGAGCTCCTCTGTGTGAAGGCAGCCGGGTGAAAATATTTTGCCTGATCACCACATTCAGGGGTCTGTCATATTCCCTGAACAAGCTACAATTTCACTCATGACTGAAGAAAGCGGGTAGAGCCACGCAAATGTAAGCAGCTCCATAATGGCTGCATCTGTTTTAATTTTTAGTGGCTTTTCAAATAATGATTGTTATTAAAACAAACTATATTTTGTCACAGATGCTCACAACAAAGACTAATTGGCTGCACAAATACCAGGCTGTGGCTGAATGGGTGCTGGTGCAGAAAGCTGGGTCTGCCCAGGGTCAGTGCCCCTGTGCCCTGCTCAGGATGGGGAAAACCTCAGGGTCATGATGGGCTCCTGGTTTAAACCCAAAAAAATAGAGTCAGAAAACCACCATGCATACCGCAGGGCTTAGTAACACCAACGCAATAATGCTTGGATTTGGCTCATTTCTGGGTTTAGATCTCAAACTTTGTAAGTGTGATAGAAGACACTCTCCAAGTTCAGAAAGTTTTGGGAAATGCGATGCTGGAGAAGGTTTGCCTTGTGAACCCACACCATATGCAGCCCCATAGAGCAACAAAAACCAGGAGCTGCCACAGCTCACTCTGCCTTGATCCCAAGGAGAAGAAAGGATGAAGCTGTGACGCTAGAAACCACTCCTCAGTCCCCGATCCACTCTGCCTAGAGGTTGGGATGAAGGTTTTTATGCAAGCGATGTTTTCTTTGCTTGACTTGCATTTAAATAGTGATACCAAGTGAAACTGTTCTCCAGTGAAAGGTCTTCAGGTTGCATGTGGTCTACATAACTGGAAGCCATTATTTTTCAGACAGACATTGATCTCTGAAAGCCTCTCATTACTTCAGTGAATCAGACTCAAACCCAACATTCTTCAGAAAACTGAGTGTTTAGAAGAAATTTTCTGTATTTTTAATTCAGCGTGATTTGTCCTGCTTTAAAAACAATTTTAGTTACATTTCAGTTTTGAATTTATTTCCACAAGATGCATAAGATATTATTCTTCATTTAGACTGTGTCACTGGAAGCATTTCATTACATGATAAAAAATCCCCACAACCCTGTCTGGCCTCAGGGTAGAAGTGACTGAAATGACATCTCTGTATTTTTAGTTCAAGAATTAAATGTGTATAGGCTGCAGCTCCAGTCCCTTGTGGCAGGCATCCTCCAGGACGAGATGGCACAGCAGGCATCATGACAAAGGAAAGGAAGGGAAAGTTGGTGATGGAGAGCAGGCAAGAGACTAACAACAGCCAAACTTGTTCTGAATTTTATAGACACAGGGAAAAGCCTGGAGTAAAACCATGTTGAGTCTAAAAAGAAAAGGAGGAGCAACCATCTGGTACATTTGATGGAACTGCATACAGGAGTCAATAATCCATATGAATATCTAGTATCAGGTAAATTGCTAAGCATTTCCACAACAGAACCTGCTTCAGGAAGAATGGGTGAGGCAACTGCAGTAAATAGACTCTGACTGTGGGTGCACAGTACTAACAAGCTTTAGCTACCAGATCTGCTGGGCTGTATTCTGCTTAAAGATACAGATATTCAGGCATGAAAAACACCTTCTTCTCTCAGCACTGATACTACATTTGAGTAAGATTATTCAGCATCCAAATTATACGCTCAGCAAGATCACCTCCATTTTGATAATTGCCTTATGAATGCATAACACGGCAGCGTGGGGATTTGTATTCCCAGGAATGTCTGCTATCAGGCATCAGTTGTTAGTCTGCTGAGGACATGGCGCACCAGTTGATAAAGAAGAGGCACACAGCACTCTCGGAAGATTATTGGCAAGAATCTGGTTCCACCCAGGTTTCACTGGGCTCTTGCTCCATAGATGCTGACCCACAGGTAAATTTTAGGCATGACCCTGATACAAAAATTACCTTGTCCAGGGGCTGTGCAGGAAAAGGTCATGTCACAGGACAATTTTTGCAAGTCTGGTGGAGAGCACAGCCCTGCACCCCTCTGATGGATGATGCAGTCTGCAACCCTCTGCCCTTGCTAATACCTCCAGTCAATGCAAAGGGACATTTCAGAGACACTGCTACTCTTGTTGGGGGTAGGGGGTGTGAAATCCACCTATTAAAAATTCTTTACTGCAGGTTTGCAAATTACTTCTCTCCATAGGGTAAACAAGGAGACAAGATTTGGCATCCCTGAAGTGAAGCCCTCAATTACTCATCACTCCCTTAACCTCAGATATCCCAGTAATTGCTGTGAGTCAGTGAGGCACTTCCAGTAAGTGCTCTGTGCAGGGGCTGATATCTTCTCTGCTCTTTTCCAAAATAGCAACCACTTGAGTGGGAACAGTGCTGATGTGCGCATGGATGTCCCTGGGAGAGATGGAGATGGAGGGGCTAGGCGGGGGAAGCTGGGTGCCTGCTCTTTGCTTGGCTGAGGGGGCACAGCACAGCCCATGTGACAGATGGTAGGGGCTGCACTGCAAGGTGGAGCTTTACAGATGATGCCAGAGACAAACACATTACAGTGAGGAAAGGCAACACAAAGAAGGAGAGTTTTGGTGATGCATTCATCCCTCAGAGCCACAACAATAATTATTGCTGGTTAGAAGAACAGAAGTGATAGACTGGCCACGCAGGCAGTGGCTGCTCACCTCACAAGGGTGAGAGTAAGTGCAGCTACTTTAGCATCACAGTGCAGGTCCAGAGTGCACTTTTGAAGAAATCTCCCAACTGCTCCCACTTACTGTGCTTTGATTTGTGCTGCCAAGGGGTCTTACGGATGCCCAAAGTGCATCCTTTTGGATGATGCTCAAGTGGCTGATGCATACACACTAGAAATAGGTGATCTGGGCATCCATGGGGCCAGTCCAAAGTGCAACAGCTGAAATGCACAATATGCAAACATCAGCTCCTCCACATCGATCGTCTTTTGGTGCAGATTCACTCCCTCTTGCATACTATTTGCTACCATACACATAGAAGCATGTACCAGTTGGGGATTATTCACTATTCCTGAGTAGCCTGAGCCTCAAAAGCAGAAACAGCATGTGGTCCCTTCCACAAGATGCATTTTTCAAGACTGAAAGTCCAATCTAACTATTCTCTATCACTTAGTCAACTGTGGATTTAAAAGTGCTGAGCACAGCTAGTAAGTGAGCAAAATGACTGGTCAGATGATGGTTTTCTTCAGCTATAAAAGGAGGACATTCAGATCTTATCATATTCTAGGCACGGAAAATATTCTACTCTAAGAATTACAGGCCCAGCCAGGAAATGCCTGTTGTCACCACACTGCACCCTGTGGCTACTAAACATGCAGAAGAGGGAACTGTCATGCACAGGTCTCCATCATCCATTTCATCATGCCAAGACACTGCTCTGAGGTTTAGGAAAGTTCAATGCTTTTTATTCTTTCCTTTTTTCTGCACACAGATATGACAGAAATTTATTCTACAGTATTAATGAGAATTTCTCTCACATTTTGCTATAAACCCAAGAATACTTGAAGAAGACATGCAGCTATCACAGAGGTTGTTTCATTCAGAGGCTTGCACAACCTCACGGGTTGCTGCCTCCCTCTCATAAAGGGCTGTGCTCTTTGAGATGTTTTTTTCATGGTCTTGTTGCCAACTTAGGTAAGAGTCGTTCTTCCAAGTCATCTCAGCATCACTGCAGCTGGGGCATTTTCACTGCAGAACCCGAACTTTTGGCTTCCATAAGACTCCATCCCGTTTGGCGCGTTTCCCCTGACAGAAATGCACCTTCAGTCCATACTCCTGCAAATACTAAGCCTATACATGTGGCCCTGATTTGCAAACTCTCTGCGACTCCACTTCTGAATCTGGTCCATTTGTTCAGTGGAAAGGGCCAAAGTTATTACTGCAGGTAACCACAACTCAGAGCTGCAAATCAGCACAGAAATGATAAGCCAGTAGAAGCAGTAACAGTCAAGAACCCAGATACAGATCCCATTAAACCAGCACTTTGCCAAACTGCTTAGGCCAAAAATCCTTCAGCAGATGCCTTATGAGTAACCTTTTAGAAATTATAATTTGAAAACCATTGGACAGATCAGCAACCAAAAGATAACATCACTGAAAGCCCAAACCATGTGGGTTTTCTTTTTTTCTATAAACAAGCAGGACCATATTCTGTTCTCATTTATAGCCATAAGGATCGCTGGTCTCAGCAAACAGCCATCCAAGATTTACATTTACAAAACACAGAAAAATTAAGTTCAGGTTATTTCTGTGGCTGAAACTTTTGTTCTTGGACACAACGGAAAAGCTACGATAAAACTTCAGCTCTCTTCGGATAGCAAGGAAACACAAGAGAAGTTTTCTTATGTCCCAGACTATTGCAACAATAGCAAAGAGGACTGGATCAGAGTTAGAAACTAGAGAGGGGCAGCTGGTTTGCAGATGAAAATCGAGATAAATCACTGTGCGGATGGGATGGAACAGAGCAGTCAGTATATTTCCACTTTCTGGTGCTGGATCTATTCATTCCATTCTCAGTTACTGAAAAATCCCATCTGAAAACTTGCAGCAAGTAAATACTATAGAATGGAGCAGGAGAGAATAAAGAGACAATAAATGAATTACAACATTCAGGAAATGAAGGCATCCCAATCACTTGCATCAGAGTTACAAAAAATTCATTTAATTGGCACTGGGCCACCCGGAACAAGCTGAATTAGCTGAATGATGAAATGTTAATTCTTCAGTTTTGCCTTCAATTTTACCCAATCAACTGTTTGCAAACCCTCTGTAAATTTCCCACTCACAAAAAAAACAAAAAAAAAAAAAAAAAAAAAAAAAAAAAGGAAAAAGAGATACGGACATATTAGAGAGAGGCCAGAAGAGAATAATGCAAATATGCAGAGATCCAGAGCACACCAGCTCCTGGGAAAGACTGGAAGAGCTGGGCTTATCTCATCAGAGAGGACTACAAAAAGACACATGAAGGGTTTTCAAACAAACTCATGAAAGGACAGCCTCAAACTTGGAGATTCCTGTTTAAAAGTCTGTAAATGAGATAAAGTTTTAGGAAAAACATTTGAAAATGGGACATAGTGAAGTGCTGGAATAGACCCCACTGCAAGGGCTGTGGCCATCTTCTTGCTGGAGCTGCCACACACCACACAAGAGTCACTGTCCCCAAAATGAAGTAGGGAATAGACTAGACAACCTCTTGAGGTCCATATGTTCTATCATTTGCTTTGCAAACAAACTGCCACCAACTTTGGTAACCAGCTTTTCAAAAGGTGGTATGTTGATGCTGAACAACACACTACACAAGCATCCCCTGTCCAAGACACCGGGCTTTCATATACCTCTGGTGACATAAAACGAATGTCCCCCTACAAAACATCCAGTTGTGAAACATCAGACACCTGACAGCATCACCATTGTGACAAATCTGAACCACAGCTAAAGGATCCCAGGAGTCTCTTAATCAATATGTTTCCTTTAAAATATCCTTATAATTCATTTTGCAGTGGTGGTAGCAAACGTTTTAAACACAGAAAGGGTCATTTTAGGTAAGTCTCCAAAGGGTAGCCTCTATTACCTGCAAGTTTGAGAAATATCCATTACAGATATCCTTTAAACTTGGTAATGAGCCATATTTAATAGGTGGTGGTGGTGGGGGGGGGGGGTTATAAGTAAATTTGAAACAGATTCTCCAAGTAATGAAACAAAGTTGGCAAGCTAGAGTTTCACCATGTGGCTGAGCGCCGGCATCACAAGTATGTGGGGGTGCTCAGGGCCCTGTGTCTGTCCCAGGCATTTGGCAAAAAGCCGCTATTCTGTTTCTACTGCCACATGAGGCTTTTATGTTCGTAGGATTTAAACGTTTCCTGTTCCTGCCCATCCATTTATCATTTTCTGAATGAAAACCTGACAAAGATTTTAACAAGGACATAGTTACTTCAGGCACCTCAGTTTTAGGCACCAGCTAAAGACAACAGATACAAGAACCTGAAATACGCTACTCATTCTAGCACTTGAATCTCTAATTAAACCTGACTGAAGGGCAAGTTTAACTACACACTGGAATAAACATATCGGGAATAATTCTGGACAGGACTGTATCCCACTGTCTCTACCATGATGTATCTATAATTTGCTTTTCCCCTAGGTATCCCTTGGGCACAGTAAAAACCTAATAGTATTTTACTGAATTCTGCAGCTCCGATTTTCCTGTGCTTAATCAACCTTTGCTCTTCTAGATTTCCCAGTTTGCAAAACTAATTATAATGAATTGGCCAGCATGTATACGCACTACTGCCCTTCACAGTATCGAAAAGGACTGCCCAAACATGTACTACAGGTTAGCTATAAGTTAACAACCACAGACAAATTTGAACAGATGTTGCTAGTGTGCTTTTGGAACTGGAGGACAATGCTTCATCTTTGCTGCCCTTTTGGAATTAGGCATCTTCTATTGCAGATAAGATAGATCTTCTATTTTTCTAGATACATAGAAGACACATGTCTTCTAGATATCTAAGGACTGCTTTTTTTTAATTAATATTATCATCATTAATCATAGCTGATCTGCTGTATTTATTCACATTATTGTTGCACGCATATAATAGACACCCGCAAGTATATAATAAATATATGCCTCCCATCATCTGGTTGGCAGGAAGTAACAAACTACAGCTAGTTTTAAAATAGATGTGCATAGACTATACACAGTGATCCTAGCAGGCAAATTTGAAAGCAAAAATCTATGGTCAAAAATTACACCACTATATGACTGAATACAGTAAAGCACTCGAGTGAAAAAGACTTACATTCAGCCTTGCAGCAACACTTAACATTTTTACTCTACAAAGCCAGATATCTGTCCCCAAGTATTTTTGCCTCTCTCATCTAGATTATAACTCCTGCAGAATAAAAACTGTCACCATCAACATAAAAAGATCCCTTGACTGCTGACCTGATTTTTTTTTTCTTAGTCCCCTAGAAAACAACCATTTGAAACTCTGATTAAACGGCATACACAGGAACCTACTCTCTTTCCCCCAGTGGTGACAAAAATAGCTTTTCTGAGCAAGCACATCAAGAGTAAACACAAGCTGCTATAATAAAAGAGAAAGTTTGATTTCATAATTCTTCCTTGTGCAAGGAAGCCTTTTAAAGAGAATATTAGGTTAGGCAGGACCCTAGACAAAGCAGGGGAAGTCCCATGGCAGCCACACAATAAATGGCAGCACTATTAACATTAGGTCATAACCTCTGTGTCACTGAGCTTTTGTGTGCACCAAGCCTGGTGCGCTCAGAGCTGCAGACAGCTGTTCCAGGCCAACACACAGCGAAATAGAAAAATCAGCAGCCAGCAAGGGGTTAAAAACGTTGCTTTGGGGTTTTTTGCTGTAAGCAGCACCCCTTGAACTTGCTATTATGTTCCTGCCATCTCCTCCAGACCTGTCCAAAAACACAGACGGGTGATGTACATCTCTGAAATACATGTAAACGTGCCAGGTGCTTTCCCTTCCAGTATAAAATAGCTGTGCCTTTCCTGAGTTTCTTTTAAAATGGTCACTAGTTTCTAGCACTCATGTCAGAAATCCATCACCTGGATTTACTCAGACACCATCGGTTTAGCATGCAGATTATCTGCTCATGTATTCTGACTTCTAGAGAGTCTCGTTTGCAATTAAGAAAAAGCACTTTTGTAAACCCAGAACTTTTAATTCCTCCATTCACAACAGCAACAAACCAGCATGCTGCTTCACACCCCAATAACAAGTTTATCTCAAACATCAGATGTGTCATAAACATTATCCTTACAATCTTTTTTAAGCAACAAAAACAAACATTCTTTAGTCGCATGGCTTTTCTCAAGGCACTGGCAAGATATTATTTCTGAATATAAACTATTCCCAAAGTCCAAACATTGCATATAATAAAAAGATGCAGCTTTTTTTTGACCATCTTGTGGCTTATTGCCAAAATGCATAAAACTGTATTTCTATCAGGAGTTCGTATTTATTCCTGAGGAGCAACATGCACTGGATGGAGCTGATACATAATTCAAAACAACTCTTTTACTACAACTGGAAAAGCACTCACTCAGAATGGGAAGAACAGGAAAACAAGGGGAAAGTACAAAGCTGTGCTGGAAACTAATTCTTTGGGATGTCACAATGTCATTGCATAGGGTACAACAACTTCCTTCATAACACACTTCTACATCTTCACAGACGGCAGGGGAGCTTAGCAAGGCTTACGTCAAAGGGCCATGGTAAACAGGAGTGACATAAAATGAATAGTAAAACTCCACAGATTTCTCTAATTACCAAAGCCAGGTCTGCACCCAGTTTTCCTCTACACCTGACTGCCAGCCAGGGATGTGATTTCATACCAATACAGTTATAAATACACTATCCCAGTCTAAGCCCTGCTGTGGGCTTCACTGGATGATTGCAGCGCTCACCTCTGTCCATGCAGGCAGCTCTTGCCCTGGGAAACAGTCTTTTCTGTGAAAAGCACCTTTAACTATCCAAACTGTGGTTACACTGGGGAGTGATGTATTGCTTTAGTAGTACTGGTGGTGTTACTAGTGATACAACTCCCCAAGAGACAAAGCCTTATTAAACTACTGCGCGTATCTGGCAAACTCAGGAGATGATGTGTCCTGCTCCATGAAAGAGCCTGTAATCGTAGTTTGTTGCTGAAACACTACAGACTGAGGTCCCCATTGCTCTGCAGAGCATAACGTCAACAGCAAACACAGCCAGCAAAGAGATTGCTGTGGGCTTGAGACAGAACAGAAACTTTTTTAAAATACAAAAAAAAAAAGGGGGGGATGAAGAAAAAAACCTCCCATCACCCTTGCATTCATCAGACATAAAAAGTGTTTTGTCTTCTATTAAGATCTTGCCTTAACCTGGTAAAATCAGACCCTTTGCTTTATGAAACAGGCCTGGCACTAGCCTTTCCACCCCCCATGCATAGGACAGGATGAGGTTCAAGACCTCGTAGCTCTTCAGTCATTCACAGCTTTCCAAATAAGCTTGCCATTAATTCCCCCATTCTTTCCCTCGAGTCATACATAAAAGCTGCACACCCATTAGTAACTATTAACCGAGCCTAATCAAATACTCTAGCTGAGTTTGAATGTTGCTATTCAGTTTGGGATGTTTAAACATAATTACAGGCAGCAAGACTTTTTGACATGACAAATATTTTTTAATAACATTACCAGAATTGTTAGTTCTGTTTTCACTGTGAAAGCAAACAGAGCAATTCCAGCTGGAAAGTTAACATTTATCCTTGCAGTAAGCTGAAAAAGACAGACTCTGGCAGCCACGCAGCCAAGGAAACTGCTTACACTAACCAAGGAGCAATGGTGCTTCCAGGGAGACTTTCCTACAGCCAATTTTTCTGCAGTTCAGAGTAGTGAACCATTACAAAACTTCATGTACTAATAGTTCATTCCATTCTTTCACTGTGTATTTTCCCCCGGTTTCTTCATAATATCCTCCTTCTCACACACACTCTTTGATTTGCACCAGGTCGAGCCTTGATGAAAATTATTATTTCTTCAGAAAGGGAAACACTGAGTTACTCAACAAGTAAAATCTTCCAACACCAAGATGATAGCCTAATGCTGAGTTTGGAAGGGGGTAGGTGCATGTTAAAAACCTTTGTGATCAGAGCTGACAACAATAGATTTTTTTTTCCTCTTTCGCTCATTGTTTAAATTGTATTCCACTGCAAGGAGTCTGGGCGCCTTTCAAATGTAAATATTTTACAAGGGAATACCATATGGGAGACACAGCTGTTTGTTTTTATTAGGAAAAAAAAATTGAATCCTTTCATTTTGCAAAGATTTTTTTTTTTAAAGCCCGAGTCATAGTTATATGCCAACACTTGAATTATCTTAATTCAAGTTAATCCCTAAGTAGTTGCAGGAAGTGTTTGAAGTTGGGGTTTTGCAGTTGTTAAGTGCTTAAAGACGTTGTAAAGGAAATCAAGATTGCAAGATGTTTATACAGCAGTATTGTCCCATGCTTGATAAAAAAACCAAAACACATTGACTCCTTACACATTACTACAGGTGACATGTTTAGAATCCGATAAGGCACAATGATAATTAAATAGGTACATAAGCAATATCAGCCACAGAACTAATACTATCTGGTCTAAAATCAGAGGTGAACAAAAACGTCAGAGTAACTAATTCACTTACCAAATTAAGCCTCTAATTTTGTTTACAGATTACTCAAAAAAACCTTGCAGATTTTCTCAAATGTGTTGCTGCTTAAAATAATTTGACAAATAATACCTGTACAGTGAGTTAAGGCAGAAACAAAATGCTCCTACGGTCTCTTTAAAGCTCAGTTTGCACAGGGCACACAAAGAGCCGTGAGCAGGAACAGAGCATCCACATCCACAAGACTCATGTGCCCACACGTCCCAAGAACCTGCTTCTGTTTCTCGGGAGAGTCCTCACTTTGATGGTCTCTTGAGACCAGAGAGAATATACATGCATGTCTCACCTTTATTTATCTTACTCTTTTCTTTTTATCCTCATACTTCACACAGCAAAAAAAATAAAAATAATTTTTAAGTCACCAAGAAACAGGCATCATACTGGAGAACATCAGTGCTGAAGCCCTACACCTGTTCAGCCCTAAACCCAACCCAAGGAAGAACTGACAGACCTAGAGGAACCTCACGGAGGGGATACAAGACCCAGATACCCAACAAGTAACACTTCTCCAGGATGCTCTTCCAGCAAAGAGCAGTTTAAAAGTTTTCTCTGAAACAAATTCTAATTTAACTGTTTTGTAAGCTTTTTCGCTGGACTTCTCTTTCATGAATTCATTTAATCCCTTTCTGAACCCATTTATAATTTCAATCCCGACAGCCTCCTGCGACAACAAACTTTCTAGTTTAATTATGTACTGGGCAGAAAAACTCTTTCCCTTGCTTTAATATTTCCCTGTCATGCAAGATGCCCTCAGACTTGTAAAATGTGCTGCACCCTACACAGCCAGCCAAGAGCAAAGCGTTTAATGTGAGGGCCAAAAGTGCAGAAGCTGGCAAGTGCTGAGAGTTTCATCTCCATGGCTCTGGAAATCAATTGCTGCCTGGGGCTGGGCACTGAACAGAGGTGGAGGGTGGAAAGGGAAAGGAAGCTTGTTTTTGGAGGAAATATACTTTAGTTAAAAATTACAGCCAAGAAAACATCAATTTTTTTATTAGCTAGAGTAGGTAGGTGAGCAGGCCTGAATATCAGAAACCAGTCACTGAACCATCATTTCACCCACCCGCTCACCAGCACCCAAAGCCCCCCACTCTGCAGCAGTCGCCCCGCTGCCACCTTCCCCGCGTGCCACTGAAGGCCAGGCAAACCCTCCCTGCCCGCCCCGTACGCCAGCCAAACCTTGCCCGCCCCTCCTCGTGCTCCTGCTGCTGCTTCTCTCATCCCAGCCACCCCAGGGTTTATTTGATTTCCAGAAAACAAAGGCCAGCTCTATGGCATTGGGTGAGGAAAGCTGCTCTCCTCTGAGGGTCCACACGATCCCATCCGTACAGAGGGCAGGAGAGCAGCTCCCCCATCCCTGCTGCTCCGGATCAGCGGCACAGGCTGGGTTCCCCCAGCAGCGGCTATTTGCCTTTTCACTGTTGTTGTGTTAATGGCAGCAGCTAAAACTTTCAACCAAAACTGAGCTGGCCAGCATACACACAGTAAAGCCAACATCCATCCATTCCAGAGAGCTTAACATCTGAAATAAGAAGGCAAGCAATGACCGAGCGAATTCAGGTCAGCATCTCAGCGTCCCAGGCAGGGCACAGTACGGGGCAACCAAAACCGCTGCAGGTGGACAGACCCCACCTTGTCCCAGGGAGGTTATTATTCCTACGAGTTACACCCATCTGGCACTCCGTGTGGGAGGCTGTAATTCAGCACAGCACTTCTGCACTGCCCTGAAGGTAAGGTAAGTTTGGACTGACCACACACTAAAAATTAAATATAGCTGGCACACGCGGGTCAAGATGGAAAGTCCTCCTCCCAAAACAAGCAGGCTTTGGCACAGCCCCTGAAGGACAGCACAAACCACAGAGCAACGACAGTTTGTCTAGTATATGCTTACATAAGGTAAATCTCACTGATGCTCACTTATCCCCCTACCATGGTCTCCAGGGTTGTATTTTATCCTTGATATGGGCAAACTGCTCCTGCAGTACCAACACAGCACACTTCTCTGAAGATCCCTTCCTGGGGGAAGGCTGAGACCCAGTGTCGCTCATGCAGTACCTTTCCAGGTCCCCACACCTGCAGTGCCACACACCACTGCTGCAGCCCACCTTGCACGCTTCTCCCTAACACAGCAGCCTCCCGAAGAGCACCTGCGGGCCCTTCCTGAAGCAAGGGACAGTGGCAAAGCCTTTCGGTCACAACCTGGTAAGACCCAGTCATACTATAAACATTGACACCCAGTACTAATTTACACAAACAAGAAGCAATCCACCTAAGTTACAGCCCGTTTAGTGATGCCACTGAAAAACCAGCCCACATGAGGGCACCTCCCTTTTCAGTGCGTGGGTCTGTGTTTGAAATGCAGTGGTAGAATTTAGCACAGAAAGAGCGAGAAAAAGTTTTACAAGATAAGGAAACGGGATTTCTCTGGACAATTGGCAACAGAGGGGTTACTGACATTCAAATGTGTGCTCCAGGCAAGAGCTGACTTTCTGACACTGTGCCCCAAACCATGTTGTTCTTATAATAAAATCATTCAGGCATCATTTGTGAGGTGGAAGATTACACTGAAATAGTACTCCCCACACTGTATCTTTTTCATTTGCATCATTTACTGCTGGGCATCTGAAAAGAAAGGACGGCTTATGTAAGAGCCTTACCCAGGTCTGGGAATGTTTTTCATTTCTCCTTCAACACAAAATCTTTCTTCTTATAAAGGGAAAGCCAATGTTTTTTCAAAGCTGGACTATACAAATTCAGACATTTCCTCTTTCTGGTTGAAGTATTTTGTAAGAGTAAGAGTAGTTATCACTTTGGCCCCGTGTTCGGGTTGAGAAGCACAAATAGTCTCTTTGATATTAATGAAAAAGTAACATCTGTGGAAAGGGGAGGTCTCCAGAATGACCTTTTTTGCCTACGAACAAACCTATCTGTAATGACACAGGGACCCTGTAAACTTGGTGCTTGCAGGAGTGATGCATTACCTTACAAGCTTTTTCCTCCTGCCAGCACTGGGCTGCATGTTTTGAGGCTGGGTTTGAAAAGGCTGCCCCAGATGCCCAACTGCTGGTGTGGGTACCACTGCCCTGCTGTGATGGCATCAAAACTAGCACTAAGCTTTGAAAGGCACCTGATGGCACAGGAACCTAACTGAGAGTTAACGCAGATGAATTTACAGCTCAGAGGACAGAAGGGATTCAGTATGTAACTAAACAGCACGTCTGAACCAACTGCATTTGGGTATCAGCCTACTTCACTGAGCACAGTTAACTTACTTCCCTTCAAAGGTGTAAGACCACAGACTAGCTCCACCTCAGTGCCTTCCTCCAGCAGTCGGAGATGTTATATTAAAAGCGTTTGTTAGGACTAAAAAACAGCAGTGGAGATTTGCTAAGGTTTCTTAACTCAGTTTGCACCTCAGCCCTCCTTGTCGATACAAAACACCAGTTTTGCATGCAGAGGCAGCTCCTCTACCCAGCTTAGGAAGGAGCCAGGCTGAAATTTCCAAGAGAGCCAGAGGAAGGCAAAGCATTGAGATCTTACTGAAAACAAAGGCAGATGGATAACCAGTGCCTTGCAAATCCCAGTGAGGATCTGTGCCATGTAATGTGGGTCACAGGGCCTGCGTAAAGCCCAGCCAAAGGCAGGCACTGCTGATGGGGCATGGGTACCCATCCGCATGACACGCTACACTGTCCTGACTCTGGTGTCACAAGATACTGGGGCAGCAACTCAGACTGTGGCAAGACAAATTTACAAGAATAGATTCAGGCAGGGGCAGAGGGATACCATATGTTCCCCTCCTAAATAAAAACCTGCTGAGAAGCAGCATGCAGATGTACAGCACAGTGAGTAAATAAGCACTTTGTTCTTCAAGGGTTATTTTCCCCCCTCGAAGATTAGCTGGTGACCAAAATCTCCTGATTCTGCCATGGTCACCCTTAGTCTTAAACAAAATGCACATGACAGCAGAAGTGTCACCTGCCAGCTTTTAGGGTTTCATAATGCAATCTCTTTTCACCGCAATTTGTATGCCTTGTATATTAAAACATAAACATCCTCCTGGTAGTTGAGGGTTACACCTCTTATCCCAGGCATGAACGACCAACTGCTAAATCTAACAGGACCCTGAATGTGGCTGTTCATATACACCATAATACCAGCAACGCAACTGTTTGTGACAACACGATCTCTACCTCATTGCTGTCTGTGGGTTTGGATAGGACCCCCTCCCTGCCAAATGTAGCTATTGGTTATAGGACCTATGAGAAACATTTGGCAAATAGCTAAAAGTTACAGTTCAGATTTACATTAATAACAATGACAAAATGAAACCAGTAACTTTCCAATGTAATTGCTTCAAAGACAGCAAAGACCTTGTTACCACAAATCCAAGTTTCTACATAGGCCACTGCAGCCATATCTATCAGTATGCAATAAGCAATCAGAGAAGGTATTCCAAAAAAATAAAAATACATTTTGCATTAGCAATAAATTCGCTACAAAATATTTTCAGTAAGTTATTAATAATAGTATATTCCCCACTTCGGACTCAAGTGCCATCAAATAAAAATAAGCTCTTGTTGCCAATTGGAAAACTACCTCCATATGCGTCTGTTGGAGTTATAACAGCACTAGTGGCCAGGTGTAGAGGTTATAATTTTGGCAAGAAAAGACCTATCACTTCTGGGCATGCCTAATCAACATGAGCGTGACTTGGTGTGCTGTCCGCTCTGCTGCCAGGCCACATCGAGAGGGTCGTGTGCCTCAGCTGCAGCAGTTAATGCAGCAAAGCACAGATTTCAAAAGGCATTTTGACATGTGACTCATTAAGAGTTTACTTATGGACTGTTACCAGCATACTTAAGAGGCTAAAGCACTCACTCTGTAACCTACTTCACGTTTACTGTCTGACTTAGTAAGTCTTTACATATAAAGACTCTAGCTACTGAAATCAATGGAAAATAAAAGTCTAAATATTCTGATTAGTCTAGACCCTAAATTCTTACTCATTTCAGCAGGGATCTAGGAGCCTAAAATAAAAGTTAGGTGCTTAAACACATTTTCAAATCTGGGTGCTAGGCAGCACGTATCTGTACAGAACCTGGGAAAGACCTTAGACCCTCTTTGAGGCTTTTGGTGTCACCAAATGGTAAATAAATAAATAAAATTATCAGAATTATTACTTTGCCTGCTGTCATTAGCTCATATGGGATCAATCTGAAACACCAGGAACGTAACAGCACTGAAACCATCAAGGAGAGGGGAAAGAAAGATTATATTGATGCTTCAGAATACAGCAAGAACATGGGGAGTATATTATGCTAACACATGACATGGCATTATTCATACAAATGACAGAAAGAAGTGAGGCTGGAAAGAGCAGTTCCCCAGTGTGCAATACTTTTTTGGTTAGTTCAGACTACAGCTGAGATAGCTAACAGTTAATTTCTTCAGGAAAAGAGATGCCATGAGGCCAGTCTCTCATGAGCTGGTGTAGTACCAAGTCTTCCCCTACTAAAGAGATCATAAAGGCTTTCTTCCAAATCCCCAACAACCTTTTTTTAAAATAATTTAAAAACCCCAAAACACAAAAAACTTAAATCACACTTTTACAGATCCTCTCTATCTGTTTAATCACTGTAAATATCACTGAAATATTCTGAAATATCAGATAAGATACCTCCACGAGAAGAAGGAATCAATTTTGCCTCTTTCTCCAGACTCTTTCATTTTCAGTTTCATGTGTTGCGCTGATACCAACTCTTTCCCAGCCAGGTGATGTTACAATTAAGCACCCTGTGATTGCCAGAGCCCTCATGATGCAAAACTCTCCTTCCCACCCAGCATCTCAAGGGCAAGCCTGGCACTAGGGCAGGATGCCCTTTGACAGGTTCAGTTTACTAACAATAGCTTCAGAGTTAACATTTTGATTGATACTTTCTCATGTTTTTATCCTCACAAGGTGTAAGAAGATATATAATTCAGATCTGGCAGCTACATGTAATCATTCAGCAAATTATGCCACTAGCCAAGAACAGACAAGGAACACTATGCCAGTGACTCTCATCCATTACAAGGAAGCAAGGATGTGTTACACTGTATAGATTTACCATAAATCTGCAGCAGTGGAAGTGAGGAATTTGACTCCCATTGAGAGAGGCACTGCGATAAAGAACTGAAACATCCAAAAGATCATCACGCCTTATGCACACACCAGAATCATACAGATCCTTGATCAGAAATGCAGATGTGGGAAGCACCTGAAAAGCCCGTGCAGTGACACATGCCACAAACTCTTACTCGTTAAAGGAACAATTCGGGGACTGTTCCATTTCTAAAAGAGACCTCATCTTCAAATGAACTTCTTTATCCACAATTTAACAAACAAAACAAACCTCTGAGCATCACAGCACTAGGTATAATCAACCCATCAGACAGCATTAAGTTAAAACAATGGCTCAGATGTCACTAAGCCTCTTACAGGAATTTGGTCAAATCCAGACTTATTTGAATTACATGGCAGTTTGGGAAATCCCATAGTAGAGGATCATTTTCCTTCCACTCAAGCTCAAAGAATCTGAATTTTTTAGTCTCTTACAAGAAAAAAAAAAAAAGAAAAAGAAAAAATAATAATTGCATTGGCCTTGCATAAAATTGCTCAACTGAACCAACTTGTAGTCAGCCTGGAAGCTTAGTGACTGCATCTCTGTGCCAAGCCATGTCTGAATAATGGTCCTTGTCTGCTGCTCCTGAGGCTGAGAGCACTCAAGAGGCAACAGAAGCAGCTTATTTCAGAAAAGGGTACATCTCATCTTGTTCAGCAATAGCCCACTTTGGCCCTGATCTTACAGTCTGGGAGCTAGAAACTAGATGATAAGGAAAAGTACTGATGAGATTTGAAGAAAGCCTTTTCATGGTTTTCTGTGCCTCCAAGCTTGTTTATTTCCTCACAGATTTTGAGGGCTGGTAGAGGAAGTCCATCAAAAAGGAAGAGAGAGTGGCAAACCCACCCAGCCCAGAGAGCTGGGAGCTCAGAGTGCGGCTCAAACTCCTGGATGCTCCAGTGCTGGGCATGCACATGTGTAAAGCAGACCCACAGCCCTACATAAGCATCAGCAACAAACATCTCAATTTCCATTTATGTCAACCAGGGCTGCAGAGATTCAGCATGTCTGAAAGCAGGCGTGTGTTAACGTGTCCATATATGGGTTTAAATGTCTCAGTTTTTTAGGATGCTGCGTTGAAAATACTGGCCCTTTCTCCTCATAACTGTTAGCACCCAGTAACTCTTTAGATTGAAGCCAGAGATTTCTTTTTTACTTCGTTCTTATGACAATGTAGCATCACTGGCTTCAAATGAATTATAACAGAGTAAATGCGAGTGTTAACAGTGAAAATTTAGGCCCTACAGTTACATTTAGTAGCCAAACAATGCTGAAGTAAATAAAGCAGAAGAGCTGACTAAAACAGCGCTGGTTGTGCTTTTGCTGGACTATAAAGGAGAACTTGTGGATGTTGTGACAAAACTCAGCTTGAAGCCATTAACTTTCCAAACAATGACATACTCTGATGTTGATCTGAAAGTTGTGAATTAGAAGATGGAAAGTATTCCTGACTTTCAGATTCCATCACATATTTTCATGGTGCAGTGGGGGAAGTTTTGTTTTCCTCATCAGAGGACTGCTGTGTCTTTAGGAAGAGCTTTCCTCGCGTTCAGGGTTGCCATCTTCCTGTGTCATGTCATTCAGCCCCACACGGTGACTCTGTCCAACAGGTTTACGTGGCTTCTACAGCTATTAAGAACCACCACGGCGAGACACCGAGATTAAAAGCAAAACAACACTGCTGCAAACTTCACCTTCAGTTGGAAGCCAAGTTCAACTTTTTTCGGGCTCATGCATCATCAGTAATAATACAAATCCTTTCAGGTCCGGTGCTGTGTAAACCAATTGCTCATGAATTACGCCTCCTGTGTCATCTGGCCAACCCTATTTCCTCCTTTGAGGTTGTACACATATCACTGGGAGCATAATTTGAACACAATGAGTTTATAAATTTGAAGACAATGAGTTTCTACAGGTGGCTTTGCAAGATAAATGCAGGTAACAGTAGTTCTGATAGTGTATAAACTAGGAAAAGTTTCACTCTTTTTGCTCAGAGGGGTGGGTCTATAAAGCAGAGTAACAAACTCCAAGACCCGACTTTCACTGTGTGCAGTGAGCAGATCTCCAGAGCAAGACCGGTTTATGTCATTTCTTTACAAAGAACTGTGTTTTAATCACTGTGGATGGCATGGTCTGGAGAAAAGGAAACAGGACAGTGAAGGCTAAAAGCAGCACAAAGGAGGTGTCAAATGCCCATATATTTTCACCTGCACCCTGTGTCTGTCAGAGATGGGACAAGGTCTTCAGTCTTCACTCCAGCTCAGAGAGCTGCACCAATGCAAGTTTCGTGTCAATGCAATTAAACCAGGACAACTGTGCTGACAGGGCTGTGGGCACAGCATTTAAAAGTAAAAAAAGCTAAAATAGCTTGTCAGATTTATTGTAGTCTTTTCCAGGGCAGGATGAGTGCAGCTGTGCTGGTAGAGGTGCATCTGTGCAAGGGCCTTTGGCCATAAGAGCTGTGATGGATACTGGAGCTCAGCAGTGACAACCACACGGCACTGAGGCTACAACTGGTCCAGGAAGTGACTGAAAACCTCACATCAAAAAATCCCCATCTCTCCCCGCTGGCTTTCTAAGCTATGAACTGTCACCTCCAAGACCAGTTTGTCCTCAGGCCCTGGTAACTAGGAGCACTAGCATTACAAGCACATGCGAACAGAGCTGCTCCCAAGGATGTTGATGACAAAGTTTCCAGTGATCTTGATTGAAAAAGAAGCTGGCACAAAATGCTGTAAGTCATTGCATGATCTTACTATGACAATACTCTGAGCAAATCAATACTTAGGCTGAATTTCATTTTGCAAATTAAATCAAGGATTCAACTCCTCTGTCTTGCAGGCAATGTCTCTGCCTTACAAGATACCACAAGGAGAAGAGGAATTAACTCAAATGTGCCTTCTAATCAGTTGCATCTATTCTAGGACCACAACCGCTAAAATGCCTTAATCACATATTTAGCATTATTGCGGGGCATTAGTATAAAGTAGATTGATTGATTTAATTGTGCATTTCTTATAATAGCATAGTGATTTATTCTAAATGTTTCCTTAACTCCAAACTCCCTGTGCTTGCAGTGTTTAGATGCGGGGAAGTTACAATACAATACTCCCCACCCTCTCCCAGCCCCCATTGGGAGGAAGACTTGTCTGGGATTGTATAAACTCAAATGGTACTCTGGCTGTTTACTTCAGCAGACATTTTGGCCCAAAGTATGTTGTGAAGCTCAGGACGGGAGAAAGGAACAGCATGTTCCAGCCCAGAAAGCAGGTCTGAAGGATATCGAACCCCTCCTTAGTCATACTTAGATGAAAACAGCTGATACTGGGAGTGTCCTGAACACTCATACTCACTCTACCCCTGCTAGAAAATCATATGATGTGCAGGGGTGGAATGCTAATTTTAAATCACGGTACAAGCAAACATTTTTAGAAAGACATCACATCTAGTGGGTTGGACACAAGGCTGCTGAAAGCCATGAACTCATGGATGGAGGTGCTGCTCCTGCACTGCACCCCTCCACACCTTTAGGAAGGTATTTACCTGCCCTCATCTCTCATGTTCATAAGGGCAATGAGATTTACTAAGCTTGGTAGTCAAGATGAATTAATTACTGACCTGGTTCTTCCCTTAGTTATCTTGCAAGTCTGATTTCACTATCAGTCATGGCTGCAAAAAATACTTGACTGTTCCATCATTGGGCCTCAGGAAATCAAAACACTTTCCCCAACATTACAAGAAACAGTGGCATAATATTAAAAATAACCTGGACCATATTTAGAACTACCTGATTTAGAGCTAGCTCTGCCCACCTGCTTCCTTCCCGCTCTCACCTCCAATAAAAATAATTTCATTCATCTTTGCTTCCATGAGTTCCCCACACATCATGGCTTACGCTGCAGTCCTTGTTTCCTCGGTTCCATTTTTAAGATTACCCATCAGCTACACTTTCAGATGATTCAGTGAACTTCACTGTTCTGACCTATTAGAAATTGATGAAGGTTAAAATAACTTTTGCTATTAAAAGCACAGCCAAAAAAAGAGAACATTTTACTTTGGAGAAAATCCATTTGGATGCACTCACTCCCTTCTAAGAAGCCCTAAACAGCTCGATCCAGGAGACCTGCTAAAAAGGAACGTAATTTCTACTTATAGCAGGCTGAAGAAACTTTTTCCCTTGGAGATTACATCACTTTGATTGGATGTTATGTTTTCCATCCTGATCTCTCTAGTAAAGTGAAACTGTAGGAGAAACATATTGCTCATTGAAAAACTGCATACAGAACTACTGTAAAACACGGAGGAAAATACCAAAGGAAATAGAAATCACTTGAGCCAAATTCTTTCCTGATTTACCCCTGCACAAACAGATTCAAATGAAAAAAGCTGTCTTCAGTACAGGAAGAACAAAATCGATAACATTTTTCTTTGAATATTAACGGTTTTAAATGTTCAGAAACAAACCCAAAACACAAAACAACTCCAGCATGAAGAGAAGAACAAATAACTAGCTGAAATCCAACACTAACATTACGAAACATTTATTTCAGTTTATACCGTGTGCATATAAATAGAACACAGTGCAAGCACCACTCAGAGGCAATGAGAAGGTTGCACAAAATAGCATTCAAAAATCAGGAAATGCCAGAATTAAGGTTGCCCAGGCAACCTTAATTTTACCCCCCGTGCATATGCATTTTACAACACAGCCTTTAAATACACCATAGCATTCCATTTCTCAAATAGTATCATACACAGAAGAAAGCTCCTAACAGCAATAACCAACTTGTCATGTTGTACGTGTTGGCGACTTTTGCTACAGGGAGGAAGCAGATTGGTTTGCAATCGTTCTTATTGCAAGACAATTAATTTCACTCAAAATTTAGCAGAAAAATGTCCCCCAACATCAACTTTGGAAGTAAGTTTTCAGCCATTTCTAAACCTTGGAAGTCAGAAAAGGATTTTCATCCTGGCACAAAGTCTGGTACCAACATATTTAAAATAAATATACTTGTATGGGCAATGCAGTCTTTGCTCACAGTTAAAATTTGTGTTCTCCTTTGATAAAATGTTTGCCCTATAGTCAGAAAAAGGCTGGGATATTGGGATATTGCCCTAAAGAGACTAGATGAATTAGTTGAGGCTAATCCAGAACTTGTTAAGCTTTGCCAATTCATTCCCCCAGCAGGTGAAGACTGCTTCAGGGAATAAACCTGCCTCTGTGAAACACCAGAAAAGAAACTCCCTTTCCTGAAGGAGCTGTGGATATGCAAAGCAATAGAGCTGTAGAGAAATAAATACAAGTACAGGAATGAAATAACCTTCAGAGGAGTTGATGAAGGTAAGGAACTTTCATTAATAATGAACCAAATGAAAATATATATTTCCTCCTTTCCAACACAAGCTAATGAAGAAAGAAACCCAAAAAACAGCCACCTTGCAAACATCTAAGACTAATGATAATGGTGCCTTTTGTTTCCAGGAGCCTTTCTGTCCTCCTGTTTCAACAAGGATCTTTGGCATTTCTGAAAAGCCAATAGGAAAGACTTCAACTTACTTGTGTTTATCTTATTGGCACTCTACCACACAGAATGTTGAACAATTCAGCATCAGAACAACTTTCCTGAGAAGTCAAATGGTTACTCACAGGACCAGATAAGCCAAAGAGAAATGGCCTAAGTTGCTTCTATTTCCCATGATAACAGGCACTGTAATTCCCCATTAGACAAGAGTCTGTCCCTTCTCGGGCTGCTGTCAGACAGCAAAGGGAAGATAGGGCTCCAGCTGACATCAGTTTGAAAACTCCCTCAATTCCATCAGAACAGATCCAAAATTAGTCCAGCATAGAACAGAGTAGTGTGCTTGGAAGCACTGCACCTAGACCAAAGACACTTAGCTACAGTCCTCATCCTTGCCTGCCACTCCAAGCAAGCTGTGTCCCTTCTGCACACCCCTTTTCCTTCACCTGCCGGCTTCCCCTATCTTCCTATTTACATTACAAGCTCTTTGGGGCAGGATTCCCTTCCAAGTACCTGTTTGTACAGTGTACAGCATAGTAAAGCTCAGTCGGGGTCTCTAGGTACACTTAGAATATAAATGTTGAAAAACGTAGCAATGAGAAAAAGAGCAACTAAACCAAAGGCCTTGACTTTTACAAAATAATCCATGGCCTGGATAGGCACAGCTTGTGACAGATTCTTTCCTACTCCCATTAAGTTGATGGCAAAGCTCCCATTAGCCTTAATGAGAGCAGGATCAGACACGGCCTGTGTACACTGAAAACTTTCAAAAGGCCAAAAAAAGTTTAGCTTGAATGACATACAGCATTTCAGTTCCTATGGAAATTTCAAATTCCTATTGAGTGTGTGATGCAGTCAGTCCTGAGCCACGAGTTACATCCTTTTCCAAGCATGGAGGCTCCTGAGGGACACAGGCACCTCAGAACCACTGGATGCTTTATGAGAAACTTCAGTCACCTCGCCAATAATACTTACAACAAAAATAATATTTTCCATTCTCACATATTGCTAAGTTGTAAACTGTTCCTTAGATACCTGGACACAGAGTTTATGAGAAACACATGTAAAATCCTGACAAGCAAACCTTGTTTATACCTTTACACAAAATAACTACTGAAAGGACCAATTTTCAGAAGACGCCTACTGGGACCTGTCAAGTATGCCATATGCCAAAGACATCATCAAGCAATGCACTTCAGATGCTGTTCTGCTTTCCCTGTGATGCATGCCTCCTCCTGAAACTTCCCTTGCTTCTTTCCCAGGGCAGATATCACCCTGATGGTTGCCTTCAAATGTCACCAGAGACTTAATAAGAGCTTGCTGAGCTCTCCCAGTAAAAGGACAAAAAATCTGCATGTTCAAGATAATTCCTCGTAGTATCCACTGTCTGGTTTAAATCATTACTGGGTAAACACAACATCCTTGTGATGATCACTGGGACGTGACAAAGACCTTCCTACTCAGCTCAGAAGATGCAAGACCTAATAAGCTGCTCTACATTTGCAAATCAGAGGATTCTGTCATGTCCTTCTTGTGGGCTACCTAACATTTCTATTTTCACTTGTAACACCAAAATAAAGTCAACACAGCAAGGACTTTCTGTTGCTAAAACCTGTAATTCCCAAACACTTAATACAAATGAATCTGCTTTAACCAGCTGTAAAGTTGGTGGGGTTTTCTGTTGTTTTTAGTTTTTAACCTATGTGCTTCATTCAACATGAAGCGCATGGTATGGAAGGAGCTCAGTCACTGCTATGGTGACTGTGCACTAATGACATTACTCCATCCCTCTCTGACCACTTATGAAGCGGACAGGAACAAGTGATTTGGTACTCGCTTTCAATTATTTTCTCCTACTGTATCCTTTCTGTATCACCTCATGATGTCCTTTGGTTATCTCGACCTTCATACTTTCCAACAGCGCAAACTAAGGAGTCCATTCAAAATGTGTTTGTACTTCTTGTAGCAATGCCGCCATGTGACTGAACTGTTTTACATGAATTCTATAATGACAGAAGGCTGTCTTCCCCTACTTAGATACACATACTCATCAAAAGTACAGCAGGCAAATACTCCTTTCAGCTTTGCACTGTCATTTGAATCCCCAGAGCAGTAATTTTGGCTCCAATATATCACTCAGTACCTTAATGACAAAAATGGATTCTCTGTAGATGAGCAGTGCTGTAACAGAATACAATGTGGTGCTACAGAGCCTGGGTTTACTCAGCAAGAAACCTCCATCTTCTAAATTCACCAAAATGTGTTCCCTTACCTAAAATTAGACCAGAACACTACAGTTTCACTTCCAGTCTTTATGTCTCTCTTACTTTTAGCTACAGCTTCCTAAAAACTGTGTCACAGACAAAAGCAACCACTAAAGAAGTGCTGTAAAACTTACACTCTGGGCAACACAGTCTTTCCAAAATTATCATCAGAAGAGGAGCTTTGTTTTGTGTCATTTCAGAGGATCTGACACACTACCATTTAGTCCTCTACACCACCCAGTATCGCCATCTAGCCCACACACCAGCTGGCTTTGCATTCTCTGTATTTTTCAGAGAAATTCTATTTCTAAGCCCATTTTACAAGTCCTGTTTGTTTATTTCTTTATTTATTTATTAGTGTGCAGGTAAGAAGTATCCTGAGAAAACAACTGTGCTCTGTAAGAAGCGATAGATGTACAAATTGGAAGTGTCTCTTTTGCTGAATACAAATAATATTTTTAGCATAAAACCAGCAGCATAGCATCCCTAATGAATTTAGGATACAATTAGAAGAACTTTGTTGTCTTGGACCTTTGGTAAATACTCTTTGAAGATCTCTGAGGCCCTTTGCAAGCTGCATCTGTTTAAATCAGCAGTTATAAATGCAAATACTTAATGAGGGTGTTGAATAAACTGTACTTTGACTAACTCCAAATTAAAAAGTTGAAGCTGGGAGCTGACAAACTGGGCATTAAGTTTATCATACTCATAGAAAAACAGCAAAGTGGGTACCCCCCTCACCTTGTTTGTAGAATTATGCACCAACACAATCACAAACATGAAATGTCATCCATCACTGATTGCCTAAAAGAGAAATCTGAAATTAGAACTTGGAGAACTTCAGATCTTTTAAAAGGTTTTGAAAAGCTCTTAATCCACCAGGTCTTTAGACATGAAGATGATCTTCAGCTGTTAAAAAGCACCCTCCAAAACTGTCAGTGGCAGAAAGGACAGATGGGCCCATGATACAGAGAAACTCGCTGCAAGACAACAAAGAAAAGGAAAGAAAAGAGAGGGGAATCCCAGTGGTCCCATCATTGATGGATGGATGAAGACAACGGCTTTAAGTAGAATATCAGAACTTCACTCATACATGCCGAATGCTCCAGTCAAACAAGTTTAAAGGGACATCCAACATGTTATTCCCTAAAAGCTAAGTTGTTATTTCTTAAGACTAGCATGTAGCTCTCTGGAGATCACTGCCTCCTATTCATGTGATGACTGTTTTGAGCCATGTGTTGCTAATGCCAGCACTCAGGAAACACAGATACCACCCAAAGAGTTTGTTTTTTATTTAAAAAAAAAAAAAAAAAAAAAGACACAACCACAGAGCATAGCTTATCATAGTGATGCCAGGCAGTCATATCAGCTCACGGAGCAAACCATGCATTCCCAGAGATGATGAGATTCTTAAATTACTGTTATTTACAAGTTGTCATTCATTTAGGCATCCACTGTACACCATTCATGGATCCATCACTGTTATCTGAAACTTCTCCTCCTTCCATACTCATCTAAACCGTTCACCTTCATCTGTCCCATCTCATGCATTTAGGAGCTCAACACTTGCTGGTGTAGACTGTCACATCCCACCTGAATGACTAATACAGCCAGATCTGACTGAGGTCTCAAACTATTTGCCATAAATAAATCAAGCAAGTAACTCTGCTTGTCATCAAACCACAAGGGTAACGACTTCACCATCAGTGAGGGTCTCAAGGAGTTCTGCTGCCTTTTAGAGGAAAAAAGAGGCAAGTAAACTCATGGATGACTCTCGGCAGTGCGCTTATATTAATGGAGCAGAGTGTGAAGCCTTGGTGCTGAAAACCTGGTTTTCTTGCCTGCCTGGCAGATGCTCATAAGGGTAGCTATTACTACTGCAGTGTTTCTGCTGTTTTCTTTGATATCCAACAAAGCAGGCTCAGGCTGTTATGACCTGCACCAACTATCATGTGAGAAATCATCTTTCTGTAGGAAACGTGCATGTAAGGCTGTCAAAATAGGCAGACACATTCCCTTCAGTTCTCACTTCCATCAAATGCAGACAACTTTTTTGACCATTACTCTCCCGGAGCCTGTCTGAGGTTACTGCATGGGTGACAGTGGGGTTATTTCACTAACACAGCCAGCAGCTTTCTGCTTGCTTGGGGCAACAGCAGGAGGAAGCTTTAGGGAGCCAGGCTGACCAGCTTCTCGCTGGTTTCTTGGTTGTAATCCAACCCATTAACAGGCCAGCAATCCCTCTGAGGCTCCAGCTCTGTGAAATCCTTTCCCTGTCCTCCTTTACTACTAACTCAAAGAGTATCAGACAAAATGCTCAAGTGAAACTTGGACCATGTCAAAGCCGGGCTCTAATTTTTATTACAAGAGGCTGTGGTGGGAGAAAGAAGGTCCTACAGTTAAGCATGAGAAAATTGGATCTATTCCTGTTCCCCCACCACTGTCAAACTGTAGCTTTTCATCCACCTCCCCATGCTTTGGTGCCATCTGTAAAACAGAGATGCTAATAATCCTCCACGTCTCACAGCTGTTCTATGAATTAACTCACCAGGGCTCAGTGGTGTTTCGGTACTGGTGATGGGAGCTAACAGGACATACACAACATCACCTCTTTTCTTTGTCAGCTTATTAATTACTGCACATATTCTCCAGGTCTTGCAAGTGAGTGTGTTTTAATGGCTGAAATAAATAAATAAATGACAGCAAATAACCTTTCCCTGCCTACAAATCAACCATCTGTCACATTCTTGGACATGACAAAACTTCTAATCAATATATAATTTTCACCCTGTTTGAATGAGTGTTGTTGTATTGCTACCTGCTGCTGATTGTGGTTATGTTTCCTGTTGGTCTGGTATTAAATAGTTCTGTAATGGGAAATGATGCCAGCCCAAAGCCCTCATCCTTCAGCCGTAGCAGATAAGCCTGCACACATAAAGTGCATGTTTATATTATGTATTTCACCCAGCTTCATAAACAGGACACAGCAACAGTTTTATCACCATAGCAGATCCTAAAAATTAAAAAGCAGTCATGGTAGCTTTTGCAGAACTTTTTCATGGAACAACCAAGTTCGTTTCAGACTAAACAGATTTCTCTCGCACTGCCTGGGCTGTATCTTGTTCTGTTGGGATTTAATAAGCACATTAAACAAATACTTAAATAGGAAACATCCAAGGAATAGTTAACTGTTGAGAGAAGGGCGTTTGGGATGGTCATCTTCCTTCTGGGTCAGAAATAACTAGAGCTGGGAAGAGAAATGCTCCTGCCTAATGCAGGATTTTGGTATTTAAAAGCCTGGTTTTCTTCCAAAAGAAAAATGGGGCCTTAGTGTCTTGGCAGCCTGCTCCTGAGCCACAAATCCTGTGATGCCAGGATCCTCAGCCCTACGGCGGTTTGCATGCCCGGCTGCCCAGGCACCACGTACTCTCCCAAGAGGGCATCGCCAGCCCCACAGTGGCCCACACAGCTGGCTGGCTCCACACCAGGGACCCTGGGAAAGGTCCAACTTCTGTCACAATTTCAGCAAAACCAAACCATGTCAGCAAAATATACAGCCTCTTTCAAAGCAGGAAATCCAGTGAAGAAAATGTCTCTTATCAGCTTTAATGTAAATCTGACAGCTCAGGATGGTGTGGGGTAAAGTGAGATCTCAAATGATCTCAGGTAAGATCAGGTTTGTGACCACATGTGGTTTCCTTGCAACTCGTGCAAGAATAGCCTTTGCAGTCCAATTTGGGTCGTATTCTGCTTCATAGAAAGTGTGACTGGAGATTCAAGTATTTGCAAAAACTGGAATTGGATTTCATTGTAAAAAAAACCAAACCAAACCAAAACATAGAAGGGCCATAGTAAAAAAATAACAACCACCAAATAAATATAATAAGTTCACTTTCCACATTTCCATATCATCACCTTGCAGGAATGTGATTTAAAGTTTAAATTCTAACTTTCCTATTGCAGCCTCCCAATCCAGCACAGAGTGGCAAAGAGAGAAAGCACTGCAGAGCAAGAAGAGGCTTTTCAGCCCTGGCGCTCGGGAGGACAGGCAACTGCAGACATGATGAGAGGGACAGATGGGCAGCCCCTTGTTTCACGGACAAAGAATGTCCTCTTATAACATTTGTTTCTATTTTTTGGTCCTCAATTGGTTTAAAAAGCACCGTATGACTTGTTACGAAAGCAAAATTACAGACAGGAGCAATTCTTCAGCTCCTGTAAACTGTCATAGGCTATTTTGTAGGAGGACAACTGCGAATAAACTGCAATGGATGGAACTGGAGGAAAGACAGAGCAGTTCTAGGCTCACCGGAGCACAAAACATCAAATAAAAGCTCAAACATTTCAGCTGCCTTCCCAACAGCCTCCATCGCAGGATGCAAAAGCCACTTCTTTCACCAGGCTACCCACAAGGAGGCCACATAAAATCCCCCACTTCACACACAGATAAACAAAGCCCAGATGGCACTGGGGAGAGACAGAGGGAAACCTCTCTGTATGGGCGTACTTTATAATTTGGGGAAAACTTGCAGATACCAGGGCACAGAGCTTTGATACATCAGCAGACAGATGTGAATTTGAGCAAGCCTTCAATATCGCTGCTACACTTACTGCTTTTAATCTCTGCTAGAACAGCAATGAAAGAAAAGATCAGGCGCCTAGAGGAAAGGGAATTTTTGGTGGCTGGAGCAGAGCTGGCTGGCTCAGTACATCACTGGGCTTCCTGTTCCTCGCCACTGCAGAATGATCTAACCTTACCGAGGGCAGTGCAAAGCTCTCATTGACTTCACTGGAAGGAGGACAATTGAAAACAGCTACACTAGAGGTGTCAGGAACCCAGATTCTAACTAACATTTTAATAACCTACAAAGGCCTTGCTTCTTTAAAGGGTATTAACCTTTTACAACACTGGCATTTTAGCTGGTTATGAATTCACCCCATGAGGAGCAAACTGGGGCAGAAAAGGGTCTGAGAACTGTTTAATAGTTGCCAGAGCTGCAGCGGTCATTCTGTGCTCCTAATTGTACTGTTTAGAAAAACATATTTTTCCTTTTTAATTTTTCTCTGCACTGGGCTCTAGGCTGCGTGTCTGAGGCATTAAGTGAACTGGTCTATCACAGCACCTGATCACCAAACTAAGCAATAACAGCAACCATGGACGGCAAAAGTCACAGACAATTGACCTTTTGTTGCTACCACAGCCTTATTTGGTGTGGAAGCTCAAACATGCCATTATTAATGAATCAGACCAGAAGTATTTCTGTCTCTCGGCTTGTCCAGAACAGACAAAACTACCTCATCATTTGTGCTGCGTGAGCACTCGGCACGCCGCATGGGCTGCTCCTCACAAGTCCTGCCCCCACAGCGGGCGCAGGGAAGCTACAGCTAACCATGAGAATAAGTTATTCCACATCTCATACGCTCTGAAAGCTACCGCCAACATCTTGGCTACTTAACACGGGACACCTATTTCACATTCCTGAACAAGTGACTTCATTTGCAGAAGCCAGGGAGAGATGTGTTATTGCGCTTTTCCAAAATGCAGTCTCAACTCAAATACAAGTCCAAAATGTACTTACATGCCTAATATGAGGAACTGCAATGTGAATCTCTTAGCCTAAGCATCCATAAGGCTCTGGTATCAAAACCCATTTTCGCAATGATGGAGAAGAAGAAAACTTTATATACTTCTTTCAAATTGCAGTATCTGGTGTTTATAACAGCTGGTTACTTTAGGTACTCACAGGGCTGAGTTTGGGGGTTTTGTTTGCTTTTTTGTGGTTTTGTTTAATGAATTGGTGATACAGAGTATATTAGTTACTAAAGGCTCACAGCAATAAAGCAAACTTGCCAGCATACCTGCACTCCAGCATCCTAGTGAATGAAGTCATGAGGTTTGATATTTTACTTAAAGGTGTTCAGATGTCAGCTATTCCTGTTGGTCTGGTAGGTCCTGAGGGAACTGGCAGATGAAGTGGCTAAGACACTATCCATCATATTTGAGAAGTCATGGCAGTATGGTGAAGTTCTCACTGACTGGAAAAGGGGAAATGTAACTCCCATTTTCAGAAAGGGAAAAAAGCAAGACCTGGGAAACTACAGAATGGACAGTCACACCGCCGTGCCCAGCAAGTTTCCTCCTGGAAACTATGCTAAGGCACATGGGAAATAAGAAGGTGACTGGTGACAGCCAACGTGGCTTCACAAAGGGCAAATCATGCCTGAGAAATTTGGTGGCTTTCCACGATGGGGTTACAGCATTGGTGGATGAGGGAAGAGCAACTGATCTCATCTACCTGGACTTGTGGAAAGCATATGACGCTGTCCCACACAACATCCTTGTCTCTAAACTGGGGAGACACGGATTTCACAGATGGACTACTCAGTGGATAAGGAATTGGCTGGATAGTCACACTGAAAAAGTCAACGGCTCGATGTCAAAGTGGAGACCAGTAACAAGTGGCATTCCTCAGCGATCCATACTGGGACCAGCGCTGTTCAAACATCTTTGTCAGTGACATGGACACTGGGATCAAGTGCACCCTCAGCAAATTTGCCAACACCACCAAGCTGTGTGGTGCAGCTGACATGCTGGAGGGATGTGACGCCATCCAGAGGGACCTTGACAGGCTTGAGAGGGGCCCATGCAAACCTCATGAAGTTGAACAAGGCCAAGTGCAAGGTCCTGCAGCGGGGTTAGGGCAAGACCAACCCCAAATACAGGCTGGGCAGAGAATGGATTGAAAGTAGCCCTGGGGAGAAGGACTTGATGTTGGTGGATGAGAAGCTCAACGTGGCCCAGCAATGCACACTTGCAGCCCAGAAAGCCAACCAAAGCCTGACTGCATCAAAAGAACCACAGCCAGCAGGTCTAAAGAGGTTATTCTCCCGCTCCACTCTTTTGACACCCCACCTGGACTACTGCATTCAGCTCTGGGGCCCTCAGCATAAGAAGGACATGTACCTGTTGGACAGAGTCCAGAGGAGGGCCATGAAGATGATCAGAGGGCTGAAGCACGTCTCCTATGAAGACAGGCTGAGAGAGTTGGGGTAGTTCAGCCTGGAGAAGAGAAGGCTTGAGGGAGACCTCGTAGCAGCCTTCCAGTACCTAAAGGGGGCCTACAAGAAAGCTGTAGAGGGACATTTTACAAGTGCATGTAGTGATAGAACAAGGAGTAATGGCATTAAGCTGAAAGACAGTAGACTTAGATTAGGTATTAGGAAGAAATTCTTCCCTGTGAGGGTAGCGAGACACTGGCACAGGTTGCCCAGTGAAGCTGTGGGTGCCCCATCGCTGGCAGTGTTCAAGGCCAGGCTGGATGGGGCTTTGAGCAACCCGGTCTAGTGGAAGGTGTCCCTGCCCATGGCAGGTGGGGTGGAACTAAATGATCTTTAAGGTCCCTTCCAACCCAAACCATTCTATGATTCTGAAAATCATAGAATATAGAATATGAAAACAGATAAACATAAACTTCTGCAATAGCTGAAGGAATACTCCAGGTAAAGCAGAAATTAGCCTTCAGAAAGCTAACAACAAAATGCCTCTCTCAAGGCACAATATGAATTGATGCCAATTCACAATCAAAGGCATCAGAAGATGTTCAACACATTTTTATATCAGGTTTTAAAAAACAGAGCTTGATGACATCAGAGGTAAGCAGGAAAAAACATCTCAGCCTTTTCTCCCAATACCAGAATTTCTTCCTGAAGTACCAAAACCATACAAATAATAGAAAGAAGCCAATATTGCAGACATTCATTTTTTGGTTCCTCTACAGGCAAAGGCATCTAAGAAATCCATTCACTAAAAAATGGCAGTGAATGTCGAGATTTTCAAAGCAATCATAAAGGTTATATTTTTTCCTTTTTAGGACATCTATCTTGGACCAAAATAGAGTGGTCCCCTTTTCAGAGGGCTGGGTGTCTGTACTGGAAAAGCACTATTATTTAAGATCTGTACACAGAGCAGCTTTTCTCTTGGGATACAGAGACATAAGCAAGACAAAGAGGAAAAAATATACATCTGGCAGAAGTCCTACACAATGAGGGTAAGTGTTACACAAGACAGCTAGTAGCAATGCATCATGCCATCCTGGTAATGTGGTAAATGCAGAACCTGCACTAATGCAAGGCACTCCAACTTGCATGTACATGTAAGTCATGTCCAGGTAGACGGGCTGTAACTATACCCAGCTCTTCTAAGAAATACCAAAGGAATCATCCCAGCCTGAAGGACAAAGCACATTTTCTCATGCTGCATGCCACAACCAGTTCAATGTTGTCTCTATGGCTCTGGTCATGCCAGTGTGCCAAGTCAAAACAAAAAGAGAACCACCCCCCCCCCCAAAAAAAAACCACTAACCAAAAGTATGCCTGAATTTAATTTTTTTAAAATGCAAACTGAAACTCCTAGAATAAATAAGATTTATATTCCACATCTTCTGCAAGCCATGCAAATATAAATATTACTGTTCTCCTACTCCAGACTGCTGCTTTTCCAGAGCACGATGTCCAGTATTTGTCTTAATTCTTTCTGTTCACCATCCCACAGCAAGACCAGTAAATTGCCCATGTTTTTGTGCTGTGCTAGCCCGACCAGCCCTGCTGTGTGAATACTGAAACACATGAAGAAGCACTGAGGAGTGTAAAAATCAACCTCATGGAAACAAAGAGGATGTGAAAACAAGTTAAAAAGCTGAAACTATCCAAATAGGAGCAAGGCTGAATGATACCTAAACCATGTGAAGAGCAAATAAACCCAGCTTTCCTAGATTCATTTATTTTTCTGAAGAGCTGGACAATAAATTAGACAAGAAAGTGTGACCATGATGCAGGAAAAAAAAAGAAGAAAAAAAAGACATTTGCCAAGAAGTCTCTAGAAACTGAATTTCCACTAAGGAAGTAATAAGTATTTGGAATCACCTGTAAGATTTTTAAAACAAATTCACTGTAACATCCAAGTGTCATATGGATTACATTTTTCAAAGGAAATACAATAAGTAGGAGAAGAAATTACATAATGAATGGATATTTTTTTCCTTTTAATTCTTCCCATTTTACTTCAGAGACAAAAATTCACTCATACATACAGGAAAATATCCTTTTCCTCTTAGACATCCTAAATCACATTCACTGGACAGATTATGGGCATACGGACCTACTGTGAAGATGCAGAAGAGGAGAAGGAAACTCTGACCTGTATTTCACTAGTTGGTTTGCTGAAGGCAAGAGCTTCTGACACAAATAGTCACATAAATGGCCTCAATACATACATACTAACCAAAAACCACCACCAAAGATGCTACAGCATAGACCAGCCCTGTTTTCTGAACACCTTTTTAGGAACTACCAGCGGACCCCAGAAAATTTAAGAAGTTGGTAGCAACTATTCAAAATCTTGGCTTAAAACCCAATTTCCACTTTTTTCCCCTAATTGCTTCATTTTAATGTGGCTTAGTGCATCTTTCCATGTGATCAGCCACATGTAACAAACTCTCCCGGGGACCGGGCGCGGGTGGCCTCCTGCAGCAGGATCAGACCACTCTGACACGCTACCCAAGGCAGGATTTTGACAGCTACTGGAAGGAAGACAACAATTCACACATGAAAACAATTTCAATAAAGTTGCGATAATCCCATTGCAGATGAGCACTGCTCACGTTGTCCCATGCGAGGCTTGGGGTGCCATCCTCAGTGTGATGGTGGTTGTGTTTATCACTGCCTTGCACCTTGTCTCCTTCTGAGTCACTTAGGTAAGTTATAATTTTTTTTTTCATCATCTGTAATCAGTGGGGAAATCCCAAATTTACACCAATAGGAAAAGTAGGCTCCATTTACTCATTAAACATCCCTTATTTCTGCTCAAGTTTTGCACTCCATGACAAAATAAAATAAATAAACCCCAGCTTTATCTCACCTAAACTACTATGAGACATGACAGCAAATCTGTCAGTCTCATAACCCAACACCACATGTATCTGTCTTTCCTTGCCATAAATTTCTGCTCGAGCAGCAGGAATATGACAGCTGTACCATGCACTGGCATATTTGCAATACTAAACCTCTCCAGTGTAGCTTGATGAAGGGATGAAAGCTCCATAGCCCTTAGTGAAACAAAGCAAGCAAGGGAGACAAACCAGTTAGCCACTGCCTCGGTGGCTAACAGCACTTTGCACAGTTTGGTCAATAAATCCTGCAGGAGAGCAGGAGGGAGCAGAGTTTGCAGACTGCAGCCCCTGTTGTCCTTCTGGAACCGTGATACCTTCTGACTTCCAAATAGCTAGAAAACTGATTGCAGCTACATGGTACATTGCTGCTTTCCTCTCCCCAAACACTATATATTCATGCTATATTCTGCAATATTTGTCAATGGGAGCAGGGGATTTTCTTTTATTTCAAGACTTATCTTTGAAGTAAATGAGGGAGGGGAGGAATTGCCATCCTGAAAGAATTACTTGTCCTTCGATCTAGTGATTTCCAAGTACTCTACACAGACAGCAGCCCTAGAACCTCTTTGACCCACCAGACTCCCAAAATAAAATTTCAGCAAAGTATAGAAAGATGCAGAGAACTATGTTTTGCTAGTGAGAATCTTGGTTTCCTTCTACTTCTCATATACCCTCCTCACCCATTGTAATCGTACAGGCAGTAGTTGTTCCAAATATCTTAAGGTCTTTCTGCAGTCTTTGAAACTATCCCATATTCACTGGTAGCATAGGTCCCTGAAGCCCTCTTCCCCTCATGTTGTTAAATCTCTAGTCTTTGTACGTGCTATACAGAGTATCAGTTGCCTTGGCTGCTTAAATTGCTACACCTAAACCAGGATCTGAAATTGCCCTTGTCTTTGAAAATATTTATTTTTGCTAATCATGTAATCAAGGGCTTGTAAATGTAATAACATGCTGAGCTATGGCCCTATCATAAATAACTATATTAGAGACAATAATATCAAGTAGGATAAACTGGAACTGCATCGCATCAGGGAGACTATCTGCCCCCATGCCACAGAGAAGTGAATAAAGAGTGATCTGTGACAAGGAAAAGCTCTGGGCACCTTTGAAGGCATTATGAACACCTTTCCACAAGAAATGATGTCCACAGAAAGAAACTTTGCTTCTGAAGGTTTACATGAGCTTCAGATGCCTGTATATGAAGTGCAAAAGCCAAGTGCATCCATCACGTAAGGTATAACTCAGACAGAATACCTACAAGGCAATCACATACAACTCCACCAGCTGTGTCCACACCAGTCCTCACATGCTGACTCAGCAGACACAAGTACAACACAGGCATACATCTGCCTGTCTGCTTTCTGCACAGGGGCTCCCCTGTAAGCTGCCTGGGGAAATTCCTGCAAGAAGCCGACCAACAGCCCATTGTGTGCTCCTCATACCCTCTAATCCACATCTCTGTCACACTGAAACCATGCCAAAACGCCAGGCATACCCACGCACATCCATGCAATCCCATAAGCTCTGAGATATAGACCCCATCTACCCCTAGCACCAAATCTGCAGACTCACTGAAATACAACATGGCAACTGGTTTCACTGGTTGGTGCTCCCGTAAGGCAGGGTCGTACTCATCTCCAGGTAAAATTCTTCACGCTGAATTATTCCAACTGACCAGAAGCATGCTGGGTGCTTCAGAGAAACACAGACATAACCCCAGCCTGCCGGCACTCAGAAACAAAAATAAGACAAATCTGTATTAAAGTGCATCATTATTCAACGAGTGGAGGCATTAACATGCAGACAAGACAGAGAGAGGGAAGAGGCCACTCCATCAGAGCACCCATCAATCACCATGGCACGAACAGAGCTGACAGCTCCATTAACTCTGGCACGTGCAGGTCGCAGGCTTGCTTGCTTGTTTGTTTTTTAATATATTACCAGCCTCATTTTGAACATAATTAAAGCATGGTAATTTACTGGTGATGCACACAATGGTTTTTTAGGAGATGTTTAACCAACCATTTGGAGGAACAGGGCTGAATAAGGAGTTTCCAGCAAAACTTTCTTCTCACTATGAAAAATGGCTTTGACTCAGCAAAATAATCAAAGGAAAGTGCCCCTTGTTCTCCAAAAAAATTTCTATTTTTGTTGGAAAATGTAAATCACTCATGAACTAATAATTTCTATTCCAATTTTCTGGGAAGTTTTCAAACAAAATTTTTTCAGTTTTTAGTGGTTTTGTCCAAACATGTCAAATTATCTGTTTTTCTTTTTTCAGCTGAAAGCTGAAGAGGTTTCTCCTGAAACCATCAATAAACATGGACATTTTTATTGTTACCACCAAAATTTTCAGGACGAGATGATGTGGAGACCATTGTACTACTGGAAAGCAGAGATAACATGGAAAAAGCATGAGAAACGATAAGTGGAACAGCCTGAATACCATGAAATTGGACTGCAATTCTACAAATAAGAGACAGTTGCAGAAAAGTAGTGTTTAAGGTTGAAGGTAGCCAATTCCAGCTCAAGCCATGAGCTTACAGAGTCCTGGCCTCTAGGCAGGTATAGGATTTGAAGGCAACCAGATAGTGCTATAAATGCCAAGTATTCGCAGAAAACACAACGAAATCATAGCAAAAGCATCAGGGATGCAGCTTTCCCTATGTTTTTGTGTCAGTCAAACTCATTTCCAAAATGCAAATAAACCATTCTTGCACAGAGGTTTCCAAAATGCTGGAGACAGCCTATAGGCTGCATATAGACATGTCTCTGCACATAACACAGCAAGCAGAAGGACCTGGACTGGGAGCACATGCTTATAACACAGCAGAAATTGTAGCTTTGCCAAATGCAACCAGCTGAGGCCAGACTCCGCTCTGGTCTCTCTCACACTGGTGTCTGAGCACTGCCATGGGATTTTGCATCATGTCCCCACAGGTGTAAATGACCCCACAGATTGCACAGCAGCAGTCAGCCCTTTGGGTTGGACTCATGGGTGTTACCTTGTGCTACAACCCCGTGTGAGCATGTGCGCAGGGGAGTGTGCTTCCAGTATGAATCACTTTATTTCTTCCTGTATGAATAATGCCTATTGACAAGATGACTGGGTTTAAACAACTACAACAAAATTAAAACCAACAAAAACAAGCTGACGGGTTGAGATGAAAGATACTGTATTTCTTCTGTGAAGGACAAGCACATAATACATTCGATGACCCAGAAAAACATACTGCAACATCTAGGTTTGTTCGTTACAAGTAAATGTCAAGAGACCTGAAAGAAGGAGAGGTCAAGCCTTCACCTCAGACAGCCAGAGGATGCACCGAGTCACACTGTGAATGCATTTGGAAATAAACACTGACAAGGGAAAGTCATTTCTCTTTGGTTGTCATCAGCTTGAGAGCTAGAAGACATGAAGCTGTCACATGCCATCATCAGCACAGCTGCAACATGCACCAGATGGGACTACTGAAGGCAATGAGATGGTCCCCAGCGTTCGGGGGCACCCCATCCCTTGGCCCACACCTCTCTCCTCACCACCATGCACCATAAAACTCACTGTGAGCATGAGGAAGCAGGGCTTCTCACATTTATTTTTACGAATGCTCAACTCTCCTGAACGAGCCTACACACCGATACAGGATTCCCCTAGTGTTGCCTGCACCAGAAGCTGAAAGAGGCCCCATGTTGGCAAGAACATGTTGCCCTGGTGAGGAGCTGGATCACAGCATCCAATGTGTGCGCTATGGGAACAAGAGGATCATCTCTTCTGGGGAGGGCAGACGGGGTGAGAAGATGTTCTTTTATTGCTGAGGGTATCTTGGAAATGTCTGTTGGCAAGTGACACAAAGTGGTGGCTTGTTGTGCAAACAGGTCGCAGTGTGTGGACACAACCTGCACAACCACTGCCGACAGGTTCCCTGAGGGGAAGGAAGCATCCACCCTTTCAGCAGGCCTAACTCTGCTCTCGTGCGCACTGATGTTAAATCAGAGTAATTGAGTCTCAGCACAGCAGAAATCAATGAGATCACCGTCAAGTCCAGAGTCAAACACACACACTTACAAACCTGCCCCAAGATAGCATTACAGGGGTTTTTATGCTATCCTCTGTGAACTAAAATCTTGAACGTTTCCGTTCAGTTTTTGCAGAAAGCCTTGCTATATCTGCCCCTTACTAGCATGTTTAGAAAGCTGTGAAAACCCAGACATCATTGCTCATGTGAAGATTACATATGTGTCAGTCATGTGCATAAACATCTGAAAATCGCTGCTGTTATCCAGAAAATATTGCCTGGGTAGCAGCTTCCTTACAGCCCACGAAAGCAAACGCATTTTAGAAGAACCTTGAAGTTGCTTTAAATTGCCTGTAGGGGAACAAACAGCCACTACCAGGCGCTTCAGCAGGAACATACATCTACCATAGATGGCATCAGCTGCAAACTGATCATCAGAGGCCAAACCTGGGAAACATCAGCTGCATTTCTAGCCCTTAGATTACTTTAATATTTCCTATAAAACAAGGCTATTGTATAGGACAAAAGCCAGGGCAGCTTACTGAACTTACCCACAATTAGCATTATTCAGCCTGTGGTTCAACTCACAGCTCGGCTGCAGCAGAGCTGGGTTACCACCCCCTCCAATCTGTCGCTATATCTGCACACAGTCACTCCCTAACCCGGTTGTGTCAAAATGATCCAGGTTGGCTTACTATTTAAAATCGTGGAGGATTTTCTTTAACCCAGATCATTTTGACTGATTTGGGTTAGAGGAGGACTACACGTGCAGCTACACCTGCAGATACTGACCCTGCCACGGTGGGGACAGTGCCCAGTCACTTTAAGCCTAGCTTGGATTCAAAGCCTTTGAACCCATCTCAGCTGCAAGCCAGGCAGCACATCTGGTCACAGCTGTAGATACTGTTCAGGAAAAAAATGGCATATGAGGTTGCATTCAGTGTCACAGATGAACTATGGAGTGTAAAAAGTTGGGGTATGATTCATGGGAAAAAACACTCAGCTTCAGATTCCATTATCACAAGTTTAAAAAAAAAAGCTGGTACTAATGGTCTTCATTTTTCAACTAAATTCTTCATTTTTGGTTAAATAGGATTGGCTTGTTAATACTACATAGCCACACACATAGACAGGCATCTCACAGTACACGGCATGGCTTCAATCACTTCTTGAACCAGAGCTAGGTGTGTATTTGTTTCAGTCAACTGAACTCCAGAAAGATGAATTTTAAAATGGAAGCACACTGGAGGAGCCGAGAAGCTTCTCTCCCATAAGCAAAACACCATCTGTTACCTGTACAATAGCAAGGCAGTTCAGCTCTTTCTCTCCCCCTATGCTGCCTGCTGTCTCGCACACCAGAGCCCTTGCTTGGCTTCCCAGGCATGGGCAGGGCTCACCAAGGGACCCAAGCAAATATAATCTGCAACTCAGAGTGGCAGGGAAACAGTTTTGCACCCTTCGTTTGTTCACCTGCAAGAGGCACCAGACCTGTGCCCAGGATCACATTTGAGTCAGTGTCAAAAACAGCGAGACTCCAAGAATCTGTTCCCCAAGTTTCTTACCTAGGCATGCCACCCTGTGTCATCTTCCAGCAATCTCTGCTACCAGGCTGACATGAGAGCCAGACCATGTCCCCCTGCTAACATAGCTGTAAAATGGGAAATGATATTTCCTTGTTTCACAGAAGTTTGGTTAGACAGAACATATCTGGCTTTGCAAAATACATCCAGATCCAGAGATGAAAGACGTTCCTTAGGTGCAAAATACCGAATGATTGTCTTTGTTTAAGAACACAGGATCTAGTAATCCAAAATTGGTTTGGGGATATTCTGAAGGACTAGACTCTTCAGATTCATTCAAAAAAAAAAAGGAGAAAAAATGGTTGCACATATGTTTCAGCATAAAAGTATTTATCTGACATCCAGCCAAAACCATTTTATCTCTGTAAGCAATCCTTAAACACTGCAGAATGCATTCACTGCTTTCATTACCAAATTACTTTTTAAGAGTTCTGCAGGTAATTGAAGTTCCAAATGTCTTAAACTGGTTTGGCAACACTGAGATTTCTTAATGGACTTGCTATCCAAGAAATTTAGAGGGAAAAATCAGCTGGATACTAAATATATACCCTAAAATAAGATGGATTCAAATTACACCAAGAAGCTGGCTTTTAAAGAGGGAGAACATTTTAAATGAAGATTAAAGCTCTGCTCAGAGGAGGTTCCATGATGTTGAAGCTTCAGCTCATATTCAAAACCACAGGGCAAAAAGTCCTGTGAATTTTTCAAAGACACTGTGTTGGCCTAAATCTGTTCCTATTGAACTCAAGGGCTGTTAATTTCAACGGAAAACTAATTAGGACAATGCTGTCCCATATACTTTGTAGTATTAACATATGCTTGGTAAAAATGGAGGGCTCTGAAACCTTTTTCCTAGATAAAAACCATTTTGTTTATTACTTTTCCAATTCACTCAGCAGGAACAGTGAAAGGAACGAGCCTAAATCTGTTCCACACACCCATGTCCTCTGCATTTAACCAGCACTGCGGTACTCAAAGGCAGGGGCAGGAGGGTGATGGGCAGCACGAAGCCTGCAGGCTGGCCAGGCAGCCGCCAGTGCCAGAGGTCTAATGAGGACTCTTGCTCTGACTACATCAATAGCTTTTGGCAAACCATTTTCTGCCTCAGTTCCTCATATTTATAAAGTGGAGATGATGACAGCGTTTTCTGTTAATAACTGTTATATGCACTGCCTTAAGCGTTATTATTTTATAGGGCTTTTCATCCACAGCCAATTACCTAATTCTCAGAGGGAAACTGAGGCATGGAGCCACACTAATTGCTTAATGCCATCCAGTAGACCACAGCAGAAGGAGGACCTTCATCTCCAGAATCTTACATTATCCACTAATCTTAACTACAACCTTGGTACTACAAGGTGAAAAATAGATTGCTGTTTGTCCAGCACTGTCAGACAATGGGATACTTGCTTTCTTCTGCTAACATTGCTATTTGCAGCCTATCTTGTTGTTGCTAATGTTCCTGCAGAGAAAGCACAACATTAGATTTGTAAAATCACGCTATACGGGAAGACACTGTGATGGTAAATGCAGGATTATGGTCTCACTGCAGGCTCCAGCAGCAGGGAAAGCCGGTGATGATGTGGGCTGCTCACACTCTAACATGAAGAGCTTTAATGATGACAATATGAACACAGAACAACAAGACCAAGGGCTTCGCTTTTCACAGCAGCAATCTTTTCTCTTAGGATTACTCCAGTGCAAAAAAAAAAAAAATCCTTGTTCTGGAATGGATCAGTTTCCACAAGGAGGTAACTGATATTTGATGATGAACAAGAATAATTGAGGAATCTTCTGGTTTGGCATAGATCAGAAAAGATGAGATGAATAAAATTAAAAGCCCAGTAAAAGATGCTGTTCTAGCACATAAGATTCCTGCATCCAAATTATGGTTCCCACCCAAAAAGGCACAACTGTTTCATTTTACAGGGATGTAATGCTCATTCCTGTATCACAGCCTTTCTGCTGAGGCATTTCTATTGCAACATTGCCACTTGTAAATAGAACTTGAGGATACCTACAACTTTAGGATGAAAGTTTCTGGCTGCACCTAGGTGCACTGACACCAGCAGAGTAATCCATTAGAAATATGAATCGAGCTGTCTGTCAGATAAAACATGCCAGGCTTTACCTAAGGAAGCCTCAGGAAAGTTAGGGATGCAGAGAGTCAACAGCTCCTGTCAGAAAAGCTTGCAGTTCAGCTGCTGCACCCTAATTTAACCCTATATGAACACTACACACCAAAAAGCAGAAGAGGGATGAGATACTGGAGACTCAGCTCTGGTCAGCACCAGAAAAAGCACCCATTGATTTGGGATGCTGGGGAAAACCAGAGCCTGCCTTTCCCCTTCCTTGCATACAGCAGGTGTTCACTCGCAAGCCTCTGATCAAGCAAAGGAAATAGGAAAGCTCTGTCTGACGAACACGTGGTGTTTAACAACTTATAAACTTCTTGAACAACAACACCATTTCACATTTTACAGCCTTTCTTGTGCTGCAGGATCGCAATGCACTTTGCCACCTTAAACAATAAGCTGTGACGTGCTGGACCTGAGAGCAGCCGGACAGGAAGAGCTGAAGATACGAGGAGGTTTCCTTCAGGGGTGCAGGCTGGTGACGCAGGGGAAGCCCGTGTGTTCCCGCACGACTTCAATAGCAGGCGGGAAGGACGGGATGCCTGGACGTGGTGTCTGCATGTGCTGTTCCTGACACAGAGCTGCCAGGGGCTGTGTTTGTTTTACGTTGCCTGAAGTGAGAGAGGTTATGCAAAGACAGTGGAGGTGCTAAGAATAACAGGATCTTCATCCTGAAGCCTTGTGAAAGAGTCACAGATACAAATTACCTCTCAGCGCTAAAATGCAGCAATTCTTGCAGTCAAATTCATCAACTATTCATGCACACTAGCATTACAAAGCATAACCTCAGAGCAGAAATGTAGAAAAGCAAGAGAAAATAGCTATCCCAAGAGGAATCTGGCCAGGATATTAGGAATGCAGCCTTCCTTTCCAGAAATTGCTTAGGGGGTTCCTTAGTTGCACCAACAGCTTCAAAACTGTGAACCTCCAGTCTTAACTTCAAAAAAAGTGCAGTTTTAATATCTAAGTGCCTGTCAGGGGCTCAAATGGATGGGTGCCAATCATGGAGTCGACAGCACCTACTCATCCATGGGAGCTTTCTATCTAAAAATCCCATTTATCAGCAGAATCCCAGCAGGACTGCAGTATGATACAACACCTCCATGACAAGTCCTAAACTTCCACACTAACACATTCTTTTACTTAGCCATGTATAAAAGCGTAACACTGAAACACACAGCTTTCTTGAGCATCAATACCTAATCCAAAACAATCCATTACAGCTTTCCCCTTTGTTTCTGGATTGAGAATAAACTGAAGTTACTTCAGCACAACAGAAATACTGTGTAGAATTACACAATAGAAATATTGAGACAGTTTCAAGAGACTGGATACAAGATTTATATTCACTCCTACATGCTGAATGCCTCCTATAAGATACAAGTCCAGGCCAGTACCTGCCAAAGTCCCACTGTAAAGCTCCTGTGCCACAGATGTTCAGAGGACCTGTGCAAGGATATGTCCAGATGAGGCATCAGGGACTGATGCTGCAACAGCCCATGGCTTTCCAGACCAAGGTTCTTCAAATTTCATTTACTGTAGCTGAGACGTGTGGGTGTTTGCAGCTCTGCTGTTTTAAAGTCTTACATAGTACTTATATCCATAATTCTATAGGATTTCTAAGGATGAAACTTATGTAAACTCATGCATGAACTCTTTGGTCATGCAGGATTTTTAAATAATTTTTTACAGATACTTGAAATAAAAAATGCAATAGTGTTTCATAACAGATGATGGCCCCAAGTCCAGACTCCACCACTTGAAGGGAAACAGGACAGCCAAGAAATTGCAATATGACAAGCATAGTTTTTCCTTCTCCAGCAAACAATCTGCAACTCTCCATTATCAACACACAGTACAAGCAGGATTTCAGATGGAAAGAACAATTTGTTGCTGTCTGATAAAGAAAGCAGATAGGACTGCAATCGCAAAACAGCAAACAGAGATGCTCCTGCGGGTTCACGCTGTGGCAGCACAACACGTGGGTACCCAAGACCAGTTCAAATCAGGTCATAAAATCCAATTCATCAAAATAACCTTTTAAAAATAGATTGCTACAGTTGGCTTCCTCTGAAACCTAACTGCTTCAGGCTGCTGCCTGAGCCACCGTTTGCAGGGTGTCCACACACCAAAAGGAAAAGTAATGACTAGGGAGGTTTTAATCCAGTTCCTGCAACAGCTCTCAGAGAAAATAGATACATAGATTGGAAGAACAAAAAGGAAGCCAGGCGAGGAGATCCCTTCAGAAGTCATTAGCTGTCGCTTTAATGTAGCTATGTGTTAGCTGAACAAAAAAAAGAAGAAAAAAAAAAAAAAAGAGAGAGAGAAAAAAGGAGCTTAGTCCTGCTTTGTTTGCCTGTGCACTTTGCATGCCTGCTAGTCAGGCAACTAGAGCCTGCTCTCCACACTATCTTACTAGTTTCAAGATTTTGAGTTTAATCTGTAAAAAGCTTCTGTCTTGTCCATTTGACATTCAGCTACTTTATGTGCAAACAGAGGTCACTGCGTACCCCAGGAGCAGGGCAAGCAGAAAAGGAGTGACAGACTCCCCCCACAAAACTCTCTTGTTCAGTTCCACAAAACGGGTCCATGTGGGTTGGGGACATCTAGAATAAAGAGCCAGCGAGCAGGTTTGCTCTTTCCTAAATCTTCCAAGTACACACGAGCCAAAGGAAGCCTTTGCTGGGGAGATGCAGCCACTCTCTGTGCTCTGGACTACGGAGCAATGGATGGGCAGTGGCATTGTACTGGGTCTGGCCGAGATGGGGTTAATTTTCCCCACAGCATCCCTCAATGCTGTGCTTGTATTGTGTTTGTAGCTGGAATGGTGTTGATAACACACCAGTGTTTTGGCTACTGCTGAGCAGCGCTCACACACCATCAAGGGTGTCTCTCCAACCTTCTAGCCCCGCCCCCCACCAGTGGGATGGGGGTGGGCAAGATTTTGGGAGGGGACACAGCCAGGACAGCTGACCCAAACTGACTAAAGGGATAACCCATACCATGTGACTTTGCTCAGCAATAAAAACTATGAGAAAGGAGGAAGAAAGGGGAGCAGTCATCATTTATGACGTTTGCCTTCTGGAGCAACCACTATGCATACTGAAGCCCTTCTTCCCGGGAAGTGGCCGGACATTGCCTGTTGATGGGAAATAGAGAATAAAATCTTTTGTTTTCCTTTGCTTCCACATGCTACTTTTGCTTTATTAAACTGCCTTCATCTAGATCTATGAGTTTTTTTCCGTCATATTTTCTCTCCCCCCGTCCTGCTGAGGAGGGGAGTAATAGAGAGGCTTGGTGGCACCTGGCATCCAACTAAGGTCAACCTACCACAGGCATTTCCAGAGGGAGAGAGCTCCCACACCAACCTCTGTAGTCCACAGACTGGTGACCACTGCCTGTGCTATACTGCCCACAGTTTCTGTCTCTAAAGAAAAGAAACATAAAGATAACTTCCAAAGAATAAACTTTCCTTTGTCTATATATTCCCACAGAAAAATGCAACGTGACTTTCTATTTCTGGTCAGTGTGAAAATTATTCTTCAGAGTAGCACTTAATTACAACTGTTTGCAGTTGTCTCATTCATGCTACATGGGGAACGTTGCTGGTAAATACAGGTGGTATGTGCAATCAGTTCAGCACTCTTCAGAAGGCTATGGGTATTTATTCTACACTGGACAATGCCACATTAAGTGAATGGCCCTATTTGGAACAGCAACACACAGGTTTTACATTTGCTAGATATATTCCAAGAGGAAGAAGTATGAGGAAAAATGAGACCAAGAAAAGGAAATCATATACTATGGTTATAGCTCTGTTAAACTCTGCTGTACGGAACCAGTCAGGAGGTACCTTCCCCAAGCCCCAAGTAACTAATGCACCCACGGGAGACATCCACAGCATAAACTTCAAGGCAGAGTGGTTGGCTCTGCAGCAAAAGGGAATCTGGCACTCATAAAAGACAACAAAAGCAGGATCAGGGCTGTAAATGGCTCCTGACAGCATTCTCTTCATAATGAGATCTCTGTGAAATATGGAATATATTAGCAAACCTGGGCTGGAAAGCAAAGCATTTTTAGGTAGGTGGAACTTTTTAATAGCATGCCATTAAATCTCTCTTACATTTAGCATTTAATAGATATAACTTTCACAGCAGCATGCTCATTACAAAAAAGGCACAGGGGACCACACCAAATAGCGAGCAGAATGGACCCAGACTCCAAGTACCTCGTTTTTTCAGCATACGGGTACCACCATGATGAGCAAAATCATCTGGATGTCTTAACACATTAAATTAGAAATATCCTTACTCTGCTACCAGTCCTCTTTGGTCCCATTCCCATAAGAGTTTGTCAGTTGAAATAAGGCCAAAATTTCCGCGCCTGTGTAAATTACTGTAGCTCCTCTGCTGTCACTGGCATAGGTCCATTTTTTATGCCAGACGTAGCTCTGACCTACGTATATTTAAAAATAGGGTCAGTGTAAAAAAAAAATAATCTTAAGACCGTTTGACTGGCTGGTGCGGACATGGGCAAGGTGTGTTAATCCCATTGCCAGGACTAAGGCCAAAATGTATAACCTGTCCGAAGCAGGTCACCTGCATCCATATACTGACACCCATATCAAAAGTTTCAAAAGAAGAGCCAAGTGTTTGCACATCTCTCTGATCTCACCTGTCAGTTCAGCCGCGACCTTTGACAATCCTACAGTAAAAGGGACTGGGGTGCTTTTCCTGGCCCATGCCTTGCCAACAGAAGGTAAAGCCATGCAGTGCTTTGTCAGGGTTTGCTCCACCACCAGGACATGGGTTTTTCAAGAACATATGCACAAAGTCCATACAACCTCAAGAAAGCCACTTACTACAGCTTTGTGCCCAATTATCCCCTTTTTATAGACAGGTTTGATAAGACTTCTCTATTCTACAACAAAGACTGTGACTAAGTGTTCTGAAATGCTGTACTAATTCTGCCTATTATTACTAATTACTATTATCTCCATTACTACAGCACACCAAGGGGAGCTGAGGATGGCTGAGCCAAGCAAAGCAGTTACTATTCGTCCTGCACATCTCAAACACTGCTTGACTTCCAAGGTGGATGCTGTAGACACCTGTCCTTTGACTACCTGAGTAAGAAGCTACCAGCCATTGGTTTTGAACTATTGCACGTGAGCATCATAAGGCTCCCAGGCACAAACATCACAGAATGGTCAGGGTTGGAAGGGGCCTCTGGAGATCATCTAGTCCAACCCCCTGCTAGAGCAGGTTCACCTAGAGCAGGTTGCACAGGATCACATCTAGGTGGGTTTTGAATGTCTCCAGAGAAGACAACTCCACAACCTCTCTGGGCAGCCTGTTCCAGTGCTCTGTCACTCCCAGAGTAAATAAGTTTTCCTCAGATTCAGATGGAACTTTCTGTATTTCAGTTTGTGCACATTGCCCCTTATCATGTCACTGGGCACCACTGAAATGAGCCTGGCCTCATCCTCTTGGCACCCACCCTTAAGATACTTATAGGTATTGATAAGATCCCTCTCAGTCTTCTCATCTCCAGGCTAAACAGGCCCAGTTCCCTCAGCCTTTCCATGTAAGAGAGATGCTCCAGTCCCCTCATCATCTTTGTAATCACAACGGAGCTGAAGCTGGATCAAGCACTGACATCAATCCCAATCGCAGCAACCAGGTCCAAGCTGCCAGTTACACCTTACTGCACAACTCAATGATGAGGAAAAGCAGCTTTTCTTTAAAAAAATAAAATAAAAAAATCTTTTCCCATGATAAGGGCTTACATGCAAGGAAGTGTCATTTTTACAAACTCCAATTACCACATACATCAGTGTTAACTGATCCGAACTCACCTAACCAACAGGGTTTTCCCTCTGCTCGGTTTTAGAACCAGAGGTGTTTCAAACAGAGCCTGTGTTAACAACTTTCTCCTGGCCTCAAATAGTTCAAGACCATCTCGTTAGGAATTTGATAAATAACCTGAAGCAGCAGACAGATTACAGAAATCTGTAATAGATAGCTGACCTATTTAACATTCCAGCTAACTTTTTGAGCAGGACTGAGTTGAATAGGAGCAAGCTGTTAACAGGAGATTCGCACACCGTAGATCTGAGTCCTCGAAGCTCACAAGATCATTACTATTTACCCAGTAGGCATGACTTGCTCCTTTGGGCTAAATTTATCTGAATGCTTCAGACTGACTCTATTAGCATCACTCCTGAACTCCCTGCCTCAGCACAGAAAAACAGAGCAGGAAAGTTAAATTGCTGTGAACACAGTGGCAGTCAGATCCAAGGAGGCTGGTTCTTCATGACATATTTCTCTGAGTGAGAGGCATTAAATGTGAAGCAGAACACCCAAGATTTTGGCTCTGTGTCTTCACTTCATAGGGAAATGCCTTCTCTCCAGAGCGTAAAAGCAAGACAAGCATTTGGTGTAGTCACCATTAAAAGACTGCAGTGTGATAATGATGGTCTTCGATGGTGAGGGGCATCTCCTACAAGAGAAAACCTTGATATTTTTTCTGTGCTTTGCGTCACCTCCTATGGCTACCTTCCCCACTCTGAGCGTGGTATATGCACAGGCTTTGCCTCTTCCCTCCTTTCACTATGTACCCAGCCAAAGTTTGCCAATTTTTTTCTCTAATGCGTCAGAAAATCTACCTTTGGCTTTCCATCCCAAAAGCTCAACTCCAATCAAACCTCTTATTGTCTCATTTATGTGATTTCCTTTGGCTTCTGACCTTCCCCACACTGACATCACCCGCTTCCCTTCCATGGAGGATGCAGGCTGTGATCCCTTTTTCTGCGAAGTGCCCTCCAACTTTAAAGTGCTCTGCTACATTACTTGGTTGCATTCTTCTATGTTTTTTAGGTTTCCCTACAGTTTTCTCATTTCTTCCCTATTTTTCTGCTTGTACCTTATTCTCAGCCATTCCCTCTGCTCCACACCCAGTGCTAGACTGGCTTGTCATTTAGATGTGTTTAAAAGAAAAGCAAAGCAAAAGACAATTCTTCGGTTAAATGAATTCACAACCCATTGACAGCGTTTATTGTAAGCATGTGATGGCAGGGACCATCTTTTATCCAGTGTCATGCAGCATCTGCTTCAGAAGCAACTAATCAGTGACTGAGACAATAATACAAATAATAAACTCTGGTAAAGAACCATTGTAACTTAATGACAATATTATAGGTCCTATAGGAGGATAGCCCTATTGGAAGTTTTATTGCATCCACTCACAATCCTTCAAATGCTCTCCTGCACCTATAGCTTCAAGAGCTACACAGACTGACAGGTACAGCACTTGAAGGGCCTGCTGAAACCAAAGGCAACCCGCTGAAACTTTTCATCTGGAGTTTCCACTAAACTTGTCCCGTGGGAAAAGACAGTAGTAAACAGTGGAAGAGAAACAGTCCAGACATTTCCACAGAAAGTAAATCTGCTTCCACAAAGCACTACATTTTTCTTGGTAGCTATTATCTTTAACCTCTTGCAGATTTATTTTTACTACAATTTAGACATATCTGTTACATACCATAACATTATTATTATGAGAGACACTAAAACAGCAAAGTATTCTAGGCACTTGATACTATTTTACAAAACAGGGAATTAAAGCCAGTGATGACTGCAGATCACTGCAGCAGCCACCGATGTGCATGACCCCCTTTCAGCCTTACTTCTTATACCTCCTCTGTGGACAGAGGGAAGATGAACAAAACCTGTGGAATTACTCCCAAAGTTGCTCTGTGCTTTCTCTCGCTGTTTAACTAGGGGGAGCAAAAAAGGAATTAAAATGCATCCAGTGGGATGAACTTCTGCCTGCTGCTACCAGGCTTTGGGCACACCACTGGGCTCACAGCCCACAGCCTGGAGCCACCGAAGCTACCAGCTAAGCCTACACATCTCATACTGAAAACTACCTGGGACTGACACACACCTTAGAAACACAGAATAGTTTGGGGTGAAAGGGACCTTTACAGGTCACCTAGTACAACCCCCCTGCAATGAGCAGGGACATTTTCAACTACACCAGTTGCTCAGAGCCTCATCCAACCTGACCTAGAATGCTCCCAGGGATGGGGCATCTACCACCTCTCTGGGCAACCTGAGCCAGTGTTTCACCGCCCTCATTGTAAAACATTTCTTCCTTGTATCTAGTGTGAATCTAACCTCTTTCAGTTTAAAACCATTGCCCCTTGTCCTATCGCTACAAGCCCTACTAAAAAGTCTATACCCATCCTTCTTACAAACTCCCTTCCACTATTGAAAGGCTGCAATGAGGTCTCCCCAAAGCCTTCTCTTCTCCAGGCTGAACAACCCCAACTCTCTCAGCCTTTCCTCACAGGAGAGTGGTCCACCCCTCTGGGTTTTTTGGTCCTAACCCTGAGGCTTTCATTTCATTTTTCACTAAGCTGCTTTAAATAAGCAAAAGTTTGCACAAGGGCCTCAGGTTTTGGCTTCATAGTGTATACCCTATTAAATCTAACAAAATACATTTAAACAAATAAATTCTGTCTTCATTAATCAGCTTAGCTTTTCAGTGCTCCAACACTGATGGACGTCTATTCATATCAAGACAAACTATGGTACAGCGTAACTTTCCACTCCTGAAAAGCACTGCTGCAAAGCTCTTTGTTTTCAGCTTGGATGCTGTTTGGCACAACAGTTTGACATTCACTTACAAGACTGGTGAAAAATATGCACTGCTAATTTTCCTAAGTGCCATGTCAGCGTCTCGGGGGGCTATGCGTTTGTCTGCCTTCCCATACAGTAATATGACTTGCTCCCAGCTAATACAGTGAACTTCACGTCAACTAAGGAGGGACTTTAGTTAGGGTATCCCCCTTCTTCGTTATTGAATGATATATTCATGGCAAAGAGCTAAAGTTGATAACATCTTTAACATACTTTTTTTTTTTTTTCCATAACGTGGGGGATACAAGCCGATAATCCCTGCAGATCTCCTTTTTCTCCCCCATTGCCCCCGTGGTTTATCATGTCCAATTAGCCATCTGCCATGCCTGCACTGCCATACAAAGGAAGCCTGCTCTCCTCCACCGCAGCCCATCAGCAGGGCTATTGTCCCAGCTGACAAACAAGAATCAGACACTATTGTTTCCAGCTGACCATGCTGCTCCCAATGTAGGCTGCCAGTTGCCATTAAAACAGCGGGAATGCCAGGGTACACTCCAGGAGTCAGGAACCATGCCAGCCACACCGATATTACCAAGCTTTACAAAGCTCTTTTCACTACATATATTCTAACTTCAGGTAACATACCAACCTGGGCCAACTACCACTCTTCAAATCCCGGCTGCACCAGAGCATGCCTGACCTATTGCCTTTACTGTTTTACCAAGCACTCACCTTGCAAAGGAAAGGCTCACAACCCCCAGGAGAGCGCAACATCTTGGAGTCAAATCTTTCCTTGCAATGATTTTTTTTTTTTTTTATTTTAAAGGTAAGGCATGTCTTCTGTCACTTAAGCACAGCTTATTATGCACAGTAAAAAAAAAAAAAAAGTTGTTGAAAAAAACCTGAAAACTCCACTAAATCTACACGGGTACCAATTATGCGAGAAGGTTAATTTAATTTCTCTCACAAACACCACACACTCACCCCTTTTCCCAAGGCCACTTCACTAACAGAAATGACCAGAGCAGCTGGCCTGCCAGTCACTGAGATGTTAAATTGAAGATCATTTCCTCTTATTATTCTCAGCAAAGCATGATGTGACCTTACGCTAAAAACTACAGTCTGCCTAATTATGGCAGTTTTGTTCCATCAGTGAAACTGAAATGCTGGTTCATGTAATTAAGGTTACAAAAAAAGGAATTTCATTTTTAGTTTTAAAGGCAATTTGTTGCCTTGAAGCAGGAATGTGACAAATTAGGCCTGTGTACCTATATGTTCTCAGTCATCATATCGTGCAATTTGGAAGATACAGAAAACAATCCTAGATTTTAGTAACAAAGCCACAGATGTTGATAAGAGAGAAAGAACCCCAAGAAACCACAATTTATTCTAGGCACTAGTTAATGAAAATGAGCAAACAAAATGAATATTTATATTTAAATGGAGAAACAGAATTATCTCTTAAGCCTTTGATTAGGAAACAGGAATTATTTAAACTTCAATAAATGTTTTACACAGTATTTCACACACCAGCATTGAACATACACACTTTTAATATACCACTTTGAACCATCACTGAATAGTTCAAAATAAAATAAGTAAAAAGCAACTGAAACCAATGCTATTCCACAGTAATTGCACACCTAACGACTTTCACAATGACTTACAATAGAGGAAAATCTTTGCCCTGGATTCAAATACTGGGCTCATTCCAAACCAAATCTGAAATAAGACATGAAAACTTACATATTTTGCTGAAATATTACTCCATTTTTAGCCAGAAATGCTCTAAGTCCCCTTTGAACACATTGCAGGCCACATATCACACAGGTGACTGACTCAAACCTAGATTTACGATTGCCATTGTGGTGCCCGGGCCTAGTTCTGTTTTCAGTTACACCCATGAAAACTCCCAAACAATTCCTCTCCAGTCCTCTGGATCTGCACGACAGTAATGCAATCTGTCCCAGAACTGAGCAGCGGGAAAAAAACCAAAAAATTAAAATATTACGACTTGGTTCTTTTACAACCCTCCACGCTTTAGGGTTCTCCGTTCAGACAATCATACTTGACTTCTCTTTTCATATCCAGCTTTCTTTTGCAACACGTATATTGTAATATTCACTGTTATTCTTGCCAGATTTGCTAGGCAAAATTCCCCAAGTGGCAGAGTCCCTTCAGTTAAACACAGGGTGCGTGTGCCATGCAAGGCTATAAAACAGGAGTTGTTTATCCAAAGAAATATTAAAAGCAGGACCCCAGTCCAAATCAAACAAAAGCACAAATACTTCTAAGTTGTTTCATGACTTACTTTAAGTTCCAGCCATAAAATGCACAGCACTGTGGGTTTATAAGGCCTAATACTCCATAAGTATTTTCTTTGATATAACTATGAAGTACTTAAAATACCACTGGGTACTATACGGTACATGTCGCCATGGAGCAATAAAGCTGCTATACATCCATAACCAACCTTCCTAGGGACCACAAGGTCACAGCAGCTGAAACAACAGAATACTTCACCCCCACCTTCAAAAGGCCCAGAGCACCTGTCTGGCCGGAGGACTCCCCAGCAGGCTCTTAACACAAGGTGTGCTTGGAAATGAAACCCCCCAAAAAAACCCTACCAAACCCATCAAAGTTGCCCCCATTTTTAAACTCTCATGTTTCCCCAGCAGGGTATTATTATGGGACTTGATAAAATACACTATGGGAGGCAGGTAGTGGGAAACAGTGATAGTTCTGCTTGCCTGGCCAAGTTGGATGTTCAATTGCATCCGTGCAGCTCATCTCCCAAAACACACGTGGACATCTAAGGCTACATGCAAAATGGTCTACACAAGCACTAGGAGGGTTGTACAGGGCTCCTCTGATGACTTTGGGACAGCACTTTTCTTCTTTCAGAGTTTCAACCCCAAAACACAGTGGCGGCAACAGGTCTGTCCATCCCGTTCCCTCCCACCAGTAACTTCTGCCTTATTGCATTGCCTGTGAACTTTACTAATGCCTGTGCTATAAACTTACATTCCCCATTGCACCCTGTCCTGGAAATCGAAGACTGTGAACTTCGATACATACCAGCTCTAAACTGAAGCTCGGTGTGAAAGGCCTCTTTCTCTGGAAATAATTCTGTTCAACATTATTTGAGTTAATATCAAATAGAATAAATATCTTCCTACTGTCCTATAACACAATGCAATCTCATCCAGAAGAAACACATTGTAAATGACTGTCAGCTGTCACCCCCGCTGCCCTGTACGTACTTCTCAGTGAGGAGGAAGGAAGAAGTATGGGAAATAAATGCTTTTCTGAACAGAAATAACCCATGTAAATTGCTCCCTTCCAGTATCAGACAAAAAGAGATCCTTCCCTTTTTTCACAAGACCCCACAAATCAGCAGGTTCTGCCCCATTTCTGAGCAGCGTCTGCAGGACGAGATGGGGAAGAGGACAGTCATTCCCACCAAGACCTCTTGATTCACCTACAGATTCTCTGCCATGTCCACATGCCAATTCCTGGACTAGCAGAGCTCCCTCCAAGAGTCCTGAGGAGGAGGAGATGGGTCAACAGCCCGGCAAAGCCACACAGCCTTCTCCATGCACTGGGTTACCCGGTGACAAGAGGCTTGGGAGGATCTGGGTCCCCGCATGTAGTGAGGTAACCGTCCTCCCTCACATCAATCACACAAAAAAACACCTACATTAGAAAATAAGAAGGGAGCAAAACTCATATTCCTGACAGGGTCAGAGGTCAAAGCCTCCAGAGAGCAGTGGAGATTTTAATTAACAGCATCACCTCAAAGAACACAGGAGCTTTCCAAGTGGTAGGCACAACCTGACTGTCTTTTCTACAACAGAAACTCCCTTATCAGCACACATTACCAGACCAGGTCTTATAAAGTCTCAAGGTGAGGAAGCCAGGCATCACACGAACACCTCACCCCCAGTGACAACTCGATTGAATCAATTTATCTGCTCTACAAGGAGACACTTGATTCCATCAACCTCAAGGAGCACTTCTCTGCAGACATCATTTCAAGCACATCTATTGATCAAACAGCCTGGCCACTGCCAATCATTTTAAAGTTATTAAGTAGCGGAGCTGCCAGTCACTTGTGCACAAATGAACAACACTGGAAGTATAGCTGGCTGGTGGAAAGCAGAAAGCAAACAGAATAATTCATCGCAGTCAAAGGAGATAGAACAATATCAATTTTCAACTCACTCACAGGAAGTATCGATGACAAAGTCAGCATCTTCATATCAGACATAATCAATGTTATACTTAAGTGCCATAAAAATAAATTAGAAAATAAAACTGTACCTGCTAGTGGACAAGAAATATCGATGATTACCCTTTCCAGTAATTGGTAGTTTGCTAAATTGTTCTGTCACTGACCTCTGTAAATATTTTAAAATTTTGGTAAAGGATTTCCTTATATGTTTCACCCCTGCCTCCAAAACACACTGCAGAAATTCCTGCAGCTTAGGCACAAAGGTAAAACTTCCCTTCTGTGTCTGTATCCAAGGGATATCTGTCATTTGTATGCTTTACAAGGTGACTTACTTTATGTTTGAAACAAGCAGTGTTTGGAGTCAGTTCCATGCAATATAAAAGTCTTGGTACACATTTAATATAGACTACTCAGAGTTCCAGAGAACTTGCTCATATTTTATCTGTCCCCAAAATAGACATGAAACTTAATAAGACATACCTAGGCATAGATTTGGTTTCTTATTCAAACATAATCTCAAACAGAAGTGATAGATGTTGCACAGAAATTACTGCCTCAATTCAGCAGCCAGCGTTATCCCAGAAATCAGAGCTGCAGACTGTAGTAGTCATTTCTGCCCTTAAAGTCCCTCTGCCTGTTAATTTTTATCCCAGTTACATGGGAGTGATTCTCTAAAAGGAGACTGAATTACTCTGTGCATATATCTGATTGTGAAAATTAGAATAGTCTCTACCCTGCCTGCCTCCTGGGAGGTTTAGCTGACTGCCAGCATCAACCACACAGGTGTTAAATCCACCCTTTTCTTAAAAAGTCACTCCTAGTTCTCATCAGTGTAAGCACCAGAACAGACCTTCCTTTATTACCTCGTGTTAATTCCTTCAGTTTTACTTTCCAGGTACAGCTCAGAGAGCTGCCATCTCAGCTGTCACGGCTGATAAGGGACTGCTACCTCCAAGTGTTTGGGGTGCTGCTGTGGGAGCCGCTCCATGCGCAGCACCATTCCCCACATCAGCCTCCTCTGCTGGTGCCAGGGAGCAGCCCATCGATCCTCCCGGCTCAGCGCAAATTCCAGCCAGTTGCTAAAAGCCTCCAAGTGAGACAGTAGTTGTTTGAACTCCATTTTTTTCACTGCGAATAACGAGTTCATGCTTTTTCATGTAGTAGCTATGAATTTGGGAAGAGTTTAGGCAGTTCAGTGTATGCTTGTGCTATTAGAGCAGCTAATCTTTAAACCACATAGATTCATTTTTTATTTGATGTGAATGTTCGAGGGTACGTAAACCACAACAGGTATGCTTTAGAAATCCAGAATATAAATCAGGACCGAAGGGATAAAAGAAAAAAAAAAGCTAGTATCAAGGGAAGAAGGATGCTAAGTCAATGCAAGTCTCTGCAGCTATTACAAATCAGACCCTATCTCACAGTCCTTACTCAGGCACAATTGCCATTGACAGCCAAAAAGAGGAGTGGGAGAGTCAGTTGTGTCCTGTCTACAGCTGTGCTCAGCCCCACATCAGCTGTTCTCCCTGCCATCCATTAAAACCAACTTCAGACAAGCACAAGAGCAGCACACAAACCCCAGAAGTGAACGGTGGCACAAACAATGCAGGAAACACACAGTGCAATTTCACACGAGTCGTGTCTGCTCTCATGCTTTTTTCCCCACTTCCCAGTGATGTTGCATGGCCGTTGTAACAGCTGACAACCAAAATGAATTACGAATAGGGTTTTTTTCATGTCGTCTTTTTGGACACAAGATGCTACGTAACGGCACAGAAACAAGAATTTTGCCATCTCCTTTGACAAAGCTTAAGGTAGATGAAACAACCATCAGGGATGGCCTATACATGTACGGTTCAGTGCAAGGATGTGGCCTAGGCACCTCTTCCAAGTCCAGGTTCCTGTGATTTTCTTTCCTCAGCAAGCCAAAGTGTTAGGAGACTTTCTGAAATCTCCAGGTTAAACATATAAGGCAGGTGACAAGCGTATTCCTGGATCTACAGGTGAACTTTCAGGTGGAAGCAAATTGGGAGAAATGGCTAGCCACATGGCTTCCTGGGCTTTTTCCTCATGTAGGAATACTTTTTTCATACAAGCTAGACTGATTTGGTTCTCTCCAAATTCAATTCTGCTAATGTGCTTATGTCGAGAAGACAGTATCACAGAGAAATGATTCAGCTTTAGGTGAAGGAGGGGAGAAAGAAAAGGTGGGGGAAAACTTAATTAACAGGTTCCTTTCAAAAGGAAAATTGGTGGGTTATTTTTCTTTTTATAAAAAAATCTGTCATTGTTGAGACTTCAGAAATGAGCTTGTAACCAGGTACGCTATCAACAGGCAAATATCCTATGGTTTAATGGCTTGTGGATCACAAGATACACACAGCCAGACCTTATTATAGTTATCCTCTAGATCAAAGGGTTTTCACACAAATGGGGTACAGTCTATCATAGCAGGGAGCTGCTGCAAGCCTTCAGGATTTTAAAGTTTTGGTGATTACATAATTTTATTTTTTTTGTAACTGGAGCTCAAAGCACTGTGTGTAGCTAATGAGCAGGTAGAAGGAGGAAAACAGCTGAAAAGCAAAGTCTTGACAAACAGCTGTGACAGTAAGTTTCAGTCCCAGACTGAAAGGGTCAATCCCCTTATAAAACAAGTATTTAATCCTTTACAATTTTTAATTAAAAATCTACAAAGAAGCCTATAATACTTAAGATTTTGTCAGGGGAGGGGGGGGCGGGGAAGGCAGACCACAAGTTGTTCCAGTTGAGATGCTGACCCTGTGCAAAGCCATGCTTCAGAGCGGAGGGCCCCCACACAAACACCACTTCACAAACGGGTGGTGCAGCAGGGACCCCCAGCACGCACCCAATGCCCAGAGAATTTAATTAACCACCGCATCATTAGCGAAGGCCCCACACCACGCTCTGCTGTAGCCCAGCTACACTTCAACTCCACTTCAGCATCCTCTGAAACGGGAGAGTGACCCACACGGCTCTCACCCTGCCCTGAGACACTCCGCCAGCCCGTCCCCGCGCGGTCAGCACGCCCGACCGGCTGCGGG
>JAVJGI010000064.1:31796751-31822920 GCA_035590275.1 Ibycter americanus | reverse complement strand
AGGTGCGGGCCCCGGCGGGGGGGGCTTTCTCATTCCCTACCCCGGGGCGCTCCGCAGCCGCACGGCTGTGCATCGCCGGCCTGCGCCGCTGCTGCCATGTCTCCCCGCCGATGAATAACCGCGGGGGCACGGCGCAGCGCCCGGCTGTCAGCTGGGCAGGTACTCGGCGAGCGAAAGTGAACGCCGGTGCGATTACACGGGGGAAAAAAAAAAAAAAAAAAAAAAAAATTCTTTTCTTTGTTTTGGAGTTTGGTGGTGGGTTGGGGTTTTTTGTTCCTGGGCTGTGGGGTACAATTGCTTTGGAAACCATCAGTGAAATTGCATGTTGCTGCATGTATGCCTTCGTATTTTATTCTTTACAGTCCCAGGCAATGGGAGAGCCAAAAAAGAGTTTGAAAAGCGAAGACCCTGGTCCCCACTCAGACACTGATTCAGCTAGCTAAATGATTTTGATTCTCTGCCGTAGCTCCAATATTTGTGATTTGGGACGACAATTGTTGTCTCAAAAGGAGCGCTGTGAGGAACACTTGTTTGTACTTTGTTAGCAGCTGAGCTAAGTATTATTCCTTGAGATCAGCTATCAAGATTTCAAGCACAGACAGGCAGAGATAGACAGAAAGACAGATGTTTGCCATCTGGGCACTTTTCTTTCTTCTCCTGTTCACCTGTTTGAAGTCTCACCAGCTCCCAGCTCCTCATTCTTCCATAGTCACGTAACAGCTCTAGAACTAGCAGCCTGCTTAAGGAGAAATTTGCTGTTCCCCCTATTGAAAACACCATTATAAAACAGGACTGTTACTCTCACACCTCACAGTTGTTCATCTTTGCTACCTCTACCATTGGAAAGAAAAAGCAACTGTTGGAGCAATCACCCCTCTGGCTGTACTACCCTTAGAAAACCCATCCTTGCTGCAAAATTGCATCTCCCACTCTCAAGAACAAAAGTATTTTAGCCGGCGTGTCCCCGTGCCCTCAGTGTCATTATCCTGCAGGGGTAGTACCCAAACACCACTCCTTTGCTACTGAAAAACTCTGATCTTTAAGGGACTCTATAGGTGCACAGGAGGAAGTGAGCTGTAGAAGATGAGGACAAAACATCTCTGGGAACCTGGTCACCACAGAGGGACTCGCTGGAGCACTTCAAAAGAGCTAAGTATCAGTCTAGTGCATCTTAAGAAAAAAATACTCCAAAACAGAAATCTCAGACCAACTGGTTGTAAGTAACAGTGTCCGGATCAGATCTCAATCTGTCAGGTATGTTAGCAGCTGAGGCTAGCAGAACCTTTCCTGTTTCAGCTCAGAGTATTTTAAACAGAGGAACACAGGTTTGCCCCATCTGATCTCTTCTCAATAGAGTGTAGAAGAAGAATGGGTTTGGATGTATGTTCACTGACTAGATATATTGCACTTGATAAAAAGGCTAAAAATTTCCCTGCAGAAACTTAGCTGTCAAAATGGCATTGACCAGGCAGGATGAGCACAGAGATCCCAGTCACATTGTCTCTGACCTTACTGTGTACTATTGGAATTGAAAGAGAATTGAGAAGCAAATCATATGTCATGCCTGGGGACAGCAGAAATAGGAGGAAATATACTATAGAGATCTACTAGCATTTAGTTTCCCTCTGGTTGCCTTATTCCCTGCCTTCTGATCTCTGATCTACTGCCCATTTCCCAAGCCTGACACCAGCTGCTTTTAATTGAAGCCATTTACCTTTTTATGTTTATGGATAAAAACGGTCATTTCACAACTATCTGCAGAAAATAGCAACACAAAAGCTATGCCCAGGCTGGCAAAGCTCATTGCAGACGTTTGTGGTGCCTCTGAGCTCATCTCTTTAGAAGAACCAGGATGCCAGGACCACCTCCATATTAGTAACACCAGCAATAGGGCATTACCACAGTACAAGCACCAGACTTTCTTCAGTGACCATTCATCCCTTCCACATCACACCAGGATGCAGAAAAGCCTTCCAACTTCCAGGCTTAAGCCAGCTACATTATTTCAAATCCCATCTCAAGATCTCATCTCTGAATATTCTCTAGCCATAACTCAGATTCCCTCCTCAACCCTCATACAGGTTGATTTGTGAGTGTGCTTAAAGCCTTGGTAGCCGGGAAGAACGTGGCTTCCTCATGAAGCACTTTGAATCCACCCAGGATTTGGTACAATCTGGTGGTTTTTAGAGTCAAAGCATTCCTCCTTCAGGAGCATTCTTAGAAGCTAGACAGGAGTTACCTGTAAACAGGGAAGGTTTTGCATCATCCAAAGGGAATTAATGTTGTCAATGACAGAGAAATTTATATTCTCCTTTCCTAAGAACCCTGCAGGTGTGGCCTACAGCATCAGTTGTAGAAATTATATAGGCTACAGAAAACATCTGTGTCTGTATAACCTGCAATCAAATGCGTTAGAAACTGCTGAGGAAGGGAGAGCAGTTTGTTTAGCTGACCTACCATTCTGATGCCTACACAGACTCCTGGTTAATGATTAAACCAGTTAAGGTGCTTAGATTTGACCATATAAAATACTGGTATCTTCTGAAAACAAATGATTATTTTCTTCACAGAACTTCATTAGAACAAGAATGGTCCCAGATCTCTCATACTTTGAAACAAATGGGACTTTCTACTTTTTAAAGAATAAAGGTGTTCAGAGGTTTTTTTATCCAGTTTCATTAAAGTATGTCAAGACTAAGCCATGCATTTTTGTTGCCTGTCTCTGCTGTGCAAGGAACAGCAAGTTTGTTCTTCTCTGCTTGCAGCTCCACTGGTCAGGGAAGTCCTGCACAATATATTCCCTCCTTTCATGGCATTATCATTGAAGCAACAGTCCTGCTGTCACATTTTGCACACACCTCTCATATGCACACACCATGGCAATGCAGGATGGGGAGAACCACATTCAGATATCAGTAAATTTTAGTGCAACCCCAGACATTAAATGAGCTACTATTTTTATTAACGTTGTGAGCAGAACAGGGCTGTCACTGTAAAATATCATTAACAACTAGGAACCACCATGACTTCAGTTCAAGACCTGGCAACAAGTTTACAGTTTTTGTTGTTCAAAGAAGAGCTGTTAAATATAGAATTAAATACTTTCTGCAATGTATAATTCACTTTTCAGATAAAATGCTGAAGGCACCTACAGTTTCCTTGAAAAACAAAATACGAAAAAAAAACCCTGTAGAATTACATAAGCCAAAATACACTAGTTTCACTGACAGATACTGCTTTAATCTTTTGCGTGGCTCTACTTGACAAATACCTCAATCCACACCAAACAACTTAGTTTAACTAGGTATGAATGTTTTTCTTCGTGACAACCCCTAAAACTGCTCAAGGATCAGAAACTGTCATACAGTCTTTCAGTTTAAGGCCTCTGCGACAGTCAAGTTTTCCAATGGGATGGCAATAGGTGGCATCTGAGATGAAACGTTTTTTAGCTAAACCTCATGAGCTTGCAAACTATAGGATGGGAGGAGGGAGAAGAGTTTCAACAAGAAATCAGTAAAATTCATCTTTCCAAGACAGCAGACCCAAGACAGGAGAAATGTATTTGAAGGCTCTAGGACAGTCACGCTACTGGAAACAGTACAGCACTCTGAGAAATCACATGCAATCTGGGTGTCATGCACAAAGAATCAGGAGTCAAGGCTGCAAAACACAGTACACGCGCCAAGGGTTCTCATTCAGAAAGGGGCAGGGAGAAAAAACATCCTGCCAGGCTCAGCAGATGAGCTGCAGTCTGCAAGGTGCTGCAGAGACCGTTATTTGTGCAGAAAGTCCCTCCCCTTCAGTGTGACAGCAACATCTAAATACAGAGTGTTAATAGATAGGATCAAAGAGAAAACCTCAATAGCAGAGCAGGAAAACATAAGTCTTAAAAGCACCTAAGGCTGCCTTGTTAATACCTTATTTGCAGCTACATTCTGGGGTATGTGAGAAGAATTTCTCACACCCAGAGACCTGTTCAGACCTATGTCTAGGCATTAGAGCTGAAATTACTATGCTCTTAAATGGGACCAGGCACAGAGGGTGGAAGTTTCCATCCATATTCTAGACTATCAGGAATGCTGTGAGGGGAAATCTGCAAGTCCCCAGAAACATGACATGCAGAGAAGCCTCTAGGGCACAATGGAGGAGGCAGAAGGTATGTTTCATATGCTTAGACTCAAATGCCCACATATATGCCAAAGATTATTTCTCTGTAGGCAGCACATGCACATCAAGGTCGGCTTTGCAGCACTCACATATACATTTGCAGACATAGATTAGCTCTACCCTTCAGTCAGATGTGGAACAGCTGTACGGGCCAGACATAGAGCAAAGTCTAATTCCATGCCAAAGCCCTTGTCCCACCATCATCCCTGCTATTGCTATCCTCCCCATCTGGATCAAAGCTGAAGTGGGAATGTCTACTCAGTTGCCATCTAGTCTCATGCTTCCAGAGTTGACATTAGTTCAGATTTCCCCAAACTTGGACAGAAAGCTGAGCAATAATCAGTCTTCTCCAGAAACACCACCCCATCCAGAAGAAAGCGATAACAATTAGCAAGACAACTTACAAAATATACAGCAGTCTTATCACTGTGGCAATGCAGAGGTTTGCCAGCATCAGCAGACAGACAAAAATGCCTCTTCCATGAGACACTGAACTGCATTTGCCACTCTGGACACAGAAGCTTAAACTGAAAACAGCTGATGCATGCAAGAAGAAGATACAGGTCTTTCTCCAAGTTTGGAGATGCGAATCTGGAAAGAGTCAAATGTGACTGAAAATCCTTTTCTCCCCAGTAACTATTTGGATACATCTATTAAATAAATTGCTAGTGCTAATAGATCACAAATTCTGTTAACTAATGGGGAAAAAATAAAATTAATCGTAAAGGTGATATCCCTCAGCCAGGCTCTCTGTGATACAGCAGGGTAGAAAAGAGAGGCTTGTGTTGATCAAGTCGACACTGTACTTTTATATACATAAAGAACATCAGTCCTAAGCACTGTTAAGCTGGAAAATTTTATTCTAAGTTTCCTGCAAACATTTAATCCTGATTCTGCATTTTTGCCAGATTCTTAGCAATACTCAGCAGCATTTAGTTACCAAGAGCTCCTAAACTCCACACAACCTTCCAGGCAAGTTCTGCCCAGTGCAGAAAGAGTTACAGAACTAGGTCAGAAAAAGGAAGTATTGAATATTGAAGTGTTTTGGGAAGAATGTAAATGTACATAGTAGCTATTCAGAAAACCAATTTTAAGGTGAAGCGTGCATTAAAATTAAACAGTGACTACTACTTTATTACCACAAGCATTCATTTCAGTGCACTTGTAGGATACTAATTTCACACATGGTTGGACATAAATACTAACCTGTTTTCCATTTCACCAGTATAAATTAGTGTGAGAAAGAAGTTTCTTCCTGGGACAAAAGAAAAGTAGTAGTGTTGTATGCAAAACTAAAAGCAACGTGAGCTCACTTCATTTTTTTAATAAAAAGTTAGAAAACTAAATGATTGGATCTCTACATTTGTTAAAGTATTTAGGCTTTGGATTTTCCTAAGAAGCCCTAGTAAACCTAAAATTGATCAGCTAACACATTAAAAGTATCCTTAGGACACTGAATGATTCATGCATTCTTATCAAATCAGATGGTGTCATCTTTGACAACCTTCTAAAATCTCCTAGACCTCCTTACTACAAACTACACTATACAGTCCTCATAAATCCTCCCAGCAATCTTTACAGACCCTATACCTGACAGCTTTTTATCCTACTTAGTGCTTTACAATATCTGTAACACTGAAAATGTACGTTGTAACGCTCACACCAGACTCCACCCAGTAACTGGAATGTCTTTTCCTGGATTACCCAAATGAATAAGGTTAATCAAATATATTATGTTTTGATTTTAAGTGAACATCACAATATTGTTCATGTTACAAATTTGGAGAAGCATATCTGCTGAGCCTCACATGAGGAACTGTCATAAGATGCCCCTCAGTTGCTTTTTTTGTGGCAGTTTGGGTTTTGTTTTTTCTGAAAACATAATCAGTGTTGCTGAAGGATGCAATCAGTGAAGTACTGAGGCCAAATCTGATGCACCAGAGTCATTCAGTGACTCTGACTTTTTACCCATGCTCTTGAAAGCACACACAGCCATTCTTTCCACTAGATCTCAGGGACAGTCATAACTCTTCCTGACACCAGGAGCAGAGGTCAGTTATTCAGTGTCTCCCAGCTTTCCCGTAACTACTTCTCTCCAGAGAGCTTTAAGAGCCTTGCTGAGCAGATCTCTTCTTCCACCTTCCCCAGATATCTTTTCAGCCTGGTTTACAGCTGTGGCTGGAGAGTTTCCAGACATTCTTCATTTATTGTTCCTTTGGCTTTTTCTTTTCCACCTAACAGCAGGTCTCCTTTCTCTGCTGCCTGTAAGTGGAGGTTCACAAGGATGGACAGTAGCTCCAGTTCCCTGCCAGTATTACTTGCTACAGGCAAGTGTGAAGTAGGGAAGGTGCTGGGACACTGGGAGTACAAGAGAAGCACATGTGACTGCAACCAAAGACTACTAACTAGGCAAGGAGGAAGATGTGTCCAACTAGCCACATCCTCGTGCTTCCCAGCCTCCCTGGCTGAGGGCCAGCCTTCCACACCACTCCACAATGATTACAGACCTGGTGCTTCTGAACTCCCAAAGCTCAAAGCCTAGCTTAGGTTTGAATTTTAAAAGTAGCTCTCTACTGCCACATCTTGCTCGAGGTATCTTACACTTTCCACGTGTTAGAAGGTCAGAGATGGATTCCCATAGTTCACAAGGAGACCTAGACAGTCAGACAGGGATGATAATGTGCATATGGTATATTGGAGATACTTGATGAGGTTTGTGCCAGTTCCAATAACTGCAGATATGAATGTTTTTCACCCTACAAGAGATGCTTCTGTGGCAGAACATTCAAGGAAGAACTTCAGTACCACAGAGAGGCCCAAAAGCCTCTGTATAATTTGGGTTTTCAGTACAAATTTCCATTTTGTTATTTGTATTTTTAGTTGCAGTGCTGATGGAACCAAGATTCATGCAGAAGTGCAGATCTGGTGTGCTGAGAGCTTAGAAGGAGATAAAATTAGGAACCAGATGGGAAGTCACAGATGATACTGTTCTGCAGAAGGGGCAAGACAGTATCTGAAGATACTATTTGCAAAGCAGTATTGTTCCTAGCGACTGTGACACTTGCTCTAAGAGGGAGGTCATTTATATGACAGAGGTAAGGTTGACATACTTTCTGCAGTAGAAGAGCTGCCTTCAGGGTAGGTATATCTATAGTCCCGTCTGTCAGTCTGATAAAGGCTGGTATCAAAATTGCCCTCCAGGGAAGCTGTGCTATAAATTCTTAAGGACCACACATGATTCTGAATATCTTTGAAAACATAATGCCTCACAGCTGCTGGAGCTGAAGTACTCCCTTCCTTCAAAGGGTAAACCTTCAGTGGTCATCTGGATCTGTTTAGAAACGCTGATATCTGCTAAAAGGAAGCTCTCTGTATCGTTATGACTGATATAATGAATCTAGAAACTGTACACAAGTACCAGCCATCTTCCTTTCTTTGACTATGTCATGTCAGCTCTTCCCTGTACTCTGGTGAACATCTGGAAGAGACCAAACCCATGCTATGCTATGTTAGCACACTTTATTTCATAGACAGCACTAGACAGCTCATGTGCCAGAGCTGCAAGAAGTCCAAGCTATAGGCCACAGGCCATCTGGCTACCAAGACGCAGCATCTTTGGACCAAGCCTCTTTCGTTCTAGTAGAAGAGGGATCTTACCATCAAACCTGGTGTGTAACACAGACAGAAGTCTACAAAGGCCTTCATACACCATCTTGTCAGTGATTACAGAAAGCATAACTCATTTCATCAGGACTTTATTTCTTAGGTAGAGCTGTGTGGGGCAGCAGCAGGGAGCAGCAGGGTACCAAACAAATACCCAGAAAGAGAAGGCTGGGCAACCTTTCTTGTTTCAGTGCAAGGTAGAGTTTGGCTAGTATCAGTTTTTAACTTCTGATAAATTTGCTGTAACACACAGCTTTGGTAAACCTGACCGAAACAATTCTGCTAGAAATATTGAGAAAGAATTCAGAACATTTTTCTTTCAAAATTTGACATTTTGTCTCTCTGTGTGAAAATGTTTTTGTTTCAGATACTTTTGTTTTAAATGGTTGGTGGTTAAAGACAAGCCAAGTATCCTGAAAGTGAAACAAATACAGGCTGCCTGTGCCGCTCGAGCAGTTATGGCTACTGAAAATACTCTGAACCTGCATACATGCAGTACATGTTCAGCGATATTCAGTCTGGTATGTAGTCAAAGAAAAAAATACTCTTACTCCAGTGCCAAAGCCACAACAACAAATATATATTAGGTAGAAACAAATATTGGGAGTAAGGATTCTCAGATTCAAATCCAAGGTTTCTTTGTGCTGTGAACTGTGACATTCCAGAGAACAATGACCCCTCTAAATAATAATTAACCTATCTGCAAGTGTATTCTTACTTTCAGGGAAAGGCTGAATTCATTATGGTTCAGTTAAATATTCTTAAATCTACAGCTGAATGACACACTACTTCAGGGTGAATTTTACTCCTATGAGAAGCCTTGACAGACCCTTTGCACAGAGGTGAATCCCACATTCCCATTTAGGGTGGGTGGTATAGAGCTGTAGCAGAATATTTTGGTGCCCAAAAGACACACATTCCCCTTCCAGCTTCTGTTTACTCCCCCCAGACGGCACTGCACGCACAGTCTGCACCACAGCTACATTGGTCCGCATTTGCTCACAGGAGCAACACCTGAAACCCAGCCACCCCTGCTCCAAATCTGATGTTCTGCAGGTGCTAAACAATATCCGATTGCAAGTTCTGCCAGGAGAAGCTTTTATCTCAAAGAAAAATCGCTTCATCAGTTATAAAATGGAGCAGCACAACGTGACAAATGAATTTTAGATTCAAATGTCAATATTGTAAACATACACAGCTTTCCTAGGCAACAAAAGCAAACACTGCAGTCATTATTATCATTCACGTAGTCAAACATAATTTGAAATCCATGAATTCATATTTGCTTATATGTAATGGCATTTTAATGCTTTTATTTTAATCTCTTGTCAAGGCCATCCTTCCTGCCCCTTTATATACGCACATAGTTATGTTGGTTCTCCCCCAGTCAGCAGAAAGGAGAGTTTCAGACACACTTCTTTTATTTATTTATTGATTTCTTCTTAAAGTGTGGGAAACCAAATTAAAACTTATTTTGGCAATGAAGATTAAAGTTCTCTACTAAATATTTTTCTTTATTTGCCAATGGCTATTACTTTGTCTAACTTACCAGAATATATAGGTTTTCTATGCCCTGTCTCTGCAACACTGGTGTAACAGCATTTAGTTTTAGTCAGTAGTGTACGTAAGTGTCATAAGTCTACTATTGACTTTAACTGTGGAACTGGAGTAAAATCCCAGGCCCAGTGAAATTAAAAGCAAAAGTCCCTCTAATATTAAGACCAGATTTCATCCAAATGCTTTTCAGACTCATCAGTATACGATGTTTTTATTGCTGAAAATCCCAGGTTCAAATACTACTATCAGCGCAACTCATCGTTTAGATTGTGAAACTGGAATGAATTTCAGTAAGTTTAGTCAGGAGCAATTTCTCTTACTTGAATTAAAATCAACATTTGTTCCATTCTATATGTTTTCAGTAAAGGGTATTGCTCAGGAAATTATCTTTCCACCCTGTACTAATGTGCTCCAGGATCTCCCCCACTACTTTCTTCTGCATCAGTTATTAGATCTTGCACTACTCATGGTAACAGCAAGTTCTTACACTTGAGAAGTTGCAGCTAATTCAGAATTCATCAGTGCACATGAGCAGCTTAATTTATTTCCCCCAATGCATTATTGTGTGTTTATCTTCACTGAATTTCATTTGCCATCATATTGCCCAAACATCCAGTTGTATTAAATCCTTTTGGACATCCTCCCAGTCCTCCATACTTTCTTGCTTGGTTTCACTACCTCATTATTCAATTAATCTTCTAGATCATTATGAAATGTTTGAAAGGCATATTCTCTACACTACACAGTGATTATTCTTAATATTGAATTGGATTTTGCTGTGATACATTTAGTGGTGCAAGAAACACAACCATGAAAACATTAGAAAAAGAATAATACTCCAACATATGTCCCTAAAGAAAATGAAAGCTAGATGGACTTCCCCTCCTTGCCAGGGACACAGTGCTTTGTTGTTTCAGGCCCAATAACACTTTCTGTGGTTTATGGTATGCTAACAAAAGAGCACACCTTAAAACAGAGCCTGATGCTTCCAAACTCTCCTGTGCAAGGGACTTGAATATCCCCACTGCATCAGCAGCGCCTGCATTTGCTTAGTCCTCCTTGTACCTGGGAAGAGAACCATAAGCCTGATACTGCTCACTGACATGTTCTCCTTCCTCCTAGAATCTCTTGCCATCTCCTGCAAACCCAGGTGGGGAGTGGGAGATAAACGAGAAGGCAAAGAGGATGGAAGGAAAGCATCACCACACTGAGATTGTGCCAAAAGTCTGGTAGACATAGGCACTCCACTCCCATTGCTGTTCAGTAGAAATTAAGTGCCAAAGACTATGAAAATATTTTTTTTAAATCCCCAAAGAAATTACTGTATCTGCCACATTTTGCCAAGGTGTGGAGCTGCCTCCTTGCTATGCTATAGTTTTGTCCGTAACAATGTGGGTGGACACTTTTAGACGCTAACATCAGGCAGAGAAGCTACTGACTCAGAATCTGCTGTGAACTTTCAACTAACAGGAGTCAACTCCAAAGTCTCCCTCTGGAAAAGAGTTTTCCACAGCCTCTGAGAAACTGATCGATGAAAATGTTTCAGAAACCTCCAGCTGAGCCTACCCAACAGATGTCGCTTTCTGTCCATCCTCCAACCAAAGATACACACTTCTTCAGAGCCCAGTATAACTTTTGTAGAAGTCAACAGAAAGACAGTTCAAGCTCCAGGGCTGTCACTTCCTTATTCATTTTGGAAATACTTACAGCTAAAGCAAAATTACTATTGGCCTTCTTCCAGATTTCAAACAGAGAAGAACTGCAGGGTTTGACTCTTATTTGTAGTTTCTGATTCTTTAGGGCAGTGCTTTCTCTTTCCCTGCAATTGGCAGTTTTCTATCCATGTTTTTAGAAATCTCATTTTCCCATCTTCTTCTCTATTATCTTAATGAAATACAAAGTATCTAAATAAAAAATGAAGTTGGGGGTTGATCAGTAAAATTCGACAGCTGACAGAGTTGTCAGCAGTAGGTGGAAGGGCCTGATGACCCAGAAGTTCCCTCCCAATCCCATGCCCTTCTCTGCCTTCCAGTTACACTGTTCACAAGGGGGAAACAGGCTAGCTCTGGTCAGGAGGAACACACTAAACGTGAACAGAAAAATCTGGATTTTTTTTTTTTGCCTTAAAGGTATTTTGCCATTTATAAGATTTTAAATACTACCACATTTTCATACATAAAGCCTCTGGGTGATTTGCACATATATGAGTGACTGTGTGTGCACACACAGACATTCTTATACACGCACAGGCATCTCTGGATCTTGTAACAATTCTGCTATAGATTTGCAAAATTACCTCAAGCAATTCACAGTTCTATGCCTCTCTTTTATACTTCTGTAAAATGGTTATAGTGATACTTGTTTGCCTCAGAGGAGTGGCAAGGAGCCCTCATTCCAGTGTATATTGTTCCGAGATGGTCAAGGAGTGCTAAAGAAAAGGGGAGAGTTAATTGGTTCATAAATTGTCAACCTTGCGGTCATCCTCTAGGTTAAAAATAGCTTTAATAAGTCAGTTCTTTCTGAGTTAACACAGAGAAAGGTAATTACTTATGACAAGGTAGAACTATTATTTTTTTTTCTGAAACGTACCCAAATACTAATTAGTGTGTAAACATTTATTACAAACTACCACTCTTTGGAGGGCTGCAAACAAACTCCAGTACAATCCTAACAAATGCTAGAGCACAGACTTCTATGCACATATCACATATACTTTTTGTAACATATTATTGTAATACTAATTGCTTCAAGACATTATGACGTAATTATAACACCGTTATGAAGACAAAACAATGTTTCCATGGTTCTATCAAGATGATGTTACCATACCAGAATGAAACAATGTCAGTGTGCGTCTATGGAGGCAATGCTGGATTGTCAAAGTGAAATGAAAGGACGATGCTCTGAATCATCGGTGAACAACCTTTAACAAGCAAATGGAAGTGACACCAGCATGATTCTGCAAAGACAGCATGATGCCCAAATTAAATAAAACTAAATCAGAGGCATTCCACTTAGATCATGTCATGAACAAGAACCATTTATGCATTTGTGATTCAGCTTTTTAAATGTGTCAGTTACAATACATGACATTGTTTTGACAGTTCATCTTGAATGGCAAGAGGAATCATCTGAGCCACCAGCTTTTTTTTTTTGCCCTTTTTTTTTTTTTCCTCCTGTTTCCCTCCTCTAATCACCTTCCAAAGAGATTACAAAGTGCATTTCTGGTAAGAAGAGTGGTTTCATAAAGACAGCACTCTGGAGATCAATATTTATTCATTGTCAGTGACCACCAGAGAAAAGCTCTATTCCTACTTCTTTTTTCCCTGTAATATCTCATTTTTACCGTAATATCTAGAGACTGATCAGAGTTTTATCTTGACATGTGCTATCTAGACTGTATGTGCAGACAGTCCCTGGTTTGGAAGAGTTTGCAGCCTGAACAGCAGAACTTACTGGGAAGTTTCAATCCAAGTAGTACATTTTAAGGAAAAATAGTCTTCCAAAATTCAAAATTTCCCCACAGGAAAATTCTGGATTTGCCAACTTTCTTTTTTTCTTCTATTTCATGATGGAAAAAAATCCACATCTGTTTGTTTATTCCTTTTTTTCAGGCCAAACTCCTCACCCTGCTGTTTTTCCCTAAGATTAGTCCTCCATTCTGAACAGCTTCCCATGATGTGTCACATCTCTGCCCTAAATAAGCCACCACATGTTGCAGGAGCCAATCTGTTCAGAAATCCCAACCCATATAGCAGAAATATCCTTCCTGTAATTGCACTGAAGTGAAGATGGTGCAGAAGCTGCAATTCAGACCAGCATTCAGGCACATTTCTGTTCTCAGCGGCATTGTCCAGACCTGTGCATCTGGAGAAGCACCAGCCTGAACCCTACGCTGGTGTGCAGCCACTGCAGCCTCCCACAAAAACTTCAGCTGACACATCAGTGCCAAATGCATCCTCTTCCTCCTTTTGAAGAGGCTTTTCGATGTAAGGAAATATACTGTGCTATACAGAAATCTTTCTCAAGTGACCACCCAAAGGATTAGTGAAAATGGGTTGCCCAGTAATGGCATTGATTTTTATTTGACCTGCAGTTAAAGTCCAATCTGGGAAGGCTGATGTATATATTACAAATAGCCGGTAAGGCACGTTGCACTGAATAGAATCCTTAAGACACATCCTGTATAAAGATGCCTTTTCCCAAATCATTTCCTGATTTTTCTGACTACCTCCCGGCTAAGGGTTGTGTGCTTGAACAAAGAGATGTTGAACCACCATTACCTCTCCCACTCCCATTTGAGTGTGCAGAGGATCCAGCATGTGCATACTGTAACCTCGCAATTACCATAGCAACACCAGAAGGGTCTTGTTAACCACAGGTAGCACAAACACACACAAAGGTTTTAAACCATTCTGCAAGCCTCAAAAGCAGGGTGCCAAATACACTGATTATAATTTAAAATTCCTGATAAGAGCATGATTTTAAGGTAGCAATTGAAAAAGGGAAATCTGTCAGGTGGAAACAGTATTGCTGTTCAGCTCATCCAGCTGTATTGTAAGACAACTCCCTAAGCAAAATTTTCTGCTTTTTATAAAATAAAGTATTATTTCAATAGCTAATATGAATCATGAGGGAAACTTTACTACAGAAAAGGCCACATAATTTCATCTAGATAATTGTTGTTTTTCTAGATATCTGCTATATAAAGCTATAACACAACTGACAGATAACCAAAGAGAAATAGAGAGTAATGGTGCTATTGCTCCCTCTACTGTAAATACTAATTTTTTCTTATTACAGGTGATACAATCCAAGTCATTAAAAGTAATTCAACCAATCAAAAAAACAGCACCAAAAATCATATTTTCAGAATGACATAACCAAATTTTTATGTTCCCTAGCACTGCAGTGGAAAGAATATCCAATGAAATAAGGTACCTTTTTTTAAATATATAAAAAACCAGCAAGGTATCTGTAGGTTTTAATTCTAGCTGTGCTCATAGGTAAGCATTAAATGAATAGTTGCATCCATTACCTGAAAAAAACAAATACACGAGCAAACCTTTCTGCCACTGATCACACTTTCTTCCTAGTGGCAAAGGGAAAACAGAAATAATAAGTGCCTGGTGAGAGGTATTTTGACCTTCTGAACAGCCTCCCATTACAAACATCGGCACTGAGGAATTCAGGGAATTAATCAGTGAGAGTGGAAAATAAACAAGAAGGTGATTCATGAGGAGATTTACAGGGCTGAACCCTACATGCATGGGAAAGCAGGTTATTGAATAACGCACAGCCTTCCATTACCAGAACGGCCTTATTTCTCAGCTCAGCAACCAACGCACCCATTGCTGAGGTGCCGGGCTTACACAGAAAGTCTTCAAACAAACTCTGATCCTTTGTCAAAGACTAAAAAGGCTGAACATAATTTTATCCAAACCATCTAAAAATAGATTGCAATTGAACAGACGACAGAAAGAAGTTACCTCAGCACCAAATTACTCTCTCCAGAGGCTTTATTGCTTTGCAACTAGAGAACTGTAATTTAAGAAAAAAGCCTCTTCCGTCTTTTCTGCAATATTATAGTAAAGGAGAATGAGAATGTAGCTGCTAGATTTTTAGCACAAAATTCCTGCTGGGAGGCAATTTAAAATTGCCTTCCCTCTTTCTTGGTCCCTGCTATGGCTCAAAGCAATCAGCAGCAAGGGGAGTCCAGCAAAGGAGGGGCCGAAGGCAGGAACATCACCCCTGGACTTGGCTGGCATTTGCACAGGCAGCATCAGCTTTGATAAAGATCCTCAAGATCCACAGAACAGAGTAGATTCATACACCTCCAAATTTCCCAGCTATTTAGAGAACAGTTTGAAAGTTAATTGCCTTTTTATCCTTTCTCTAAAATATTTCTTTACAGAAAGGAATGGATAACTTCATTTTCTACTAATTTTAATAACACAGGATAAGGCTCCTCAGCCAATTTGTTTTAACATTCTCTCCGCTTCAGTTGAACAAAACTCTTCTCATTTTACCACTGATTGAAATCAATACAAAAATCCCCACCGACTTCACTGATCAGATCTTTGCACTACGCAGCCTTTAAGAATCTGAAATCATGACTGTAATTTAACATACAGAATTTTTTTCTTTTGTGCAATAAAGCATGTGTCAGGCACTTTAGGGAACGCGTTTCAAGTGTCTTATTCACTCTGTGCTCTGCTCCTTGAGGAAGCATTGGGCTCTTTGTGTTTGAAGTCACATAAGCCTGCATTAGTTTAAAATATACGAATGTGAATCATTAGCCTAAGACTTCAGAGCTAGTAGAAGAGAACACAAGTTCAACATCACTTCTAAGCATTTCTGAATTTATCATTATCATGACTGAGAATAAGAAACACCATAGATGCATATTTAAAGTGTGTCACTGACCACTCTTAGGACAGCTTTCTCTGGGGACAAAACCTTCTCTTTTAAGATCAAAACCAGTTATTTTTTTGCTTTTGAATCTTCATGGACAAATAGCTTTTGAAGATTACATACCCAAAATAGCAGCACCATCACTTGAATCTAATTAAAACCATTTTTCAGAAACATATTTTAAAATTCAATGAGACCTGTACAGCCAACCTTGAGTTCAAACTACAATTATCCTGCCCTGTGTATAATTAGGATCACAGGGATTAATGAGCACACACAATTACACATTTTTTTTCCTCCACCAAGGTTTTTAGGTTTAGAGAGGGAAGGAAATAAGTCATTGAAGAAGAAGGTAAAAAATAAAATAAAATGTATTTTATGTTTGTGTATTTCAGACCACACCAAAGTAAAAAGCATCTTCTGCAGAGAATAAAGGGGGTTTTCGTGTGACAGAAAGACTTGGTAAAGTTTGGAAATATTTCCAAAAGTTTTACTTCTAAACTGTCTTCATGACATGGCCAAAAAGATTTGAGATCCAGATGTGCTTGTCTTTAGACACAAGGATTATTGTTTTAAGTTAGCTTTGAAAAGTTCTCGATTTTTAACCACTGACTGAATTAACAAAAGCCATTTATTTCAAATAAGGAGAAAACACACATTAAAATACAAAGAGGCAAGATAAAAACTCTGTCTTTACATTGACCTCCTTTCCACTTTGTTTGTTCCTTATCTAAAGGCAAGCAAAATTGAAAGTAAGATGTAATGCAAAGTGGCTTTTCACTACCTTAAAGTTCCTCCTGCTTCAGGCTTTTACTGAAGCCTCACAGTTACTCCAGCCTTTGCTCTATGTTGGGTCACAATGGACAGAACAGCTAGAAAATAGTGAGCTTTTACTAAAACCTCTCTCTCTAACCATAATTTATTAACTCATCTGATATTTCTCCCATGGTAGATTAAAGGTAGGGCAGCAATGGGCTGCTCCACATCACAGAGGATGAGCAGAACTAAGTAGGATAAAAAGCAAAGATCCTGTATCTTAAATCACACTGCTATCAGAAAAAGAGATACGGTCTGCAAAGACAACGAATTTCTTTTATTATTTCAGCAGATATAATTGGGAAACACCAGATATGCTTTTGGGTGCATAAGTCTTCCTTCAGGCCTTTGCAATACTTTTCCCTAAAAAGAGGTTTATGTTCCCCAAAATATGTCTGGTTTTCCCAGTAATACCATCTGACCTAATAAAATGTAGCACATTTTGCTATATTATTTGCCTTGCTTATACCTTTGGGTTGGATCATCACAGCTACAACACTGTAATGCTATGGCAAGATTGAATTCTACATTCGTTGTTAGCTTAGCAGCAGGTTGGGCAGGCACCAGCATAATTTCATTGCTCAAAAATAGTTCTCAAATAATAATCTTCAAAGATTTCCAGACACAAAGAAGTCTGTGGTGATAAGAAAAGAAACCTCCATGTCAGGTATATGTCCAAAGCTCAGGACTCCGATTTAGTCATCACAACTGCTGTTTTAATTCCTAGGTATTATGCCTTATCAAGTCTGTGCCTTTTCATGGCTTCATACCCCTTCTCTTAATCTGATGCAAGGCCTGCCTTTTCACTAGCTTTTCATGGACTATGAGTACCACTAAATTAACTAATCTGATTCAGTCAATAAAGAGTTTGTGTCTCATTGACATTGTACAACTTGCTTCACTTGTTTTTCCCAGAGGACATGCTCCTCAAAAGTCCTTGATGAAGACTGAACCCATGGTACATACAGTGTGGATATGCAGATTCATCATGTTTTCATAGCTTTCCCCAATATACACATAATATATGGTGCTTGCACAGTGTGGGCAGAGCTACGCTACTGACAACTCGCGTTTAAAACAGATGCCTCTCTTTGCTGTAAGAAATCCAACCACTTTTTGCAAAGCAAAAGGTAGAAGAAAAGAGACTCTGGCTATGGCTAGGCTAAATACTCCAAACAGTGGCTTTTGGGGTTTTTTTTTTTTTTTAGATCAATCAACAGTAGTTTCCTTCCAATTTTCACGGCCAAGCCATTTCCTCCTGTGGTCATTATGTTGTTATTTGTACAATAATAGCTGCTTTACAGGAGAAGCAGAAGACACTGCTCTTTTCCCCAGTGTCAATAAGTAATGGGAAGACCACATCTCAGATCTGTGAGGACAGCTTATATGAAGCGGCTTTGTGCAGGCTTGTTTCATTGCCTGTCCAGTGCCAGAAGAGAAATCAGGCTCTCATTTTCAAATGATCTAAAAGAGAAAAGTGACAAATAGCACAGGGCAGACGAAAGAAGGGCTGAACTCTGTAACAACATGATTACATGATTCTCTAGTTTCACTGTGTGTTCAAATCTATCAGCTCTTTTGCTAAATTAAAGCTGTGATTTAGTAGCCTTCCTGATTAGCAAACAACTGCTATATAGCAAGATTTGTCTGTTATTTAGGCATCAGTATTAGACTCTGTCCTTTTCCCTTGTTAGCAATTGAAGGAAATTGCTAAAATTTGTGGCTCCTTGCTTTTAAGCAGGAGTTGTTTTTGTCAATGCTTCTCTGCCAGCAGGGATCACCTGAGGCAGGACCCCAGCTTGCGCCCCTTTGACCACTTCATCTTCAAAGAGAAGGACTTGCCCCACTGGGGTGGTCTTTCTCTCACCTGCCATGTGGCTCTGCTCCAGGGCACCCCAGGGTTCCTCTCCAACTGCTACCTCCACCGCCCACCAGTCCCGCAGCAACCTGCTGTGCTCCAGGCACCACCTTGGTCTACCTTTCCCCCATACCCCATTTCAAGCCTTCATCTTTCTTCCAGGGAATTGTAATTTAGGTTTAATACAAAACTTTAAAAAGAAACTTATTTGATTTCATCTTGTTTAGGCAAAGGTAGGAGACAGATTTATTATGATAAGTACCTGAGTTGGAAAGGAATTTCATTACAATACTCTTTAAGGTCATGAAAAGGCAAGGCTTTATTTTTTCACTACAAAGTTTGTAATCATGTTGCATTTCTTCTTGCTTATCAAAGAGAAGCTCCAGAGTCTTTCTGAGCATTAATTACATTAAAATAACATGGTAAGAATGAAGTCATTCTAATTTGATCATTTACAATGCCACTTACTGAAATGAGCCCTGTGGCTAATTTGGGAAATAAACAAAGTGGCATTTTAACCCCAGTCATCTTCTCTGTCCCAGGACATCATTCTTCCCCCAGCATGGTAGAGCAAGAAACTCCTGTCTTGGCTGCAGAACTTTAGGAGTTTCAAAAGTGGGCAAGAAAGAGTCATTCTGGGTAATATGTGGGACAGTAGGGACACCTAAACTTCAGAAAAAACATATTGCAGAGTAGGGAGTTGAAAACACAATAGCCTACTTACAGGCTGTCATGCATAGTATACAAAACCCATGAATAAGGTCCCAGGCTGGTGCCCTGACTACAAGAAGATGACAGAACCAAAGGGATCATTGATGCCTGTAAGCAGCAGGACTGAACCCCAGATTACTCTTACAGAGCACTTCCATTGGGTTGCCACTTCCATTTGGGAATCCCTTGTTAAAACTCTCCAGCTACTGCTCCCTCTGGCCAGAAGCCTTGGCTTTTTCATGCTTAGCCTCAGTTGCCACATGCCCATCTCAACATGTTGTAGAAACTTGCTACAGCATGCGATAGCTCACTAGAACATGTGACAAGCTTCCATACACTTTTTTTTTTCCTAATGCTGTTTAAACAGAACTCATGTCAGAGTGCTTGTATGTTCATGCATCTGCACGGGAGACCTCATGATTTGAGACAGGCACATGACAACAGGAGGTGAGCACAGAAAGGGGTCAAAAAGAGCAAATTAACAGGTTCTTTGCAAGGCAATGGCCGTGTTTTTCCCAGTCTGCCAACATATATCCATTAAATATTTTGTCTGCTTATTCTTTTTGTGACAGTAAATAACCAATCCTGTTCTTGATTTTTGTGATGCTGTTCTCCAACTTCCTTTGTGCTATGTGCACACATATGTACAAGTCTTCTACAAATTGCTCTGCTGAGATGCCCACCAGGTAAAAATCAGTAGAGTCATCACTGGAGGGAAATAACACCTCCAGCACACGCACATAAATTCCTCCCATTTTATTGCCCATATTTACCATCAGAATAGTATGAGGATTTTTAGAAGTACAAGAATTCGGACTATTATATCCACCTCCTTTTCAGGATGCATGATTCTCCACCATTTTTTTCCCCCACTGTAATCAGTTTTCTTTTAAGTATCTCAAGGAACTAGGTTTTCTTATGAAGCACATTCTGCTGACATTTCATTACATCAGGTTATGTTCAAAACTGTGTCATACCTTTAGAAGAAAGTCTTATGGAGATGCTAAAGGATCTGGTTCAAAATTTAACAATCCCACTTACTTTTTTTTACTACCACTGAGGCCTTTCTACAGCCTGCATACCAGATAATTTATTCCATCAAATTTTCAGTATTTTGTGACTGAGGCTGACTTCAGTATTTCTTTGCTGATGTATCATCCCATCAGCAGACAGAACACTACAGGGAGGGAGGGTGGACTGGAGGTCTTCTGCCATTTACATTATGGCACTAAAACTGCAGACATTAATATTGTTATTCAGTTCATTGAAAACAGGCTGAAATCTCATCAGTAATTATGATTTAGTGAGCAGAACTTATTTCAAAACAACACATTTTCTCTCTTGGCACACTCTTTCTTTTCTCCAGAGAAAACACTGTACCTATGCCTGATTTTTCTGGATTTTTTTTCTCCTTACTTTTGTCATAGAAATTAGAGGGGGGACAACCCTATTTTGGTCTGCTTGGACCAAATCTAAAACAGGTGCCAAAAATCTTGATCATTTGTTGAGACAATATGAGGATAAAACCCTCACAAAAGATTGTCACATAGTAGAGAATGCAGAAATAACTGCAAAGTACAGTAGGAAAATACCCCACTTGTAAGCAAAAGAAAACATGCACAGAAAGTCTTCTTGCGTATCATCATTTCCTTAGATTCCTTGCATATTTATGCTGAAATGCAAGGTATCTAAGGAAATTACGGATTCTGCTAAAGGATCCCATGATAAAGAGCCCAAATCCCTCTACCTACAGAAAAAGACTGCAACAAAAGCTGATACAGAAAAAAATAGAATCAGAAAATGAGATAAATCACTCTGATTCTCTGCCATTCACACCTGATGACCTTCCTGAAGATCAACCCATTCCCACCTGAAGATCATCATTCAGCTCCTGCTACCAAGCTCAAGACCTTAGAAGCAGGATCATATTTACCAGGAATTTCTCATTAATTTCTTGATTTGTAACTTAATGGTTTGACAGAAATGTTTGTAAATGTTAGACAAAAAGAGCAGCATTCAGAGAATGCTAAACCAATCATCTGTGCTAATTACTTCCACCAGTTTGCTGAAGAGCCTCAGCTGAACACAATATTGAAGTATATTTCTCTTTGCACCACTGTGAAAGGATTTCCAACACCTTTCACAGAACAGCTGAAGTTGTTACTGCTTTACTGCTACCATCCCTTGATACAAATGACAGCAAGCTTCTCCATTTAGCAGCCACTTTCCTTTCCTCTTTTCTGCTGTTTCCTCCACAAATTCTGTTTTACTATCATTTTTCGATTTAATACCATTCAGTTGCCCTTTCCAACTGTGCACCATTAAGATTCCTCTATTCTAGTCTTCTCCCCAGCTGCTGAAAATTAGAATTCTTTCTTCTAGTACTTGGCTTCCTATCCTTTGATCCTTTTTTTGCCTTCCTAGTAAGCTACCTGACCCTTTCATAACTCCTCCACCCCTTTTTCCTCTCATTCACCTCCTCCTCTTCTTTCTCAACTGCTTTCATCTTTCTTCATCTTTGTGCTCTAGCTTCCCAGTTTCTCTTCATCTGAAAATATAAAATTTTTCCTAGAGCTGATAAAGCCCAGAAGTCAAAAATATCATCTTTAATCTTATTTTCTGATTTTCAGTATGGATTCTATTAAAATGGAGTTGGTGTTTTCCACTTCACGGTACACTGATGCAGCATTATCGGAGTTCCAGTTATGTGGTGAAGGACTTGAAAGGAATTAAAAGCGAAAGCCAAATTTAGATTCTTTAGATATTTTGCTAATTTAGATATTAGCTAAAATTATGTATGGATGTGGATGTACCCACAGCATCTCCATCTTTCATTATGCACTGCTCTTTGTAACTTTCTAGTCTCTTTACATTAGCGATACCAAAAAAATATAAAATAAAAGAGTTAAAGCAGACCAAATCAGGAGATGGTTATCCAAACTAGCAGATTTCTGTTGGTGAGCAGGGGGCTGACCAAGCTGCACGACGGGAGAATAAAAGTCAGGAATGTAACTTTTGCCAATGGTTTTCATCACGCAGCACACGTGTGGTTGGACACTGCACTTAGCTCAGAGGTTTGGCAGTGTGGGCTGCTCAAACCACTCAGTGCAATCCCGCAGAGGGATCTACAAAGGTAGAATAGGAATTTACCTCACCATCATGTTTCTTTTCAAATTTCTGAGCGGAGTAAATAAAAAAAGCAGCTGAATGCTTTTCCTACAAAAGAAGGAAAGCAGACTGGGTTCCCCAGATTTGTGTTTCCCCCCAAACTACTGTAACAAAGAACTTACAAAACTATCCTTTTCTTCTTAAAGATTCCCCCAACCAGCGAGTTCCCAGTTAAAACACAAGAAATCATGGTTAGAACAGATAAATTAGCTTTACCAAAGCCACAGCAAGGAGTGAAAAAAAACCTCTAAAACTTTTAGCAAAGAAAATGTAGCTGTAGTCCCATCCTCCCTGCCTCAGTTTTACCCCTTTAACCTCCTTTAGCTCACTGGAGTTGCACAAAGACATCTGTCTGTGTGATTCCTGGCTCAGCACACATACTTTGCTGGGCCAGTTTCAAGTCCTTTACTTTACAGTGAGGTCTTTGCACAAGGCAGCGCTCAGACAGACCTCACCACAGATCAAGGTCCAACCCTTCATTAGGGCAACAGTTGCATGCTTGGACCTTATAGGCTTACATGAAGGCTAAGATATACCGACAAATGTTTTTAGGTTTCCACCAAGCAGTAAGCCCTTTAAGGTAATTGTAACAGAACCTCTAACCTGCTGGGAAGACTTGGAGAGGTCTCACAGATGCTCTCGGTTGTTGAGCTGTGTCAAGGCACAATCTCAGCGAATATGCATGTTCCCCATTCCTTGCTGTCTAAGCCAGTCTGCGAGCATCACCTTCACAGGCTTTCTGGCTCATCCTGTGTGTCTAAAGTCAAGATACTGGTCTCAGAATGATTATGTGCTCCGCAACATTTAAAACAGCCTCTTTTTTAATAGAGTGGAAGTTCTGGAAGTTCTTCTGGCTATTTCTTTTTGTTATTAAATTACTAATCATAGATATGAGTGATTGCTCTAAAATCTAGTGTCAACACCAACTGGATGTACATCACCATTTGCCTTAAGGTTTCTGACTGAATTTCTGTGATTTAATAAGCTGCAGCACAACAAGCACACCCAAGTAATTTCTCATGTTTGCACTTAAACTGTGGAAAACATGAGAGGAATCATGTTAGCTTAAACCTGTGTGAATGAGAAAACACAGATGGATGTCTGAGCTCCTGTTATAACGTTGAGGCCTCCTCTGTTGTACTTGTTGAACTTCTGACACCAGAGGTGTCAACAATCCCTTGGCACTAATGTAATGCTGTCAGTAAATAATACCTTCATGTGAGTTGTGGTGGGGGAGGAGGACTGTGGGGCAACCAGTACAAATACATTTGGACTGATACCACATGGACACACAGTTGATTTTTTAAGACCGATGTGTTTTCACCTGCTGTGGCTCAGTGCATGGGAGTGCTCCTGCAGTTGTGTCTGGTTGTGGAGGCTTCACTGCACTCATGGTTTGGACTCTTGCACCTCCCAGTCATGTGCCAAGTAGCCCAAAAAGAAATTACAGCAGAGACTTTGGTGGCTAAGTCCCTGTGGATTCTTTGAAGGGGTGATATATGGTCCACAGACATCCCTAAAGTACATTTTCTCCCAGGAATGTGCTCTCCCAAGCTGCCACATAACATTGTACTCTGCAATACACCATCACACACAGACCCTTCTATGGAAAAATGCTTCAGTGGGCTCTTTTGCTCTTTTCTGTGCCTGGGAACACCTAGGCAGGTGGAGAAGGACACTGCCGTCTCCTCCCTGACACGGAGTGATACAGATAAGGGGAACAAGGACTCCACAGAAGGCAGAAGAAGGGAGAAACTGAAAGGCAGGGAGCAGTTGTGAGTGTGAGGTGGGTGCACAGAACTGGTGTGAAGATACAGAATGCCATCTTTTATCCACACCTTATTCACTGAATCTCCTTTCTCCACCTCATATTAACCACGGTTCTTTGCTTCCCCAACTCCCAAAGCCAAGGCCAGAAAGGAAACGTGTTTGCATACCAGCACATCAGAGGTGCTATGCCTTCACCTTGCTACTGATTTGTGGTCCCTTTGGTGCCAATTTGACTTAAGAAAAATGTGTATTTGATGATGAGTTGAAAACGTGGAAACTTTCGATAGGATCAGTCATTATTGCTGTAGCTGGTAACCTATTGCACAATACCTCTTCTGCCTCTTCTCCAGCTGGCTGGGAAGTAGCTGCAGAGTACACCTGAGGCTGTCTCATCCAGTGCCCCTTCCCTGCGGCAGGTGTATCGCAGCTTCTCTGCTGGATGCTGGCTGGGTCATGGAGAGAGGAGAGGGAAAACCACTCACTGGCTGCTTTATTATCTGTTTCTCTTTGAAGCATGGGGTTTTCAGAAGAACCGGAGCGGAGGAACAACTGACGGGATCCAAATGAACTGTGATAAACAGGCTCCCTCCTGCCACTCAGGTAAGCCTAGGGGCCATGAAATAAGAAAATTCAGCAACCAGGCCATAACTGTCATTTTTTTCTTTTCCTGCCAAGTGTCAGGCAGCCAGTGTTGCAGCAGGCGGTTAGAAAGGCTCAGGTGTCATTTAGGACGAGTGAGAGCACACTTTGCTTCAGCCATGGCCACATGCTGTCCCTGTGTCATCCCACCTGCACCAGCGAATTAGGGAATGAAAAATTTGCAGCCTGAAGAGACACCCTAACTGAATTTTGCTGCCCTTGGATTGTCAGATTGGATCGCAAAAAAACAAGATCAAGCAGGGAACTTACAGTAAATAATTGATTTAGACCTCTCAGGCTTGCTGAAAGATGTGTCCCTGGGATGAAGATGGGAATATCTGAGTTTCAAAAATGTATTCAGTATTCAAAACCCTCCACCTACACACATACTGCACCCTGCTAAGGTTCCAGAACAGACAATATATGCAAAGCTGTATGTGCAAGGCTATTGTTTCCCTTGGCTATGGATACAAATAGGGAAATAATAAGCATTCAGGTCTCCCCTCTCTGTTTAAGGATATGGTGATACAAAACCAGCAAACTCCTCTGCATTGTCTTTTTCCCGTATCTCTCACAGACTATTTGTTTTTTCCAAAAGACAGGATACAAACACAGCATGCCTCCACTGCCCAGGCAGTTTGCTTTTATTTTGTTTCTGTCAAATGATCCCAGTGCTCCAACCCATGAAGGAGTGATTAGCCCCTCTTCTCTGCTCACCTTCTTATAAAAACATGGGTTAAAGAAGGGTGAAACACTAGAAGCAAATTGGGGGAGGAAGGAGCATAAGCAGAGTTTTCCTAACACTAGCAGCGTGCATGTCCATAGCAACCTCCTGCCAACTTACTTCCATTAGCAGTAGTGTGGTTACTGCACAGAAGTTTTGTGAGACCTTTGCACATAATGATCAGCTCATCATTATCAAGCTTTTGTTTTTATCATAAAATTCATGTTTCTCCATAGATTAATTAAGCACATTCCTATTAAACAAGGTTTATGAACTATTCTGCACAGTAAGAAATTATGGAAAGGAATAATAAAATATAAATATGAATAATAACAAAAATCATGTGGATTATTTAATCAAGCCCCAATAAAACTAGTTTAATTTTTTTCAAGGAATAAGTGTTTGTATTTGCAGTTCCTCAGATTGATTTACATCATTCTCTGTAAGCTTTGTTTCTGCTCTTAGCAGTCTGCAGAAAAAAAGTTACTATGCCCATGTTCTATCGCATTTGCACCCTCTCAGCAGTGATTTAAATGCTATTAAGCTCCCTTAACAATTTGTTCAATACTTAGATGTCCTGGTTTCATCTGGGATGGAGTTAATTGTCTTCTTAGTAGTTGGTGCTGTGCTGTGTTTTGGCTGTGATGTGAGAGCAATGTTGATAACCTGCTGATGTTTTTAG
>JAVJGI010000064.1:31786437-31796651 GCA_035590275.1 Ibycter americanus | reverse complement strand
GAAGAAGGAGGGTGGGGACATTTGGCATTATGGCATTTGTCTTCCCGAGTAACTGTTACGCGTGATGGAGCCCTGCTTTGCTGGGGATGGCCGAACACCTGCCTGCCCATGGGAAGTATTGAATGGATTCCTTGCTTTGCTTTGCTTGCGTGTGTGGCTTTTGCTTTGCCTATTAAATTGTTCTTATCTCAACCCTTGAGTTTTACATTCTTTTCCGATCCTCCTCCCCATCCGTCTGGGTGAGGGGGAGTGAGCGGGTGGTTGCATGGTGTTTGGTTGCCGGCCGGGGTTAAACCAGCACATTAGATTACTGCTATGATTTTTTTCAACCCTAGGGCAAATACTGTATCACAAAATGTCTTAAAGGGAAAACAGAATGAAACATGATGTTTTTGTCATTATATTCTGCCTTATTACAGCACACAAAACATGATTTAAAATTACCTACCTGTTAAAGCCAGCTTAGATAGCAGTAAGTTTAAAAATAAATATGTATATCTAGATAAAAACAATTATGTATATGCATTCAGGGTGAATATTTTCAGTGACTCTCAAATAGTTTCTGAGAATCCTGAAGGTGAGGAAGCCCAGAGATTCATCCCCCGGTGCTATGGGGAGTCTACAAAGATAAACCCACTCTTTTAATTTATACCAAGCTCCTATGCCCTGTTGTTTAAGCAGTGCTTCGCCAACCTGAAGAGAACAAAATCCAACTCCTGCTGAGGCCAATGCCTCCTGCAGATTCTTTATAAGTGTTAGAGACAGGATTCCCTGCACCTTCTGTGCAGGGGAAAGGAGAAGCTGGCCTTCTACTATTTCTTTTCCAATGGAGGAACCTCACCCTCTTTTGTATTCCTCCCACAAAGTTTCCTACAAGGCAGCATGATCCAGTCCTCAGTAATTTAGATGCCCATCCTCTTCCCACTACATTCAAGTACAGAAGACTACTCTGACATCAATAGGAAAGAGAAAGTAATATTATTAGTGCTAATTGGTTAGCAACAATTCTCTCTGGGACATATAAAGCCTATTCACAACTTCAAACATTACACAGAGGAGCATATAAATGAGCATGAGAACTCCATCAAGAACCCTCAGCAAGCCTACAACCAGTTCAGCACAGACTTCAGCTAGCTAAACCCAAGTAACCAGTACGTTTTGGTGAATGACAATTGAGCATCATTATTTAGCTTCTTGTATCTGTGAAAAAAAAACCTTCTTGAAATAAGAGAGTTGTATATTCATGTTGTTTCATTTCCATAAGCAGCAGGCTATCTCCCCTGCACTTCCTGACCTTCAAAGATATGCCAAGATGTAATTTTAGACAAAAGTCCTATTTTGTCTGTTAGTAATCACCTGGGAGATTAATATAACAATTTTTTGTTTCATTCATTTCACTTTTAATCACTTGGGACAGCAAGAGTAGATGAATAAGTTTCAAGACTGTAAACAGGTTTTTTTCAGTTTCATCCTCTGGTTCTTGTGCAGAAATATAATCCAAACACTAAATCAAATATTTAAAATCAGATCTGCCTTCCTGATTTTTTGTTAAAGAAATAGGACATTTCTTTAACATCAGGCTCTGGAAATCTTTAGAAAAAGCCTGCATTTTGAGCCTAAGGTAAATAGTAAAAATTGAAGCACACTTAGAAGCCAGTCTTTTTAAAGGTCTATCCCATATGTATTGAAGTGCTCACTACGCTCACAACATGATAGTGTAGGTCACACTGATAATGTGGGACATTCCTGTTGCATCCTGATGGGACAGGAAGCAAGAAGCCAGCACTGAACCTTGGAAAGGTAGGTCCACCATAGCCAAAGGGCTGACACTTCTGGTGCAAGTAAAAGGCAAAGAAACAAAAAATAAACTAAGGGAGGTGACAACTACTGGACTCAGAATGGGATTATAGATGTGAGTGGAAGTGAGGGATTCACTGGGACACACTGAGCACAGAAATAGCTTATTTTAGGTCAGCAAGCTTCTTTCATATGTTCTGACACATGAAAGTGTCAGTTATAGCTAAGACTGAGGCCACCACTTTCATCTCTGAGAATGAAAAAGGAAATAAAGCTGTAAGTTATAGCTCTGGAAATCAAACCAAAGAGAAGGGAGAAAACCCAACAAGTTGACAGAAGCCCAACAGGGGGGAAAATGCAGTAGGTTTTACTCAAAAGTCAGGACAGTCTCTGGATGTCAGGTCATCCTCTGTATGACCAAAATATAAGGTCACCTTAGCTTAATTCAACCCTGAGAAGGAGACCCTTGTCCACCTGAGGCAGGACTCACAGACCTCAGAAGACAACCAGTCCCACGACGTACAAGTGTTACAACATGTCCGAGTTTATAGTCAATAATGGTAATTTAAGTTGTTGGAGAAGGACAGAGAATGTAGCAATTGCCTTGGAGAAATTCTCTCATACAGCTCCCTTTATGTCTCTCCATACGGAGAAACACAGACACCAAGAGTTCAGGCTTCCCTTGCCTAAGCCAGGCAATGTCCCTCAGCAGTAATCTGAGATGACTTATATTAGAAGAAGCAAAATCTGTTTTCAAGTCTTTATATTTTCAGCCTTCTCTGCCGTGGGAGTCATAATTTATGCTAACATATTCACTAGAAAGCAGAGTGAGAGCACTAAATTCATTTCTCATAAGACAACAACCAGTCATGAGATAGGAAAAGATCTCCAGTCACTTTCAGTACCAGGCTGGGAAAAATTGAAGGCAGTGATTTTTAGGTGATTTATTTATAATTTTTTTTCTGTAAAAGAGATCTGGACTCAGATCTGGACACAGATCCTGGAAAACATTTTGTAAGTATTTGGGCAAACATTTAGGGAAATATGAGGAGGAAGTTATCACTGAAGGATTTACACGGTTGTTCCATAAATGGAAGTAAAAATGATTGCTTGAGAACTTTAGCTGAAAATATTGAAACGAAATGGAAGATCAAAAGCAGACTTTCCAAGACGCTGTTGGAACTAGATAAGAAAAAGTGAAGCATAGCTCCCATCCTATAAAACAGGTTGGGATGAACCCTGTTTTAGAGGATAAATACTTTTCTGTGTCCAAGGTCTACTTTACATCGACAATTGTTTTTCTCTGATGAGATAATTAAGGTGAAGACAACAATACCAATGATTTAATACTCTTTACTTCTACTGAATAATTTAAGATGAAGACAATGTTTATCTTCAAGCTGTTGCTTGCATCCTTTGATGTAGTCCCAGGCCTAAGGAGACGTATCTAAGACATGCTTATTTTCAGTCATTTCTTTTATTGTTTCAGGGAGCAGATAATGATACATTTTCAGCACTATTATTTGGTTTGTAAAGGAAATAATCCCAAGCCTACTATTAAATAAATAGTAGGTTTCCTAATTATTTCAAATGCTTTAGGTTAAGTCTAAAAAGAGTAAAAAAACACTTAAACCTCTGATAAAATCAGATTCAGAAAGTTCCCAGTGACTAAACTGAGCATACAGGTCAGCTTCCTAGCTAGGGTAAATGGAATTACACTGATATACATCAGCTGAGATTCCATTTTAAACAGACTGTAGCATTAAGCCCATGTTTTACCTAATTTACCGGAAAGATGACCAAAGCCCTTAATTTTCACAGGCAGAAGACTCTGGCTTTAAGTACTGGGGAATTCCTCAAGTTGACAAAAACAATATTCAATCATAATGTTAGTAAAAATGATATAAGCATGGTATGTACAATTAATTACAAGGTTTGTTGTGAACCTGCTTCTCCATCACCCCACCGTCATGTTCTGAAACCAATCCACTGCAGCAGCAACCCTAAACTGGAATAACCAAGCAATATACCAGATGTAATACACTGACTTTTTCTTACAATGTTCTCTGACTACATACTACACTGTTGACATTGAATCAAAATGATAACTGAAATGTCTGTGTTATTAATTACTTTGCTGATAGCAAGGGAAAGTATTTGATATAAGAAGTGTGTAGAGGCAGCTACGTGTTGGTGGATTACAGGGAGCAGATTCTAATCACAAGGACCTAGGGGATGAAACCTAGATTAAAAATTCCCTTAACATATTTTAACAAATTAGAGAAATCTTGTGGAAAGATAGCCATTCAATAAGGGAATGTGCAAAATTCTACAGTGAGTCAGGATTCAGCAACGATATACACAACATAAGTAATAGCTGGATAGCTCATACTGCTGCAGAAATTTTTGAGAACTATTGTGAAATTCAAGTTCAACGTCAGTTAACAACTCTGTGCTGTTGCAAAAGAGAAAAACATTGTACTGAGAAATATAAACAGGGGGATCATTTATAGACACATGATGTAATCCTTCTGCTATTCTTAGCATTGGTAAGGTCTCAGCTGGAGTGTTTTGCCCAGTTTGGGGCATCATATTTCAAGAAAGATGTGTATCAGCTGAAGACTCCAGATAAGAGTAACTAAAATTTTATGAAACACAATACACAGGCAGGATTGAACAATTTCAGGTTGTTTACCATAGAAAAAAGAATATCAAAGGTGACATAGTAATTGACTTCAAATCTTTAAAACACTACTGCGAAGAAGAAAGGGAAGTGATGCTCTCCAAGTTCATGGAGAATAGAAAATAAAATAAGATAAAATGCAGCAGGGAAGATTTAAGCTAGGAGCAGGACAAACGTTTTTGCAGTGAAGCACTGCAACAGATGGCTCAGGGGGATTTAGTAGCACAGAGTGCAGCAGGCGCCACTGCTCCCTCAGGGGTGGGAAGCCAGGAGCCACTGCAGTGCCACAGCTGGCAGGGCAGAGACCTGCCAGCCTGGGTCCATCCCACTGTCCGCAGCGAGGGATCAGGGCAGGCCAGGAGAGGCAGCCCGAGCCCATGTCATCAGGCAAGTTCCTGGTGATGAGGCAGGTCCAAGGTCAAGCCAAGCAGTCAGGCAGCAGACTGGGATCAGGAGGGCCCATGGCCAAGCAAAGCAGAGCTGTGGTGGAGCTAGAGCCTGGCATCCTATGGCATTGCTGGGGCAGGGACTGATGGCCCTAAACTGGGCTGAAATAAGGGTCCTGGGTCAAGAACAGGCATGCGGATGATGCCAGGGATGGCTGGCCAGGGCCATTCAGGCCACTGATGCCCTTAGGGCCATGGTACATAACATGAAACATGGGAAAGTTGGAGGTCTTCAAGAGCAGGCTAGACAAGCTCCTGGCAGGATGGGCACAGACACCTCTGATCCAGCCTTGGGGCTGAAGGAGAGATCAGATCAGAGAGACCTTTAGACTTCACTTCTTTATTTTGACATCTTAAATTTGATGCCATAGGTCTGAATTACTCTACAACTGTTGTGGCCTGTGGTGATGTTCCCCCAGACATCAGGAAGGATGCCTGGACAGAATGGAAAGACATCACACCAGAGCTCTTAAAGGTCCTGGAACAAAGAGCAAGAAATATCTCCCCCACTTCTGGGGCAAATATACAAAACATTGATAATTTACATCCATAGGCTGTTATTTATTATATTTATTATTCCAGTAATATTGTTATACTGATTACATTTTCAGTTCAGACAATTTGCTTTCACCTCTATGTCCATAAACATTCTGTGTAGTTAATATAAAAATAATGGATGGTGAACGCTAGTGTATTAGCTGTTTTTATATAGTAGAAAGTAGATTATTTCTTCAGCTGTGCTTCCTTTGGCCCTGAAGATTTATGGTTTTCATAGTCAGATCACTTGTTCACCCAAGTCATACCACTGTTGCCAAAGAAAGAATATGCATGAATAAATGTCCACTAACAAATTTAAAATTATAGTCAGGCCACACTCTGGTAAAATTAACATCCTTCCAGATGTTACAGAAGTAATTATTTCCTGTACTCACACTGTTAATTTTATCTGTATTTTTATAACTTGTAATCGTTATGTGCTTCCCCTTTTTCCTCCCATTTTAGTTATGGAGTGTGTTTGCTATAATCTTTCTTAACTGTACCCAGCAAACTTGTGTTTCAGGCATCCAGTTAGTCTCTGATATCGCTGATGCTCCCTATATATCTAGCCCCTAATCATCACAACACAGTTCAAAAAGAAAAGCCTAGGTCAAGCCCAATTCAAGTATTTTGGGTGTGATGCTGGATTACATAAAACTTCCTCTGAACAGAGGCAAAATAGCATGCATTTTCCTGTGATGCATTTTTAATTTGTGCTAATAACTGTGTTAATAATTTTTGTCTCCAGATGGAAGGGATAGCTATAACGCATGTAGGTGGACCAGCTCACATGTAGGAGGCACTGAATCTCCCAGAAAACTTATTTGTGAGTGTAATGAATATTGGACATTTCACAGAAGAAGTTGAGTGGCTGAAGTTTTTAGCTCTGGCATGTAAACTGATTGGAGTTGTAAGTTTATTAATACTTTCATGCTGTCCTGGATGAATATGCTGTATATTGTGATTCTGAATTAATGTTTATGTTGAAACAGTAATCACATGTTTTAACCATCTAACCACTAACTCAGCTGCTATTTTTAAAGTCAGGAGGTAATCCTTTTTAGGAATAAGATAATTTTTTTAACTATATTGTTTCAGGAATCAATGGAGCAAGAATATTTCTAGTAGGCTCTTTTCCAGCTTTTCCCTTTCCAGATAATTTGCAACAGATTAAGCATTGGGGAAGACAGCTGGAGAGACAGGGACAAAGGTTGCAAGCTTCATCTAACAATTTGCTAAAGCTGTTTCTGCAGCGCCATGCCATAGCTGTAAGGGTAAACCCAAAAGAGTTCCTTTGTTGCCAGCGTCACTCAGCAGATGTGACTGATTACAAGTATCCTGGTTTTGTATTGCTATTCCTCACACATTGAATTTGTATAGTTAATGTAGATGACTGGAGCAAACTTCTTGTGTCAAAGGAAGCAGATCAGCATCTTTTCACCACCACCTAATATTCGGACAATCTCAGTCAAAGAAACCCAGGGATATGAGGGAAACTTAGTACCATAACATGTGTTTTCAGTTACTAAGAAAACCAAAGGCAGGTAGTGGGTTTGGATCTAATGGCAATTGATAGTCAATTCATATGGGAAGCAGATTGCAGTCTGCTCACATAACCTCAAGAAACCAGAATGTAGAAGCATATCAGTTAATGCTGACAACCCAGCAAATACAGTCACAGATTTCACTATGGTGGATTCAGAAAAGTACCTAGATACTTCTCACAGCACTTAAATATGTTGCTTCTTCAATTCTTTTAGCCATTTTATAGAGAAAGGAAAAGGGATGTGATTCTATTCTATTATTCTATTCTATTCTATTCTATTCTATTCTATTCTATTCTATTCTATTCTAATTCTTTCCCATTCCATTCCATTCTATTCTATTCTATTCTATTCTATCCCATTCCATTCTATTCTATTTTATTATTAGTGGAAGACAACCAGGTTACTGAGCTGACATGACTAGTTAGATGTATTGGTGTGATTGATTCACTTGCAGATCTTAGGAAAGGACCCCTCTTTCTGTCATCCTAAATACCAGTGTTGGGCAAATGTTTACAAACTGAAGACCGCATAGTTCCATAACTCATATGTGGGGTCATTTGGAGAATTAGTAAAGCACTGGTTATAGCACTGTTATTATATTGGTATAACCAACTTCATTTTCTAGCTTAAAGCTTTAATTCAGATGAGATTAGGCCATGGATCTGAGCAAGGCAACAGATTACACTGAGGTAACCAAGAGTGGACTTGAAGGAAAAAAAAAAGTAGAAGCAAAAATTTCTGAATAATAATCACAGAACCATTTAGCTTGGAAGGGACCTCCTGACATCATCTGAATGATCTGGTACAGCTCAAATCAAAGTTAAAGCTTCAAGCGGAAATTTGTGGATAAAGCTCTACTGGCTCTTTGCAAAAGAAGTATATTATTTTAAAAGTCTCTCAGATATTATGACTTACTAATCAATGAATCTGTTCCTAAAACAACAAGAGTTGCAAGATTTAACCTTGGTAGGACAAACTGCATTGACCCTTGTCTTCAATACTCTCACTGCTAGTACCAATTCCAAAACTTGCCTCATTGGAAATTTGGACAAACACTCTAATTAGATGCAATTCTCTTTAGATAGTTTATTTGCTGTTCTTCTCTTGCTCCATTTCTTTTCTTAACTTAGAATGAAAATGAGAAACATTTTGAGAAATCCACCTGTTAGAGTTTGCTCTTCCCCTAAAACTATCGGATTCTAGATCTGCAATTAAACTTGCATATTGTGAAAACAGTCTATGTGTTTTTAAAAGCTATTTTGATGTCATGGTAGATTTTATATTTAGTAGAGCAATAAATAAATAGTGCCATGAAGTTCTAGTCAAAAATTACTATTTTCATACAGACAATTTCACTAATAAAAAATTATTCCCATAAGTAGGATTGCCTGAAAAGACAAGTTCTGACAAAGATTCTGTGAAATACTAGTGGAATTGCCCTAATGTTACTTAAACAAAAATGTGCATTGATTTATCTTACATAAGTAACGAGTCACTTTTTGGGTTCAACGCAGTGCTTGTTATTTTATGTTCACGTGGCGCCATCTTATGAGAGTCAAAACTCATGCACAAGTACTTTGTGCAGCATAGTGTCACCAGATTTTGGAAAAATCTGGGTCGTTCTTTAAACTGTCATCCGCTCAGAAAGGTCAAACCAGCTTTAATATTAGTAATGTTTCCTACAAGTAATAATTCAATAACTTTATGATCTAGTCCTTGTGAGAACTTCTCAAGGTGAAGACCATTTAATGTGCTTTACATAAGATACTTCACTTAAACGTGGGCAGACAGGCCTAAGCTGTTTGTGTTTTTCCACTATATATACATATCAGGAAGAAGAAATTCATGGTTCATACACCCATTCATTCCAAATACATCACAAAGTCAAAATTTTATGACAGGCCTTCTGAACCTTGCAAATCATGGATCTTCCATGCAGTGAGTCCTGCTGTAGCTTTATATGCGTACGATTACCTTTGACTGAGACATTGAAAATCTAGTAGAACACTCTGGAGGTTATTTTCAAACCCATTTTACAATTGCACCACAGTTCTAGGGTCCCTAATATCCAGCTTAATCTCCTAATTATATCTTTACCTATCAAACTGAAAAGTTCTCTACTAAATTTCTGCTTCCCCTGGTAGTATTTCTACTGTGATCAAGACATCCCTTTGTAGCCTACAATATTTTATTTTTGCTTTACTAACTTTTTATTAAAAGATAGAATAGGTCAATATAACCTTTTTGGAATGTGCAGCTGCGGCCTTCTGTGGTGAAAAAAGGAGCTTTGAAGACAAGAAAGCAATAAATAAGAGAATCAAGGCTTGTTCTTAGAGATAACAGGAACAGGGACAAGGCTACAAATTAGAACAAACCAGCTCAAGACTGATAAAATTGTACAACTCCCTAGACGACCCCTTGTGATCATGCGCCGACCCTGAGGTCAGTTAGTGGACATGGTAATGAAGACCATGGATCACCACTAGAGACCCCTAAAAGACCACTGACTTATTTCACAGCACATGTGCAGAGTGTATTAGCATATCATAGCCTATGTATGATGATTCCAGGAAATATCATGAATATATAAATGGTTTCTTAGAAATCTAATGAAGACATATAACTTGAACACTACATAACCTATATGATTTCAGGCAATGGGTGTGCTCATCTTTGCGAAACTATCCACATGTGCACCCAGCACTGCAATAAAGACTGCCTGCTTTCTAAAACTCCAAAATGAGTCTTGGAGAGTTTCTCTGCCTACTTTCATAGTAACACCTTAAACCTGTCTTTTACAAATTAAGTACCTGTTTTCTGTAGGTTGCATTCTTAACTACATACTCATTGCTATTCATCTCCCCTTTTCTATTTGTTATATTCTATTTGTTATATGTAGATTGAAGGATAAGTGGATACACAAAAAAAGCTGTTCATTCTCTTCCCATTAGCCAGGCTGTAGCTTTATTCCTTAATTGTACATTTAAGGGGGTTTGGGCATCTACCAAATTAGTCTTAAACAATAATCACTTATCATTGATATTCTTGGAGTACTTGTCTCATAAAATGCTCCTAATTTTGTGAAATACTCTGTTGTTCAGTCCACACATTTTTGGCTGCAACCCATTGTCCTGGTTTCAGCTGGCATAGAGTTAACTTTCTTCTTAGTAGCTGGTGCAGTGCTGTGTTTTGGATGTGGTGTGA
>JAVJGI010000064.1:31746061-31784143 GCA_035590275.1 Ibycter americanus | reverse complement strand
GGGCCTGCCGGCACTCGGTGCCGCCGCCTTCCCGGGCTGAGCCCGGCACCCCCCTCAGGGCTCGGCGCCTCCGTGTGCGGCAGGGCCACGGCAGCTTGCCGCTGGGGGGTTCTTCCAGCGGGGTGTATCCGGGGTTTGTGTAGCGACTGTAGTTGATTCTTAAAATCGCTAAAGGCCAGGTGTGTATTGATCGAGCTTGGCTTCAGTCTGGTATGTATATTTCGTAGGTCAGCCCTTGGCTGTGTCCTTAAGTGAATTACTGTATCTGTAGAATGCTATGGAAATTAATAAAGCTTCATGCTGTACAGGCATGTTTTCTGAAACCAAAACTGGAAGATTCAGGCCCTGATGGCAGCAGCGGGCCCCATCCTGGCTCTGAGAGCTGTAAATTACCTTTACCTGATCTGCCTCAGCAGCTGTTCCTGGAACTAGTGGGCAATGGTAGTCTTCAATTATGTTGTGAAAGTACTTCATGAAAATCATGGTTTATTTCTGTAATTGGCAGGTACTGTCTTCTGGAAGGCTAACGGGAGCAGCTAAATTAAGAAATGGAAGACAACAGTAAGACCTTGATCATGAATACTACCTAAGATTGAATGTACATGTCAGCATTTGGGAAACTTATACTTGTCATATCTTAGAACTAGCCAAAAATTCTTTGTATGTATTGGAAACCATTTTTAGCTGAAAGGCTGTATGGCCAGGTTCTAAGCAGCTCATGAATAGACAGGCACAAACTGAGTAGAAATTTTGCCTGTCGAAATACAGTGTTGACTCTCTGCATGTTTTATAAAGAAAAGATTGGCTTTCTATAGAATCATACAATCAGTTAGGTTGGAAAAGACCTTTGAAATCATCTAGTCGAAGTGTTAACCCAGGACTGCCAAGTCCAGTACTAAACCATGTCCCTAAGCACTGCATCTACCCACTTTTAAAATGGGTACCTCCAGGGATGGATTCCACCACCTCCCTGGGCATCCTGTTGCAATGCTTGACCACCCTTTCAGTGAAGAAATTTTTCCTAATCTCCAGTCTAAACCTCCTCTGGTGTAACTTGAGGCTGTTTCCTCTTGTCCTGTTGCTTGTTACTTGGGAGAAGAAACTGACACCCACCTCACTACAACCTCCTTTTGGGTAGTTGTGGAGGGTGATAAGGTCTCCCCTCAGCCTCTTTTTCTCTGGGCTAAACAACCCCAGTTCCCTCGGCCACTCCTTATAAGACTTTTATAGTTACTAGCTGTATGTAAGACTGTTGAGTAAAGACTGAATTCTGCTTTGAAGTAAGTGTTCATATCTGCTGAACATGTTTGTTGCAGCAGTGCAGAGTTTTCAGAAGAAGGTTACTTTGTTTCTTGACAAAATTAATTTACTTTAGTTTGCTGTTATTGAATAAAAGTAATTTTTTAAATTTGCATATTAAGCACGTGGTATAAACCGTGAATTTGACTTTTTCAGGTTTGGCTTAAGAAAAGGATGTTATTCTGATGTAGAGTCTGGATGCTCTCTCTATTCCACTGACTCTGACAATCAGGTAATTAAATGGCTTTTTAATACAGTCATCCCTGTTTTCTAAAGAGAAGAGAAATTGAAATACTTTGAATAATAGAAGAAAACCAGGTTAATTTAAATACTACTGCACCTGGGCTAGAAATAGCTCCTACAAAGCTAGCAAGAGTGTCTGTACTGTGTTTTGCAGGTACCAGCAAGCTGGCTTTGTGTGCAGTGAATTTGGCTCTGACAAACCACATTACGGCACAGGATATATTTTGCAAATGCAACTATGCAGTTTATAGACAAGGGCTGGTGCTGGCAGAAGTATAGCCATATTTGTTAGACTTTGTGCCAAAAAGTGAGTGTTATGGAGTCAGTGCTGCAGCACTGTTTTTTGTGTAGTGTTGAGTCAGTTATCTCCAAAACAGAAATAGGCTGTAGATAATAGCTTGACGTCCAGCAAATGGACATGCATGCAACAACACAATTTAGTTATTTTGCAAAATTTGCGTGTTTGCAAACTTTTATGTAATTGCAAAGTAATACACAGAAAATGACGCGGTTTTGCTGGTTATCAGTTGTTCTCTTTCAGGTGACAGAGTGGGGATCACTCCCCTCTGAAATAGTATCTTTGTTTACTGAAGGAAAACAGTGATACTCATTTTCTGACTGCGTTATTCTTTGTGCAGGTTGAGAGTATCCATAATGGACTTGACCGTTGTGCAGCTTTACTGAAGAATATTTTACAAAATGAGGCTACAGGTTGTACCTATTGAAAATTTAAGTTATGTTTTTAGCTTTTGTAAAACTGTTTTGATTTGTTTTGTTGACTAGTTTTTCTTTTGACTAATACTAGGAAAAGAGGCTGTCCATAAACAACCTGGGAAAGCAACTTCCATTAAAATTACTTCCAGGCCTTTGCTAACCAAAGGAAATACTTCCAAGAAGAAAGCGTTGAAAAAATGCATTACTCCTGCCCACGTCCGAAAAGAAATTGGTAAGTGAACTTTCATGGCCTTGCTTTTTTCTCAAACAACATTGAGAGACTCCTCAACTTATTGAAATATAGCAAGGCTTCAGATAATTGTTGTTGTTTGTTGTAGGTTGATCCAGGGCTGGATCCACAAAAAGATGTAGACATTACTCATTGTCTTTTAGAAACCTTAAATGTTTACTAAACAATTACTGAAATTCACAAATGTTTGAGCTTCGTGTACAAGGAAGAAAGTTGTGTGTGTCTATAAATACCAACATCATCATGTTTAGCTGATAGGAAGTGTGGAGGAGAATGATAATACCCATGCTCCATTTCTTTTGGACAGTGAAGCATTACAGTGCTTAGTCTCTGTTTGGGATACACAGCTATAAACTGTCCAGGTGTTAGGTGTCCAGCCAGGCGTCTCTCAAAGATTGAGTTCTGGAAACAGGAAAGTTTTGCAATAAATAATAGGAACTCAGGTGGTTTAGTGGCCAAGGCACTTGAATGGGAAGGTAGATGGAGTGCTGTAGGCTGAGCTGCTCTCACTTTTTATTAATGTTTCTCACTCTCTCCACACCATTTCTTTTGTGTGATTTTTAATCCTGTAGACTAGATGTGTAGCAGAATGCCTATTTTGTGAATTGTAGAAGGTGATCACACTGCTGATATCTTTCCAGCACTGTAAGAATATGGAGTTTTAATTATACCCAACATAAAGAAAATGAGGTTTGGAGAATGCTTTGGTATGGGTTATTCCAAATAGTTTAAAAGCTTAGGAAGCAGCTAAGCAGAGATTTTAAGAATTGCATTTTCGAATTGGCCTTCTGTGGGATTAAATCTCTGTGCTTCCTTCAAGGACAACTTTCTGTCCAACTCGTTTTAGGTTACTCTGTCTGGAGGAAAAAAATTGATGAATTGATTTACTGGTGAGTAAAAATCTGACTGGGATCTTAGTCTGTAGAGTCTTTTGGTGTTCTTTTTCAAAGGAACTTGCCAGAGTCTGCCTGACCAACACAAAGAGTTCACGTAGATCAAGAAGACAGACAACTTCAGCTGGGTTTTTTGTTCTTTCTTTCTCTACAGTGCCAATATCAAATAAAAAACTTGCCTCGTTCACCACACCCTCCACTGAGAAGGAACTTTCCAGTGCAGCACAGAATCAGATGATTCGACCAGTTCATGTGCTTTGCAGTCAGCACTCTCCTGTGATGCATCAGAAACTGTGCGAGCATGTACAAACTCAGATGTCTCTGATAACTGGCCAGCCACCACAAAACAGTAATGAAATCCCTAATGTAGCTCCTTTTCCTACCTCAGATCGTGGTTAGTGGAACTATTAATGTAGAACCTGCTATTTTACTGTATGAGTTTTGCCCAGAATTGCCCTGATTTATGAGTCTTGTTTTCTTACAGGATGTCAAAATGTTATAGCATTTAATTGTCGATTACCTACCTCCACATCAGCTCAATCCTTGCAGCATTCAGCTGATCCCTTATCTACTCAGTCAGTAAGTAAAAGTTTGATTCTGACTATTAGTAAACATTTTAAATGAGCACTGCCAATTTATTTATACATTTATTCAAGTGTGTGGGTTTTCTTGGGTTTATGTAATAATTTTCCTTAAGAAAAAAATTTGCATATTTCAACCTATAGTGATAAACAGAATAAATAACAAGAAGAATTACAGCTATTTAAAATACACTTTATTTAGACACCAGAAAATGAAACTAGAGGCATTGCAACTGGCTGCTTGTTTCTGCATGGTGAATTCTGTAGTGGACAGCAAACATGGAAGGTGCAGGGGATGACTCATTACTGTTAATAATTACGTTCTCAGTAATGCACATTAGGATCATTAACCAGCTCCTGATAAAAGAAATCATATTCATGTGTAGCTTTGCCCTACCAATGATCAAGTTGATTATTTCTTCAGACACTGTTATCTTAGAGCCCCATTTTGAAATACTTGCGTATTTCAGGGTATAGAATAGAACTAATGGGGAGTACCAACTGCCGCCTTGGGAAATGTGGTAAAGGGCTTGCACCTTGGAACTGTAAGACTCTATAGACTTACCTTCCATCTGCAGGCAGTCCATGTATAGCTAGTGCTGTCCTTGACTTTTAAGAAATTCGTCTACTTAAAATATTGAAAGGTAATGGTGTTGTCTTTTATGGGTTTTTTTTATTCCCTGTTCTGGTTTGATTCAAGGAATGAGTGTTCATAAAGCAAAAAAAAAAAAAACCAAACCAAAAACCCCCACCAAAACGCTACTGAGGCTTTTTTCTTTACAGAACAGCTGAAAAAGAATGGTGCTTTAATGTTGTCAATAACATTTAAAATAAAGGTAATCTAAACCACATTTACATTTTAATTACTCCTTAATATACTGGAAAATTATGCAATTAAGGAACTGTAGTTGCTTTTATAATTTGCAAAGAATGATAAAGACTACATTGAGTCAGACAATTGTAGTGTTATTTTTTTTTTTGAGATTTAAAAAAATCATGTTGCTTTTTTGTTTAATATGAATATTCTTTATGCAGGATGTTCCTGTAGGCAGTGGCAATGATTGTGTGCCAGAGATGGGAGGACCTGTGGTTTGCCCAGTAGTTTCTGCTGCTCCTGCTACTGCTGCGCAAATACAGTGTGCCACTGCTCTTCCTAGTGTGACCCCTTGTATAGCATCAGGTGCGTCAAGTAACTCTACAGTGCCTACATTCATTCCATCATCTTCTGGCAGAGAAATGACCCCAAACCACGAGCAACACATGAAAGAAGCGGAATTGATAAGATGCATACAAGCTCACCTGGCCCTGTTACAATCACATGAAACGATGAACGGCAGGACTGAACAGAAGCGTCATCATCATTGTCCAGCACAACATAGTGCTTCAGGTAACAAGGAGGAGAATACTTCTGAAGAACACAGTGAGGACATGGTCAATGAAGAAGAGCTGAATCTTCTTGACACAGCCCCAGTAAGAGATACAAGCTGTAAGACAAGTTTTGTGAAGAAAGTTTCAAAATCTAGAAAAGAAAGTCCAGAAGAAACAGCCCATAAAGTTAAGACTGTAAAATATCTTCTGGGTGAGCTCAGAGCACTGATAACAGATCAAGGTGAGGACATTGTCATTGTGCAGTAGAGTGATTACATGGAAATAACACAAGAGCTACTTTAAATGAGTGATCACTTCAGTTTCTGGAGGTGTCAGATGATATATGATATCTTAGAGTGGTTTTCCACAATGTAATAGCTTCATGTTTCACTCTGGATAAGTATCACATTATTTTTTGGAGTATTTTAACATTACTTTAAGAACTAGGGTAAAGTTTGTTCTCATTTCATATACAGTGGTTTTTCTGCTGAGAAAGGGAGCAGTACAGAATGGTTGCAATAGCAATCCCACCAAGGTTGGTTGGAGAGGTGGTAGGTTGTGATTTATCGAGAACCTAAAGCATAGTTTTCATAGTCAAGCTTAAAAATTTTCAATAAATACATATAATGAAAATAAAGATGAGGGTTTCTTGAAAAAAACGTAGATACTACACTATATCACTTTGTAGATTGCTTAGTCGCGTATAAAATATTACTGTCATATTCCAGGTTTATATGTTTATGGGGTCTTTTGTTTTTTCTCTCACTTTTTGCAGATGATTTGGAAATGTTAAGGTTGATGAGTGAAATAGAAGACTGCATATCATTGCTCCCAGTGGTAGTGGGAAGTACGAATATACAAGCTGAAATAGCACTAGCTTTACAGCCTCTCAGAAGTGAAAATGCCCAGCTGCGTAGGTTAGTAACTCGTCAGTGACTCTGTATTTACTGCAAAGGCACCCAAAACATCTTTAACTGGTCTGTTCTAAATTGCATATTTTGTCATTGTTACGGTGTAAGTGTTATGGCCCTTTCATTCTTGTCTGTGCAGAAAATGTGTTGGTAAGACTGTGTAGCGTAAAAATAATTAACAGATAGCAAGACTTAAGTTAATACTGATGTTCTAGCAGTCTCAGTTAGGTCATGATTGGGCCGTTGTCTAGGCGGGATCAACGTATCATTCTGAAAACTGCAGTATCTAGTTAGCCTGCTTATATTCTTTTTGTAGTGTATTCTGAAATGCAAAAATGTGCCTCATTTCAGGGGAGCTCTCAAATACATAACTGGGTAGCACTTCAGAGGGAAAGATATTTACCAGAACTTGTAAAGGGTCTTTTGTGTTGAAGAAATACAAGAATTTAAGAAAATGCATTAAGACTTTTTTTTATATTTTTTGAAACATTCTGTGATATTTAATTCTCAGTAGCAGCTTCTTACCAAACTAATTTAAAATGCAGTGGTTTTGAACTTACTCTGAACTTTCTGAATTTGTGCTTTTTCACAATTTGCATTTAGGAGACTAAGAATATTAAACCAGCAACTCGGGGAACAAGAAAGAAATGAGAAGACATCTGGACAGACCTGCAACTATGAATGTAAAGTACTAATAGAGAATGATGATTGTTAGGGACATTTTGTTAAAAGCTTTATTTAAATAGATAGACATATAAAGATATAGATACATACATAAATGACGGTATGTATTGTGGTCTTTAGTGGCAACTGAACTAAGTAAGTGTTGTGGGTCTAACGGTGCAGCTGCATTTGCGTGGATTGTTGTGCCTGTTTGAACTCCACATAGTCAGACTCAGCTCTTCAGCTGCTGAGCAGATTATTTTTCCTTATGTGCCTCTCAAAATGAAGATTACATATTAGATAATTAAGAAGAAAGCTCCAGTTTTATCTTGCTGCCTCAAAAAACCCTCCTGTCTGTAAGAAAAATTCATATTACTGAGATTATTTAAAAACTTAGTTTGATTTAGAAATTCAAACTGTACCACACAAAACGCTTAAACTTTTTGTTTAACTTCTGGTAGTAGTTTCATTGCAGTCCTTGAATATGATGCTCCAGAGTCAATTGAAAGAATCACTGAAAGGCCTTGAGTCACTGCAGGCTAAAAATGAAGAACTACTTAAAATAATAGAAAGTCAGAAAGAAGAAAATAAACATCTTGCAAAAGATATTCAAGATAAAGAAGAAGAATTGCTTGAAAACAAACAGCACTATGACATTCATTCCACCAAGCTCAAGATTGGTATGTGTTTTGAAAGTGTTCATTCTCCATTCAGTGTTTTAAAACTTCAAAGAAATAATTAGGTAAATTCTTCTTGACATTTTAGAAGTGGAGGAGGCATTAGCAAACGTCAAGAGCCTTCAGTTTAAGCTGGAAGCTTCAGAGAAGGAAAATAAGATTTTGGGCATAACGTTACGTCAGCGTGATGCAGAAGTTAACAGACTGCGTGAGTTAACCAGGTACGATTGGCTAAACTATTTTTTTTGCCCCTTGAAATTGCTTTTCTTCCCCTTGCCACCCCATACTTTGGATTATTGTAATCTTAGTATCTTGGTGGTAGGAGGTCGTGTAGGCTAATACTTCTCTTTGTAGTTACTTTTGCTACAAGAGTGCTATAATGTTAAAATACAGTTGTCATGCTCCATGACTTGAGTTCTGTTGTAAAGTGAAATGCTATCTGGCATAACTTGTGAAGAGTTTTATCTCTTAATAGCAGGCCTGCCAATAAGGAGCTCCACGGGAAGTGCATGGATCTGTAAGGCTACTGGTATTTCCTGTGAAGCTGTAGAATTTGGAAACTAACTCTTAACCTGAATTAAGGAGGAATTATTTTGTTTTTCTTTCTTTCTTCACACTTCACACAGAAATTGGTCTGTGTTGAGAAGATCTCACAGAAATGACTATCTTCAAGAGCCACAGCAAGCTCTTCCTGTGGGAATGAGCAGTCCTTTCTTTAATTGTACACACATTTGAAGTAGATCATACCCAAATATTAATTATGGGTAAAGGTGGGAGTTCTTGGATCACTGGATGAAGGTGGTGGTACTTACCGTCTTTTAGAGCTATTACTGTGAATTTATTTTGTCATGGGCTTTTACGATGAATATAGTGACAAGCTGGACTTAAATAGCTTTTTGCACGTGCCAAATGGTATGTACATAAAATTTGTTTGGACATGATGTGCAGAGGAAGTTAAACTGTTGTCTGTCTGTTTATAGCTGATACTTACTGGAACAGCAGATTATTTTTGATCAATACTTCAGATTCTTTAGTAGTTTAGCCATATTTCACACTTCTGTGACTACTGTACTAACCACCAGATGGTAGTATAATGATGTCTTATTACATGTGTGTCTGCATATGCTATGTACATAAGCATTTAAGCATTCATTTATTTCGATGTACAAAGCAGAAAACAAGAATTATTTCTTTTATTATATTTTTTATTCAGATGCAATGGTTAGAATAATTCAGAAGAAATTCTCACTGATTTTGATAACTGTTTCTATATGCGTTGTAACACTTTCTTGACAATTTATTTCATTTTGTAGTACTCCAAGAACACAAAATGAAAATAATCTCAATAACTTCATTGGATTGTGCTATTTTAGTTACTTTATAGGCACACTGAACTGAGCCAAAGAAATTCAAGAAACTTGGAATTGGTTCGTATTTGTACTACGTTTTAAGACAACACATAGAAAGAGAACTGTAACTTTGCTGCAGTCTGATAAATCTGATGTTCTGGTGTTATATAAAGGGTTTTAACTATTTTTTTTAGTGATCATTTTTAAGTCTGATTAATTGATCCTACCTTAACAGAACCTTGCAGGGCAGTATGGCCAAGCTTCTGTCTGACCTCACGGTAGACAACATTAGACCTAAACCTGAAAAAGGTCTCTCAAAGTCTCTCTTGGAAGACCACGAAAAGCAGATGCAACCTGATCCGTTTCCTGGGAGTACTTCAGTAATGACTTACCTTAAAAAATTAGAAAAGGATCATATTTTGACAGGTACAGAACTTCAATTCTCAAATAAAAATGGAGAATTAGAAATGCGAAATCTAGCCTATGAAAAGGTTGCAACTGAAGGAAGTAAAAGAAACAGTACATTCTCAGAAAAAGGAACATCAACTCCCAGAATACTACTAACCTCACTGGAGCAAGATGCAGAAACAGTTAGTGAATCTGGGACTTTACTAGATGACCAAAACAGGTTGGATGAGACTGTTTATATTCCATTGACTAGCAGTGCCTCTAAAAAACAGCAGCTAATCTCTGAAAGAACTGGTGTGCTACCCCAAAGTAGAGGGGCCTGTAAGATGTTAGACTACCACTGTGAGCTCTCAAACTCTGTACAGCAGAATGGATGTGAGATATCAAAGGATCCAACTCTTGTGGATAAATTAAGTGCTGGATACAGTGTGAAAAAGACTATGGAAAACACGCTTGAAGTTACAGGGGATAAAGTGAAGCCAGAAGGAGACAAAGTCCAAATGAGGCCAAAAGGCACTCCAAGTGGAGCTGCAAAAGACTTCACAGATAAACCAGACCAACCTCAGCCTGGTACATACCCTTGCATACCAATGCTATTTCCGAAAGAGATTTCTCAGAAAAAAGGCAGTCAAATAGTTGATTTTAGTTCCTTTTCCTGTGATGGTCTATCAGGGAAGTCTGAGTGGAGTGCATCCTCTTTCTCAACATTTACTTCTCGAGATGAAGAGGACTTCAAGAATAGCTTAGCAGCCTTGGATGCCAACATAGCTAGGTTACAAAGAACTCTGCAAAACAGCATTATGAAACAATGACTATGAGGAAACAAAATGGGGTGCACTTGTCTGGGCTATTTAGGGTTTATTAAAAAGTATGGTACTGATACAAATATTTGTATTTTTTGATATGAAATGATTCTTTCCTAGCTGTTTAAATTATGGATTGGATTTGTTCCTCATTAAGCTGTGGTGCTGTTTCCCTTGATGTGTACAACTTGAAATAACTGGTATAAATGCCTTGTTTTAAATTGTGACTTAGGTTTATACCCTTTAATTGCAAAACTAATTCTTAGAACAGCACTTCATAACTGTAAGAAACTGATGTGCTGTTGGCAGTACGGTTTTTCTATTAAATGATAAAGTACACTCGCATGCTTTTTCTGTGTGTTTTTTCAAAGTAGTAAGAACAGCATTGAGAGATGCATTTGAAGTCAGTTACAGGTGTGAAATTTTTATTTGTTTATAATTTGACTGTTATAAAATGCGATGCATAGTTATTTTCCTTGGTTATGACCACGTGTTTCAAGAAACTAGCTCCTTGTTCTGGTTCACCATGAAGGGTGGGCAACTAGTAGAGTCAACATCAAAGAAACAGGTGAACAGGATGACTTACTCAGCTGCATTGCTTCTTAATCCACATTGGGTTTAATCAAGAAGCGGGATTTTAACTGGTGGAAGGGGAACTGCCTTGAACATAAAAAGTGTTCTGTCTCGACTAGGTAGGTCTCTTCAAGTTATTTTGCTTTTGTTTGTTTTTTTTAAAGAGGAACTTAAGTGCAGAAGAACAATTGCAAGGTACCATACATGGGCAAGAGGTTCCACAAGCAGAGGCCAGGGAACTGCTCTGTAGTAATGTAGAGAGTTACAATTGCTAAGTCAGGATCATGGTGTTCCAAAAAAAACATCCAAGGGCAACCATCATAGGGGATTTGCAATGTATGGTAGATCCTATAAAATACATGAATTAATCCTTTTTCACTCATCACTGGTAAAACTCAGTTTTCAGTTTTGAGCATTTGTAGTTGAAGAAAAAGGTTGATTAAGTGGAGAGTCCAGATGAGGGCAAGAATAGAACCATCGAAAGTTCCATCCTTTTCTACAATTCTGTTTTAGGTCATAGTTTTTACAAATGTTTGATTTTATCTAAAGTAAAGAGACTATAATATCAGCAGATAAACACAGAACAGGCTGGTGCTGAGAAACAGAAGCAGTAACAGGCTTCAGCTGACACAAAGGAGACAAATCAGGTTTTAGTGAAAGCTGGCAAACCAGTACAGTTAGTGAAGCACTAGAATATCCAGTGTGAGGAAGTCATGGAGATTCCACAGTTATTGAGGTGTGAAACATCTATTGGTTGTACATAGAGAGTCTGGACTGAGTCACCCACTTGGCGCTCACACAATGAGTGGAGGGGGAATGATTCCAGTCTGTTGTTGATGGGGCTTTCCAGACCTCAGTGTCAAGAATATGCATCATTCAAGTTCTTAAGTTACAGGTACAGAAAGGTGGTGTTACTGCTACCATTCTGTTCCTCTCACACCCTTAGCAGTGCTTGAATGCTGGTTTTCATGACTCATGTTTTTTTCAGGGAAAGTATCTTTGGAAAGAGAACAGCAGCTTAGGGACCTGAATTTACAACTGCTTTTTCTGCAGTGTTGCTTATTTTTTTGTTGTAGAAAACATTACCGTGCTTCCTGGTGCTGGCCTTTTCTTTTATGCTTCCATGTAGGACAAAAGTCTCAAGTTTTACTGCTTTGAAGAATGTAAATTTTTTCCATGGTCAGTTGCTTGAATGAACACGTGTTAAAATTAGAGCACTATCCATACATTGTGCTGTTGAGCAGTTCATTTGATTATTTTAGTTACTGGTAACTGAGCAATAAAAAGGTATGAAGACAACACATACCACAGAAGATGCCAACTGGCAGTCCTGCTTTGAAAAAGAAAAGTTAGACTAAATAGTGACTTCAGTGATTTAGAATGCTTTTTGAGTCTTGGCCTGGGTTTCTTATTACTCTCCACACTGCTCATGCTCGGATTCAAAATAAGGTTGATGGTATGAAAGGGAACAGGTTTTAATTAAATATTTACAAGCATTTTCAGTGTAGAAGCAAAGCAAGATGTAAACAATGATAATGACATGGATTAAAGAGAAGCTACGGTAAGTTCCAGTCTTTAAAACTGAGGAGAAGGCTCAGAAAAGATTGGAAGAATATTCATTAGTAGACAAACCAATTCAATTGTCTTCTCATAGCTAGGACTTACTCTGTTTGAAGGAGGGTATTTGTCCTGGCCAAAGCTAGTTGCAGTCTACGTTGGGCAGCTGTGGTGTCAAGATGCCCAATTATGTTCTCGCATTTATGAGTATTTGCATTCACTTTTATGTCAGTGGGGGAAAATGTTACACCAGCTTACTTGTGTCCTATTTATCATTACAAAGTTAGTTCTATCCAAGCATGAGATGACAACTGGAAAATCTTTTTGGGGACAATGAGATATGAGCAGGTTTGTAAAGTGTATCCTTCAAACAGAAGGAGGAGAAGCTGAGAAGAAACAGGAGGAGTCTTCTTTAATACAGTTCTTTGGTTTGTACTCAGACATGTCAGTCAGAGCTATAGCAACTTTAAGTGAAATATAAAATTTCCCATATGTGGGCATTATGCATGTGCACTGTTGTAGAAGCAAAAGCCAGCAAGATCAAGTACGTAGGTGGTGGGAAAGGCTTCCAGGATTCAACTCAAGACAAGGGTGTTGAAACTGTGGAAGTCAGCATAACTCTAGTGTTCAAGTAGGCTCAACAGAAGACAAATAATAATAATATCTCTTACAAACTCATTCTTTTAGTGTGTTGTATTTAGTAAATAATCCCTACAGAAAGTAAAGGAAATCCTAGAACTTGCATGCTTTGTCACATACGTATTTTCACCCCTCAAAGTTGCACAGTGTTGGAAGTACATAGTAAATAAGATGCCAGATGACTTGAGTGGAAAGAAATATTTATCTTTGGTGTGTAAAACAGCTTAAAAGTTATTTCTTACTCCAAGTGTAGCTCACACTGCAGCAAACATTGCTGCTCTTCACCAGTCAGGATATGGCAAGTGCTTGTCATTGCATAAATTAGGAGTTACCAGGATTCATCCTTGTTGCGAGCAAGTAGACATCAGAGCTGTGCGTTTCATGGGCTGAGATACATTCCTCTCCACGCTACTTTTAAGAACTTTTTAGTCTGATGCAACTGACTGAGCTGCCTGGCTAGATTCCAACACCAGACTTTGTTTGCCCACAGACCCTGGTTACACTTGCTAAAATCTGTAACTCTATTTGGAAACGGGACAGAATTTTTACCTGTGTAAACTCAACACTCGTGCCAGCCACTCCAGTAAGAGCAATACAATCTCGATTTGACTTCTGCTTTTGGACACGTCGCTACAGCGAGGGACAGTTGCGATAGGCAGAGGAGTCAAAGTCTATTTGCAACAGAATTCAAGCTCCGTTTCTGTTCCGGGTTTGTTAAGGATGTTTTAGGATAGCTTGGAAGAGGTAAGAAGAGAACACAGTAATGAACTGGGAAACAGTGTCAACTATGCATGTCATTTTTGTGTTGCATGAGGAATTTTGCTGCTGTTTATAAGAAAAGGGGGAGGGAAAAAGGTAGTGTTTAAATTCAGGTAGATACATTGTCTCATAAAAGCATGGACTTTACTGGGAGCTGAAGGATCACACAAAGGACAACCAGCTACGGTGCCTGGGTTTCTGTAGCTAGGAGGTGATGTTTGAATGAGCGAGTCGAGTCTAACAGGAGCATAAAGAGCCATGAGATATCGGAGGCAGTTCAAAAAGGAACCATCTCATCAGTGTCTGAAGGCCTGTTCTTCCACACCTGCTGTTTTACTGCGGTCATTGAAAAGACAGCTTCAGATTTTCTTCCACTGTATTGTAAGTAGTTATAAAATAAGTTACAGTATATTTTCAGTATTTACAAGGATTTACAATTGGACCTTACGATGCCAAATTAAGAAAAGTTCAGCTAGTTGTGCTGAGGAGTTTCTGCCACAGGTAGCTAGCTGATCATATGGCCAAATAAGTATTTAGCAGAACTTTCCAGCTTGGCCAGCAAAGCTGGTTTCACATTCTGTCCATCACTGTATCAGCCTCCAAAATTAAGGGATATGTGAAATTTTTATATTCAACATGCAATCGTTGTTCTATGTTCAGGAATAACTGCTGTGAAATCCTGTTCCAAGGATTAATTTATAAAGAACAGCTCCGCAGGTGTAGCTTTTCCTTGTAGCCACAGAGAGAAGATACAGGAGTTTCATTTTCACAAAGTATGTTCTGTGAAGTTGACATCTGCACTTCACAGCGGTGTGGAAAGCAACTCATTTCATCAAGCTCTTAACTGTAATTTTTCCTTATGTGAGCCCTTTTCCTTCTGGAAAAGGAAAAAGATTAGGCAATAATCCAGAATCCAAGATACCTGAGTTTAACCCATATATAATTCCCTGCTTTGACTTCTTGAGCAATGAGTGTCTATAATCCAGTGTCTCATCCAAAGAACCGGGGAATGGTGATAACTCCCCGCAGACACAAAGGATTGCTGCCTTGCTACTGTGTCCAAGTTGATCAAAGACTTCATAAGGAACAAAGATGCCTTGTTTGCTGATGTGAAGCCAGTGCTGCATCTGTGTGTGTAAATAAGCTACCTGGGACACCACTTGTGGTCAAGTGGCAACAGCATTCAGCTCTGTATGGAAGGAAGGTTTTACAGCTCATGGTGCATTTCACAAAATAACAGAGATTGCTACTGGTACCTTAAGTGCTGTTCTTAAGTTATTGACTTATGCAGGCATCCTTAACAAGGGTGAATTTTTTTCCTTAGAAGGGAAAGAAACACTTCCCTAGTTAATCCGGCTGGTTAGATCAGAGAAACAGATTAATGAAAGAAAAAAAACCCTCAACTTTGTAGATTTAGTCACTTCAATGATCTCCTGAAATAAGACAGAGGAATATTCAAGCTTGAATGGGCCAGCCAGGACAGGTCTGCACACCTACCGCTGCACCAGAGCCAGAACCTACAAGAGCTGAGAAAGTCAAGTCAGCTTTGGGGTGTTAAAGTGGGTATGACAGACAAGTCAATCCAAACACAGATGTAGTTCTAAACCATCCTGGATAAATCAGACTACCCACATTAATGACTTGTTTCTGATTAAGCTCAGGCAGGCCATCTCGAGTAGTTCTTGATCAAGATTAATGCAAATAGTGTTAGAGATTAGTATCCATCTTCCCTATTCAAAAGTCAGGGAATTCCTTCAGTAATTTCTCTGAACAACAAAGTCCCTAGAGTCAATTTTCCTTCAGCCAGATTCAGGGATATTCAGTAGTCCTTAGTGATATGAGTGAATCAGGGATTTTGCCTGCAGAGCCTGAGGTACAGGGGAGACAAACAAATAGCAGATGAGGTCTTATTACTGAGCTTACTTTAGCCTATCTGCTTTTAAGGTGAAATCAAGAGTGACAGTAACTTCCATAACTGTTTTTTTCATTTGAGCTGTAACCAGACAGGACCCTGAACAGAACAATCTGTTCTTTCCCCCAGCCCTCCATTAGTATTACATTTGACCTGGTCTTTCTTCAGCATAAGAATAGTTTATGCGCAGTTTTTGGCTTTTTTTTTTTTAAAGGTGTACACTTGTGCATGCATGGTATATATACCCACGTAGTGCATAAACCGAGAAATCTTTCTGGTAGAGAAGAAAATAGTTTTTTCAGTTTCTGGTCTCCAGATTTCTCTTAATCTGATATGAAAACAGACTGTTTCCACAATCTTTAACAGTCTTTGTAAGTGTATTCACTTTAGTTCATGTTACTGCAGTGTAGGCAAGGGGAAGGTGCCTCTCTGTAAGCAGTCCACACCTTCAGTTAGTGGCAATCACCTGTTGTCAGGAGTCCTCAAAGGCTTCCCAGTAAACTATGGTGCGGCTGTGAGGAGAGCAGTATTCATCAGATTGTCTTTGTGCAAAGGTATGTTGGTCCCCATGGTCACCATTGTTTTCCCTTCCAACGCCTGACAGGAGTGCCATAGTTACATCGTGATTTTTTTCAGGAATTAGATTATGTGTAAACAAGGTATGTCAGCTGTGAACTTCAGATCTACACAGATGCTGTGGTCATACCTAAAAGCATCTTCAGTGAATGATTTCACATGCTGTTTGAAGACCAAACACCAGGCTGAACTGAAAACCAAATGCTTTTGCAGACATATTCTGTTTATCAGGACGGAGCAGGGAGAATATTATCCCACAGGTTCTCCAGTAGCACCCTTAAAGGTTTGTCCCGGCCACACACAAGCCTTCAGTGACAGAGCACAGCCACGCAACAGCCCCCAGTCAGGGAGTGACACCAGTAGCATTGCAAGTTCACCGGCGATGACACATGCTGAAAATCTTTTTGCACGCACTTGAACATCCAATACTGAAGTTTTCACACCATGCTCCAAAGACAGTACAGAAATGGCGCTTTACGAACTGGAAAAAGGCAGCTTAGACTAGTTAAAGTGTAGGGGCCATCTGTGCTACAATTAACATTATGTGGTTTATAGGCCCTTTAAGTATTCGCATGTCTAAAGACTACTTAGAAGTATTATTTCTTTTAAGACTCCTGGTTTTGTCCAAGCCCATGATGAATTCTGGCTACTTCTCTGCTGCAATCATACAGCCAAAACATATATTTTCTTACTGCCTCCTCCCAGATTCTATTCTGTATTTAGAAGCTAGCAGTGATGGTTTTGGACTTGCAATTATGATATTAAGCTAAGTGTAAAATATTTTTCTTGGCATAATCTAGAATATAAATAGCTTTAACATCAGTTTCAGGTTCTCTTTATTCCCCTAGGGAATGCCTGCTCTCTTTCATAGTTAGTCTCGGAACTAAGATTGTCCCAACATCACCCTTGCCCCAGCCCCCCCTTTCCAAGAACCACAAGCAAAGCAGGACCAGGAACTCTGCTCTGCCCCCCAGACTTCAGACAGAGAACACAGAATTACTGGTCTGTGCAGATGTTCCCGTACACTCCCTCAACCTTCACCCCCTTTCCCTCCCAATCTGCAGAGATGCAGCAGTTCACCATGACATTGAGCTCTCCCCAGCACTAGCATCTCCAACCAAAATTTGCGTTTCTGTTCAAAGAATTTTTCACCATGGCATTTTTAGGTCCCATGCTGGCCTCTGGGCCAGGGATTGAAATCTAAGGGCTACTGGTTTTCACCTTCCCTCTGTCACACCAAGCTCACAGGAACGTTGCCACCTAGTCCAGCTTTTAGACCATGACCCTCCATGCAAGAGAGCAGTGGGGCCCATCTGTAAGCAACGAAGCTAGAGTTTAAGGGATTACTTTCATAGCAGCCATTGACTAAGGAATGACAAGCTCAGATCTGATTTTGAAGCGAGTTCTTTCAAAAGCACTTACTATTTTTATGTAAAAAAGACTATTTGTCGTCAATCCAATTTGCACAGTGTAACATATACTGAGCAAACATAGGCATGTGCCTCTTCAAGCTTCCTCATTCTTCCCCGGAGCATTCCTGAGCAGGGTCCTGCAACCACCGCTATGCTATTAAGAAGCCTCTGAGGTGCCCCACCTCAGGGAGTCACAAATACCTACCTGCAAGCGTAGCAGCAATGCTGACCGCAATGTCTACCGAGACAACAGCCAGCAGCATGAGTATGGACCAAGGAGTCACAGCCCGGCCCCATTCATTCCCTGTGTCTGGCGAGCGCACGCTAAACACTCCCTTGCGTGCCATCACTGCCTTTACTCCACTTTTGTCTCTGCCACCTCGTAGCCCAGCCCTAATCCTTGCAAAAGGATGAAGATCATCCCCGGAGAAGGCACTGCTTCGAGAGCCAGGCTCAGAGCGCGTTCGCTACAGCACAGCCTCTCTCCCAGCAGCTGGCTGTGGAAACCAGAGCAGAAATCATCACCGCAAACCCGCCGAGGAGCCCCAGACACTGTTCATGCAGACTGTCTCAGGCCATGTACGGAAGAGCTGCTATTGTTAGTGCCACTCAGGAAATATTCGAGGGAGTGTGTAATTGTTTATGCTCAGATTCTTTTATCAACACTTAATTAACTGCAGTTACAACACATGTTCACCATTAATATTTCAAATTACTGAGAAGTTTTTTAAATCTGTTCTGTCGGCCTTCTTAGAAACTTCCACCAAAGGTTCCAAAAGTGATAGGATGTAATCCTGTGCCTGCAGTACTAGCCCCTTCTTGCTTAAGGGTCTTCAAGTATGATCTTGCATGAGTTCTACATTTCATGACCATGGCGATACAAAAGGGACCAGTTCTAAAACTTATCTGACACCGATGTAATTTTCTTCCTTTGTAAACAGCTCTGGGCATTTCTAAGACGCTGTTTTACCCAGCTACAACAAAAGCTGTTGTTGTCCAGCCATGCTACAGAAAGTGGTTACTTTGGATTTGGCCACTTCTTCCCAATAAACTGTTTCATCAGTCATTTCATCCCACAGAAGCCACAGTGAGAGACATTTTGCTTCTAAAATCCAGAGACCGCTTCTAAAAGTCTAGAATTCTATTTTCCCCCACTTGGCTTCTTCAGCTGGATCCCCTCCGCTGAAGTAACTGAGCAGAAGCTTCTTTACCTTTTAAATAGGAACATACCTAGCCTAAATGTACTGCAAGACTAGTTTTCCTGTTACGGAGACCTGGGAGGACTGCAAATGACAGTCATTTTACAGTGCCTGGGTTTTATTGACAAATCAGTCAGGGCTCCAAAAATTAACAGAAGAAGCCTTCTCTTTTTGAAGATTACTTTAAAAGCTTGCAAGAAGATTCATTACTTGGGTCACAAGGCTTGAAGTTGATCATTCTCAGCCTGTGCTCTAGACAGTCTGGCTGCATCGTACGCCTAGTCATTAAAGATTTCATGTTTGTGGTTTTGTAGGATTTTAAAGGAGTTATTCTGACAGTTTAAGGGGACGTTGACTAGTCTTGTTGTTCCCATCCATGTCTTGCAAGTATTGACAACTAAAGCAAGATTACAATTCGAGAATTCCTTCTGTGCATTATTGCACTCATGGTTTATCAAATCTGGAAACATTCCGTTAACACTGAGAAGCATTTTTTTCTGGAGCAGTTGTGCATTTCTTGGTCTAATCTTTGTGGCTTTATATATTGAAGCCTCTCCCTTTCCTTCCTGCCATACTTGTCTCCTTGCAAATATCATGTTGTGCATGGTTCTGCTCCCATCTTCCTTCCAATGTAACCCTTATTGGGTTGAGAGTCTTCCTCGGTTACCCACTGGAGGAAACAAACTCTTAGCATAATGGCATCTGAGTGTCTGTGGGTAGTGCATTATAAATTATGCCTCTAACTTCCAGGGACTCTATTTCCAAACCAAGTTCCCCAAAGAGCACTCATAAAAGTGTGTGTGCTTGAGATCATTGTAAGTATCTGGGCTCCAAGCCTGTGAAGGCACTCTGTATCTCAGTTTTAGGATCAGGATCTGTATTTGTTAGATTATTCAGTGCTTACACTACTTAATAGAGCAAAGAACAGTTGAAGGGATGCTTTAACTAAGCTTGCAGTTATTCTGTTCTTCCTACGCCATCCGTAATTGATAATAAATTGCAATATTCTCATGCTTCAGTCCCAAAATATTTACTGAAGGCTTCCCTTGATCTAGAGAATATTAGGACTACTAATAGAGCAGTATCCAGATTTTAATGAAAAGTGACTTTTTCCACAGGGAGGAAAGAACTTAAAGTGTTGTTCCAGAGAGTTAAGGAGAAAGATTTAAATCCATACTCCTTAGCTTCCTTTGCTGAGGGCAGCAAATATTTTATCTATAGATAAAGCACAACCAGTGAGAATCACCACACTGAAACCTGTACAACCCTTACATGTGTGCTCTGTTGGTTGATTCAGAATTGCTGTGTTATTCTTTTATCATCACTTCCCCTGAGGGATCAGCACCAAGATGACATCTCCCGATCCATTTCTTACAAGGGAGAGCTTTCCTACATACAGAAAATGTTAACACAAATGAACAAAGATTTGAGACTTTGTGGTAAATGCAGGTTTGTGTGTCTGGTGCTTCTGGAACAAAAGCAGCAGTTTGCTAGTAAGAAACGTACTCAGATCAGTCATTTATTGTAACATTAAGGGCTGCCTTTGCACAGCCATTCTGAATCTGCTTCCAGTCAGATCAAGGACTGATACTTACTAGTGAAGCTACTCAGAGTCCAAAAAGATATGAAACTGAGGCATGGTTTTTAAATAAAACAAAAGTCCTTCTTACCCTTTTCAGTTATGAACTAGCTATAACCTGTATCTAGTAATAGAAAACCAGTTTTAAAGAAATACTGTAAAAGTTACCACTGCAATGTAGCATCACTATTACAAGCTAGAGAGCATTATTTTTGAGTTTTTGAAGGTGAGAGCTTTGCTTTCCTGGCCACTCATTCTGTTGCTATGTAAAGATAAACACAAATCACTACCTTAACCCTGATGACAGACATAAGCTCTATATAAAGCTAATACATTTTAACAGTGAGAGCAAAATGAGCAGTTTCCTCTTACTCTTTTCAAAACTAAGCCATTGAAATATATTACTATACCTCTAAAGAGGCTTCATACATAATGTAAGAATATATACAACTTTTCACTAGAGTTATCATTACAGTATATATTTTCAATGAAGCAAAAGTTTTGGAGATTAAACAGAGACCAAAGAAATACAGAACAAGTAATTGAAAGTACTTTAAAATTCTTACCTGTAAAACAAGCCAAGAAAATGTAAGCAAGCTTTAACTAGAGTAACCAACTTCTGGAGCCTATACCTTCATCTTTCTGCTAACTATTTGACCATTCCTATGAAATAATAAATAAAACAAAGCCTAGAGTACTGACTTTATTTGTGTTTATTTGTTGAGATGAGTGTAAATCAAAACACTTCCACTCCACCACATTCTGTTTTGACTGGCAAATGCCAACATAACTATTGGGTCCCAGGAGTCAGCATTCAGGAACAGCTCCTGGCAGCTTTATATTACTTGTACTGAGGAGTTCCTTGAATATTCCCACTTTTTCTAATTAGGCTGAGGAAGGAATTATTGTTAAACTTCTTGCTAAACTCCAGGTTTCAGCAGGATTTTTCATAAGCATTTTTTCCTTATGCGATTGCGTGGTTTATCTGACAGTGGGACTGTCAGCAATATTTTGCCTGAGCATTGGATGTACCAAACACTTTTGTAGGAAATCATGCTTTTGTCCTATTTATTTTCTTTTCAACTAATTTAAATGTTTTGGTGAAAGACAAGTTTAAAATATGCCCTAGACATCTGGAGAAGGTGCGAGTTGGTGGCTGTGATGGTCCTGGTCTCTCAGCAGAAATTCCCATGTATTGCTGGAACTTCCTGGGAAAGGTCTGTCACCTGCACCACTGAGCTCTAATGCTGGACTTGCTGCCTGCACCATTACATTTGATATGCAATTTTCCTGAAGAGCTCAAAGCAAAGTGAAGACTCTAAGTTTTGTAAGACATACATACAGTAAAAACTTGCTATATGACTTTTGAAGCCTTGCTGTTCTCCTGGTATCATTCTGATCATCTGAAAAGTCATTTAAGCATAAAAGAATGCTCTAAAGGTTGCAAGGTAAGATAGTACCGCTGATCTTATTAGATATACATATCTAGGAGCACCATCTTTTCTCTCATTGCTCAAGGAAAGGGCTTGGGTCCAACTTATTACAATGACAGTGAATGGCAGTGAAAGTCAGGCTGGAACTAAAAACAGATAAGAGAGGGGGTGAGAGAGAGAGAAAAAATTCAATGAGATAGGGATTTCTTTTTTTTTTTTTTTTCCTGATAAAGGAGGAAAAACTATTCTCCACAACTGACAGCAGCAGACACTGGCTGGTGAGATCATGTGTCTTTCCATTTCCAGGATGGTTGAGTCACTGAAACACCTGAGGGACAACTTCACAGTTGGGTGTCATCACAATTTATATTCTATTACTTTCAGGCTTCTTCTCTGTAATTTTATTTTCAAAGAATTGTTGCTAGAACGCCTCTGTTTTCTGTTTAAGCATGCCTGGTCCTACGAAGGATTCCAGTTAGCTCTAGCAGGCATGAGGTATGCTGTTTCTTTGGAAACATCAAATCTAATTAAAATGGTAATGCCCTTGGGTGCCTGCAGTCCGAGGTATATCTGTGATGCTGGGAGATGGGATAATTTCTCATCAATCTCTAAAGGTCACCTTGGGGACTAGTGGCATTGCCTTCCAAGACACAGAGAAGACAGATGTTAATAATGCCCTCAAGCAAGGGACAGAAAATGGAGACATAACTGATCAGGAGGCCTTAGACTGTCATCATCTGACACTATTTAAGTACTAATTGTTAGTGACTGTCTGAGTGCTCTAGCAGGCATAATTTACCCAAACTGTTGAGTAACTTACCCCCTTTGCTCATGAGTCAGGTTCCAGCCCCTACACAGTTTCCCCTGATACCCTTTCAAGATGTTGGCCTGGAAGCGGTGACAGAAGTGCCCAGAGCCGAACACAGCGCTCCAGGGGCCACCGTCCCAGAGGGGCACTGGGAAACCAGCCCTCCCCTGGCAGCGATGCCCTGCCTGCGTGTGCTGGGTTCGGCTGGGGTACAGTTAATTTTCACAGGAGCTAGTATGGGGCTGGGGTATGGATTTGTGCTGAAAACAGTGCTGATAATTTCGGGATGTTTTTGTTGTTGCTGAGCAGTGCTTACACAGGGTCAAGGGCTTTTCTGCTCCTCACCCCACCCCACCAGAGAGGAGGCTGGGGGTGCACAGGGAGCTGGGAGGGGACACAGCCGGGACAGCTGACCCCAACGGACCAAAGGGATATCCCATAATACCCTGTGATCTCATGCTCAGCATATAAAGCTGGGGGAAGAAGAAGGAATGGGGATGGGGGATGTTTAGAGTGATGGTGTTAGTCATCTCAGGTAACTGTTACACATGATGGATCCCTGCTTTCCTGGAGATGGCTGAGCACCTGCCTGCCCACGGGAAGTGGTGAATGAATTCCTTGGTTTGCTTTGCTTGTGTGTGGCTTTTGCCGCATTGCTGTTCATTACATTGTTCAGAAAAACCTTTAAGCTTTTATTTTACTAGTGGAGCTTCCCAAGCTCCTTCTTACCTCTTGAGAAGTTTATTTTTTCTTAGATCTGTTAATTTATATTTTCCAAAATTATGTTTTCCTTCTTTTATTGTTTTTTAGACCTGCTTCTAGTTGTTTTGCAACAATTTCCAATATAGTGTAAATTTCAGATTCAATTATTTTCCTGTTTTTTCTCCCTCTAAATATATTTTTAAAGTGAAGTTTGGCTGTGCATCACAGCATCTGTGTTTCCTGTCTTTCAGCGAACTTTGTCTGACTGTAGAGCTCCTATGCAGCTAGTGGTAAATACTGAACCATGGTTTATATTCTGTATGTGCTCATACAATCTATAACAAAGCTAGAGAAATTCTTAATACCCAAACAGGTGGTTAATTGTCTTCTTTAAAATTATTTTTATTATTCTTTTAGCCTTCTGGCTTCAATAATATGAAAGCGCTTTGGAAGCTGTTTATATTCTGTGATAATAAGTGGTATTTCATTCAGTTGTAAATATGTTGCCTTGAAGTTTCAGTTGATATTCTGTAGTCCTGTACTGGCAGGCAAGATAATGGAACAGCTTGACATGCTTTCTTTGGTACCATACATAGTTTCACAATCGTACTGTCCCTTCTTAATTACCTTCTCTCTAGATTGCACACGTGCATAGCCACATTAAAAGCAGATGATGTTACACGCATAAAAATGCTAAAATTTGTTATTTGGCTTTACTGAAGCCAAATCAGTTCTGGACAAAGCTGATGCCTTGGCTAAAGATTGGGTGTAAAGAGGAAATGGGCTTTTCAACAGCAGCTGTAGAGCCTAAAGCCTCAGGTAAGAGGTGTGTTAACAACAGTCAATCTGTTAGTGCTTAGGTAGCTTTCAATAAATAATGAAAGCATGTATTTTTATTGCTTAGCATGTGGTTTTTTAGATTGATTTGATTAATTGTTGTTTTCAACTTATGATTACATTTGCCTTAATGAGATTAACTTATTAAAAGCCATAGTTCCATGAATAAACTAATTGGTTCATGTGCTCAGTTCTTTAGACATATAACAAATGATTTTGAAATGTTCTCGGAGAAAAAATTCTATTGCACTAGAGAAACTATTAAAGCTTTCATTACAAGATTTGTTGCAAATAATTTAACACTTGAATGCTTCTACTGATGAATAGGAGTCCAATGTGAGTCTGAGTCTCTAGCTTATTCTGTTAATTAATTAAGGCCATTTTTCTGTGAAGTCAACATAATTATTTGTATTGTTATGAGGCTAAAAGACTGTAAACTCATTTTTAGAAGATGAAGGATACACATAGAGAAAAAGACAGCATAAATCTTTTAGTCCTGGAAGTCTAATACAAATAGACAAAGAATATGTGTAAATTATTATTATTAGAACCTCCATTTAAAAGCAGGGAAGCTGAGATCTAGAAAGCTACCCAAATCACATTACGTTGTAAGCCTGCGGTAAAGAAATCGAAATGTTTCTTGAGCTGCATAGATGTAATGAAAACATTTCACTTTGATATGACTAGTCTACCTCTAATTTCCAATTTTCAGCTAACGTGAGAGACACATTTATGTTACTAATGAACTTGATTTCAGGATAAAAATGATATGTGCAACTTATAAACCTGTCAAACAGTTCCAGTTGAAAATGAAAATCTGGCAGCAAAAGATACAGGCTGAGGGGCTTTTTTCTGCATTTTAATCTGGGGGTTGATTTTGCAGTCTTTTTTGATTATTTCTAACCCCAGCCTTTTGGACGTTTCAGGGTGAATGCAGTGTTTCAACTGAAGTGAGCATGTTTTCCGACTTACATGTATTCAGAGAAAGACAGCTGGTAGGAAACCTCTCTTTTTCATTAAGGGGGAAAATTGTAACTGACCTTTTTTAATGTCTACAAAGGCATTGGGAACTGGCAGGTCTGGAGACTGACACTTTCTACTCACATATGGAAATGTTCATTCTTCTTCTTTGCTTCTCACCCATATCTAGAAACTGTAGTTGATCAGCAACGTTGTTCTTTCTGTTGGAGCACTTGTCCTCTCTGAGAAGGTGGCCCATGAGGGTGCTAAATCAGTACTGCTAGTGAGATAAGTAGTCTGAGCAATAATCCGACTTAAGAATAATTAAGATGTACCAGAAATACTTCCAGATCTTAAAAAAACCCCACACCCCACTTTATGAAACTATCAAGGTACCTTTCCAGAGACACTTTCTGTGTACAAGTAGGTTACTGAGTGCAGGAGAAACACTGAATCTCATTTGTTCTAGTGAAGGTAGTGATAAATAGTCATATATTTCCCTAGTTCACCTGGATCTCACACCTTTTCTATAACCTTTTTTTGGGGGGTGGTTTTATTTCTTCATCTTTATGGTAGACATTTTGTAACACTCGGTAGAAACACCCTTCCTGATGAAATGACACCAGAGGTCTGGGGATGTAAGCAAGCTGTGGTTAGTACATATCTGAAAAAGTGGGGAAAGCTTGAAAACAGTGTTCCTTAGAAGAATCTGCTGGTTAGGGTATTTCTGCTCTGCACTGCTCCACTCCTTCTGTAGTTCACCAAAAACATATTTAACCCCGATGGCTGTGACAGCTCAAAATCTTCAAATAAGTTAAGCTCGTTCGAAAGGATTGTTTTTTAAAATAATAATCACAGTTGACATCTGCATTGCAATGACATCTTAGTCTGTTTTGGTGGTCAGAGAGGCAAAGTAGCAGCCTTTGTCCAGATTAAGGCTTGGAAAGATCTCGGTCCTCTGCTTAATGACTAAATATTGTCCTAGTGCTAAAGACAGTCACACATATATACATATGTATGTTTATACATGCATGCATCTAGAGGCAAAAAAATCCTACAGCCACAACATTGTTTTTAAGAGACTGTAATATTTTGTTAATCCTTATGGTGGAATAAAAGAGCATTAGTTACAGTTTTCTGTATCAGAAGCACTTCCAGAAAAAAAATCCACGAAGTACACAATTTCACCAGAGCCAAATTCTAGCTCCTCCAGCAGGGATATATACTGAATGTCTTAATGAATGCCAGGTACAAAATACCCACCCACAGCTGCCTTCCTTTCCCAGCTAACAGCTTGTGTTGGAGCAGCATCAAAGCTGGCTACAGGCATAGCAAATGTATGCACCTGCATAGAGTAATTACTGAAGCTAATGCCAGTATGTATTAGCTTGAGTGCTCTTGCAAAAAAAGTACGGATTAACTCACAGCATTCAGCTTATTATACCTGTCTCACTGCACATCCAGTTTTTATGAGCACTTATAAAGCAATATGCATCTATGTTCCTTTTTTATTTCTGATGATGGAGTCCTTCAGCTGTGACATTGGAGTGTACTTCAAAGCTACTCCTTTGTCTGCTTTTCTCCCTCTTCCTTTTTTCCATTTCAAACTCAGCATTAGTTTGCAGGTTACTGCTCGTGTCCTGCCACCACACATACACCTATTGATCTATTTGCAACTTTTATATAACATTTACTTTTTAATGTCTTAGTACTGGTTCCTTCCTTGTCATCTGGAATCCGTAGGAAGTTTGGTTCACCCCAAAACACAATTTAGAGATTGCTTCTAAAAACCAAAACAGCTTTGACGATCAATGCTGTCTGCAGCAGGTATCCATCTAATAAGAACTGCATTTAGACACCCCTGGCTTTTGATCAGTATTGTCCTATACTGGAATAAATCTGGAAACATAGAAATGAAAAGCTGCCACTTCTGTAACCATTCTCTTGAGCTGTCCCCAAAACCACTTGAAATTATTTTTATGAAGTTATAATTGTGAAGTTACAATTTCTTTTCTGTGAAAATGAGGTAAAGATAAAAATAAATTTCAGCTCTAATACCCTGCGTGCTCTGCGTATGCCTGTGTTGTCTAGACTATAAGCAATGAGAACCAGACACATCTGAAATGTTAATTTAGTTTATTAAGGAAATGAGGCTTATATGATCCTGGTATCTGTCTGTGTCCCCTTAATGACTTTCGAACTCATTGTCTGATTTCAAGCTAATGTGACAGAAGTGGGGAACAACAAGATAATTAAGCTACTACAAGCTTCATGGAAATTAGCAGTCGGATAGAAGAGAGCGAGCTGTAAATGCCCTGAAAGCCTGCTGCAAGAATGCACATGTAGCCTGAGACTAAAGAATCCATACAGTAAAGATTTCTTATAAATCTCCCTAAGAAAATGTAATATTTTCAGCCCTCACTGAGGCACATGTTCTTCTGGCCTTTCCACAGAACTCTTCTGAGGCAGCTAGATAATCTGCAGGCAGAGAGAAAATAATTAGGCAAAGGCCTCTTTTGACTTTCACAGTCTGCTACAAATGAATGAGAATTTTACGTGAAGGTTTCTTCTAAAGGTTAATTAGCAGGAAAAAAATTCTAGAATCTGAAATTACAGTTGGTCCAGAAGTACAAATAAACAACAACCCAATCTTTATTTGTCTGGGGCCCAGCGAATTAGTCCGCTTATCTGCCGAAGAACAGCCATGCATCCTGCGATGCACAGGAGGAACTAAGACTACGGTGTGACAAGGATCTGACTGTCCTGGTGCTGGGCTGGGGATCAGCCACAGGGGCTGGCGTTGGCAGCCTGCAGAGCTGGCACAGCTTGGAACAGACACCAAGTCTGTTTTCATACATGCTGTGTGAAAATAGAGTGTTTACTATAAGTGTACTCGCTTGGATTTGGCTGCCAAAAATTTAGGAACTACAAGGGCATAAAGCAGCCCGTGACAAAAGTAGCAATTTTGATCGGAAGTGACTTGAATATCCCATGTTTCACTGCAGGGCTGCAGAGAAAAGTGATGCCAACATTGATGTCTGCAGATTCTCTGCAAGGAAGACAATGAAGCTATTTTTAAAAGATTATTTTCCTAGCATGGGTGAAAGGAAGAGCATAATTGGTATTAAGAAACTGCTCCTAGAACTGTAATTCATAGAGACACTGTACTAGAAAAGCGGAGCTGTGAGTGAGTACAAGCAGATATGGCATATTTTACACAGAGTATGTGGGATAGGACCAGGAAGAAAAACAGAGAATGATCTGAGTAGTTGCATTTCTTTTTGGTACTATGTGTGCCTGGCCTTTCGCTCATTTTTGTGTTCAGTCTCTCCCCATTTCCAGCCCAAAAGTTCAGGGACACTCTGAAGTCATTCTGTACTTAGCTTAAGGGCAAACACGTGGCAGAGTCAGCTGCTTTTTGTCTACTTTCCTTCTCCTTGGGGAGCCCTGTTCTGCTTCTAGCAAAGGAAGCCCTTCCTCTGAAGATGGAGGAGAAGGTCTAACTCCAGGAACAAAATTCGGCTGTTGTGTGTGCTTGATGGTGTTGCGCCAGGCTTGCAGGCCCACAAAGTAGCTCATTAGCCCAAAAAAAGATGTTTCCTCAGTGTCACATTAAAAATGCAACTGTCCCCTGCAACTGCTAACAGAATAATAATAATTGTCATGTAGCAAGCTCTGATTGTTGTTATTTTCTGGTAGATGGAGTTCACCGATCCCTTCTGTCAGCCAGTTGCTGCTTTGGAAACTGTCTTGAGATTAACTGATTTAGAGAACAGTTAATTCATTTTCTATCCATAATGAAAACTAGCTCGCCTGCAGGCTGCCCTACATCTTCTTCTTCAAAAGCACTCTGCCAACCGCATCCAGCAGACCGCCTGGTTTGCAACCAGGGTTTTTTATTCCATCAGGCAGGAGAGGGCACTGTGAAACATGGTCTCCCTCTCCTCTAGACGGGGGGGTTGCCTGCAGGAATATTACAGAGTTAGTAACATCTTAATGCCTTGGAGCTATGGCAAAAAGTTATACTTTTTATAGTCATACTTTAGACCTGCCTCCTCTGGTGGTGTAAGATGCTGACAGCAGGAGGATATATTAATTGTGTATTTACTAATAAAGAGCGTAACCATTGTAATTTACTCATAGCTTTGCAATCACAAAAAAAGAACCAGAACTCGTCTCATGTAGTTCTCAGGCCTGCACCCAGATTTCAGGCATCCCTTAACCTTCCCTGGGGAGGAGATGGGAGAAGGAGGTTGGGTGGTTTTATAAGAAATAATTTTTAAGTCAGCACAGATTGCTCTTCTGTTTCTTTTTCTTCTAAGCTGTATTGGACAGGCAGTAATCAATATTTCTTTGAAATATACTTTCTCAGCACAAAGCTAGATTATGGACCTCCTTGCCACAGGACATGTTGGGACTGGAGAACCAGCATGACTTGAGAGAATCTGAATGTGTTCACAGACACCAGCAAATGCTGAATCTTCAGAATTAACACAATTTATTTTAAAAGGTTATTAGTAATTATTTTGTCGCTTATGTCTTTTAGAGAAGCCGTGTAGGGGCTTGCTGTTATGTATTGCTTATTGCGTGATGATTGTGCTGCTCTGGAAAGTACCAGGTAGGTGGCATAGCACAGTTCTAATGTGGCTGCACCTTTCTCAGCACCAAGCTATGCTGCCAATCTCTCTGCCCACTTCTTTCTCCATAGCGCGACATAGGACAACCCTATATCCTATAGCACCCCTCTGTTAAACTTGTACCTGGAGCACTACCACAAAGGCTGTGAGGTCCTCAAATACTGATTTGGCACCCCCAGGTTTCTGAGTCGTCATAGATTTGTTTCCGAATTGGTAAAATGTGCCTTGTGCTGACCAAGCTTCTTTTCATGCAGAATGAGATCAAGCAAGTTCTAGATTTCAAACAAAGAAGCAGGGACCAAAATGTTCTCTATTGCTTTTACTTACTATTATTACTATTCCTCATTTTAAGCATCTGAAATGCTTTTTATATCATTGCCCATGTGCCAAAAATCTTAAATAGCTGCTTGTTTGTCTTGCAAGCAAACGGAGGCCTTCACACTTCGTTCTCTAAGTGCTTTCTCCTCCCTCATTCCCAGCAGGTTAAGCTGTGTATAAATAAAATACACAAATGCTTTGAAGGAGGTTGTGTTTAGTAAAGCAAATGGCCTGACTTTGGGAAATGGGCTATTTGTACTGCAGGGGGCCTGTGAAGCCCCACTGGGTGAGATATTTTCACGGATCTGTAAAAGAAAAGACTTTGTGTTGGAAGGAGCCGGGGAACACCTTGTGTCCTCCTTGTGTTACAGCCTAGAAGTGGAGTTTGACTGTGAATTCTGTGTTTTATCTGCAGTCAATGAGCGTAGATAAGCGGCCAGACTGTAACTTTCTTTGGTCTCCCAAAACTTTCCTGAAGTTATTTCCTTGCTTAATTTCTCCAAAGACTATATTGACCCTTACAAATAAGATAAATTCCTGGCTTCTTCGGGTTGCTGGTAGAGCTGAGAATTGCATGTACTGCCTTTAGGGGTGCTATGGTGGTCCTATTTATGAATCATCGTGTTTGCTGTGTTCGGACAGGTGAGTGCCGTTCACTGTATGAGGAAAAGTATGGTAAGAATACAGTAAGAAGGCAGATGTTGGCTTAAGTAAATGAAGCTTCACCTCCTAGCTGTAGGAAGAAAAGCTGGAAATGTTTTTAGATATATTTTAAAGGAAAACTTGATCCTGCAAAAGGCAGCTGGAGTCCAAAATAGAAAGTCAGTGGGAATTTTTCAGGGGGAGAGTCTCCAGATGGACAGTAAACTTCCAACCTGCTCTCTGGGTTTGAGAACTTACTGTGTCTACAGTATGTGTTTTCTCACTGGCTACATGCTCTTAAATGCTGTGGTGGGAGAAGTGGATTTGAAACAAACATATGAAATGTTCATGGTCTTGTGTAATGCTTGGTATGTTGACAGAGCAGTAATGAGAGGCTGTTTCAGCTGACCAGTTGGAATATAGATAGAGAATGTGCATGTGGTAAGGAGATCTGCATTCAATTACTGTCCTACCACAGACTGGCTGCAGACAAGACAATTATTCTGTGCCTCAGTTCCCTAATTCTAAAACAATGATATTCCTTTGTCTGACTTGTCTGCTTAGAGGAGATGTTCCTTAGGGCACTGATTGTCTCTTACAGTGTTTTTTTGTTTTAACAGTTAATACAAAGCAGGTCTGATTATCTGGGTGCTACTGGAATTCTGTTGGTCCTAATCAGAAGAAGTGGTTAATTACTCATTTGTTATCTCTGGGTTTCATTTTTGTTGTCTTTATCTAATCTTGGCAAAAATGCTTCATTCTTGTATAACAGCATCGCATGGTACTTTTGGAAAACTGTCTCACATGATGTCTTTATTTCTCTTTAATTCCATTCCATCAAAATTCAAGAATGTCAGCAATGGTAGTCCAAATTCCCATACTAGACCATGCAGACATTTTTTTTCTTAGACTAAAAAATTTTGTTATAAACAAACACATATGATTACCACTGCAGAGTTGTTTCATTGCCAGTTAGCCCCCTGTGCATAAAGATAGGTTGATGCTTTCAGATTAAACCTGAGATGCCAAAATTTCACTACCCTAGGTGAATTTTAATTCAGTCTTTTGTGCATGTGTGTTATTCACATTAAAAATATCACTTTGGCACAGAAGCCACTTGGGCTGACTTGAAAATATTTGACCAGATAACAAGGAGACGTAACAGACACTGGAAGCATTTCCAACTTGGGATATTTAATTAGACCTTATGACTGAAAATTCTTATGATCATCAGAAGATCAACATTCCAACATATTCCTGGTTATGTTTATTAAATATTCCCTTTTTTGGTCCTAAGTGTGAATGTTTGGAAAAATGTTAAGTTAATACAACCCACTTGACTTCACTGGCACATTTTACAAAAGGAGGAGGAAAAAATGTGGAAGCCACTGAAAACTAAAGGGTTCTTGCTTTGGAGAAAAACAAAGTTCAGGCCAATGCTACAGACTGGCTGGAAGTCTTCCACAGTTTTAAAAGGAAAAGACCCTATTGAAAACTCTTTTCTCAGAACTCCTTTGCTTCCTTTGCATAAAAGAGGAACCAGGCACACTTAACACTGTGCAAAACACATTTCTTTCAGAGAAGCCAGCTTTATCTTCAAGTCCCAGCTAGTTAATCTGCTTAAACTCATTTTTAACTTAAAGTCTCAGAAATTTGACACACCACAGGGACTTAAAATTTTTAGTCTAGATGGAATTTGCTGACAATACTCTCAGCTAGGGCACTGATATAGCAGGATTGGTTTCTCTCATTACATTTGGTAAGAATAAATTCTTTCCTCTCTCACGGAAAAAGAAGGAAGGGCACAAGTAAAGAATTCATTTCCTCTCTCCCTAGCTCTGTAAACTGTACTAGCTACATCTGCATGGTGTCTTCAGATGTGTGTGCCATATATGAATGATGTGCAAATACGGTTGTTTTGGAAGTGTTGGGGAAATCCTGCACGAAGCATTGCCCTCCACTAGTTGCAAGTTCTTACCTGCTCGGCAATAGAGATCTAGCTATAAATCTGGAAGTTTAGGTATGTCTACATTGTAATTAGGGTTGGCTTCCAAAAGATAGGTGGTGAACTGTTTCTGTGAAACTCCTGCTGTGGGTGATTGGCAATCCCAAATGTGCACTGGAGCATGGTCAGGCACATGTTGCATTTCCAGGTAACTATAATATCCTCTTGCTTTTTTATTGTTTGAGTATTGGTTGGTGTTTGCAACTGAATTTCCTGGCAAAAATTTTAATAACAACTGTTATGTTGCTCCTATAACTGTTGAAGTTACATTATCTGAGCTTTATCAAATAACAACTTTATTGCCATGAATTTGGCAACCTTCAAATATACCTTTTCAATTTATTATGTTTACTTCTTCAGGGTAACAAATTCGTGGTATATGAGACTTATCAGCAATTGTTTCTATCACACTGTTTTTAAGTTTCATTCCTAAGGGTTAAACTATTTGCATGGTACTCTTAAGCTTCGTATTAAAAAAATGAAAAGAAAAAAAAAAAAGAAAAAAAGGAGAAAAAAAAGCAAGAATATTGTGTGTCACTGTAATCATGATGTAGCCATGTAGCCATTACCAGTGCTTATTTCTTAGGCTAGAAATTGAGATTAGAGACTGAAGGTTATAATAAAAGTAAATTATACTCTGTAGCGAGCTTGGCTGGTCTCTGTACAGAATAGGAACAGGCACTAACTACATATGTAATGGAAGCTCTCTAGTTCTCAGCTATTACTTGAGCAGAACATAAGTGTGCTCTGTAGAAATGGTTAATAAGCATATTTGCTAATTTTTTCGCAGTCTTTGATTCATTTCACACACACACACACACAAATTTGAAATTAGTTCTGCTGAAGTGAGAACTTCAGGACAAAAAGCTGTGTCTTCCCCATATGTGCAGGCACTATCTGTTCCCATTGCATGAAGAAAAGGACGAAGCTAACTGCATGATGCGGAGTGGCGATACCGTCTTTCTGTTGATTGTCTTTATAATGATCCATTCATTGATAGGGTCATTGTAGCCTCAGTCAGTACCTGTTTATCAATGCATTTTTGTGGAACACAGAGAAACGACTCCCTGTATTCATCACTTGACTCGTATGAAAACCAATAGTAGTCTGCTGGTGGATTTCATTCAGCAACAGTCAGAAATAGTTAATGTTTTTAATGCTTTAATTTATGACAGTGGAAGTTCTCTGCCACCACCAGTGGCTTTAGAAAAATGATGGTGCAGAACTTTTGCAGTCTAACCAAATATTTGGTCTGCTAGTCTGAACAGATTGTTGGTTTGAAACACAAGTTGCACATTTCAGCTGCTATTACAATCACTGAAATTGCTAGTGTTTCCTTGTTTATGCTGCTAGCTTATACATTATTCCAAACTCTAAATACAAGAAGATAAAACAGCTGCTGAGTTTCTAAATCTGTAATTTCCCCAACAGCCAAATGCTTAGAGCCCTGTCATCTTTTTCCAACAAACCTAAAAGTGTAAAGACTCAGATACCGGCACATGTTACCAGATAGGCATAAACCACCTATCTGGTCTTTTGCTGACACATCTAATTAATTTTTCTTGCTCCTGAGCTGAGTGAACTAATGCTGGCCTACACATTGCATGTCAGTGTTAGTACTACATTGTGTCTGACCTCTTGGCTTCCTCCCTCTTTAAGTACTCAATCTCTATTTGCAGCATGAAACTCACAGGCTTCTCAATGCTTTCTGTGTTCCTGCTCAGCAAAGACGCAAGCAGAATGGGGGATGATAATTTAGTCTGCCTGCAGATTTGGGAAGATATTACAGTGGCTCACTTTTAGAAGATTATCTTCTAATCTCAAAAGGCTAGAGACAGCATTGCTTTTTTAAAATCGGTGCTTACATTCTGCAAAAACAGGCACTCACACGCCAGAAAGAGAAATAAAGATTGGCTCTGGGAAATGGATGAATGTGTTCCTTCCCGACAAAGTTACTTCCTAAGCATCTGAATCTACCAGTTTCCTTATTTAAAAAGGGGTCATATCAAAAACAAGCCCTGTACTTAAGCAATTTCAGAAGCAGAAGTTTAAGTGAGAAGGAAGCACATATAAAAGTGCAATTGTGTTTGGGCACCTTCTGAACTTTATCCTGAAAGAAGCCTAAAAGATTTTACCGCAAAAGGAGAGGTTATCTTTACTCCCTTTATGCAGCTCTGCTCCTTGTACTCCTAATCATCTGATAATCATCTGAACCCTATAGTTCAGCTTCAGTAACTCACTTTTCCAAACACTTCAGCTGGGTAACTTCATCCTTCATTTGTTTCCTGTGCCTTGCCCTACAGAAGCTATATAAGCTCTCTGAGGGTTTTGCTGGTTACAGTCTATGGCTTGTAAGTAACAAAAATCTAAATGTAGGTCAAGATGAGTTGAAATCTTTTAAACACAGCCAGCCGCTGTTTCCTAAACATGTCCCTGGAGCAGCTGTGCGAAGGATGTTTACAATTAAAAAAACACACCCCCAAGCAGCCAGTTAAGAATGCACAGGGTTATCCAAGCCAGCAGCATTCATTAAATGTCATATCTGAATATTAATTATCTTGAGCTTGATTTGATTTAGGATCAGCATCTAAAGAAGTGACACTATTGACTTCTAGCATCCTAGAGGGATCTTAGGACAAAGGTCAACAGTCCTAGCAAGGACTCAGGAGAACCTGTGACTGGACACAAAGTGTTATGTCATACTGACTTCTACTAGGATGGGAGATTCCTCACTTTGGTTTTGGTGATTGTTTGTTTTGGGTTTTTTTTTTCTTCTTGATCTGACTTGTGCAATCAAAAAAAACCAGGAAAAAAAGAGAGAAATATGTGAGCTCTGTGGAGAGTGAGTCAATCCCTTGAAACCCAGCAGGGGCACCGTCTGCTCTCCTTATGGAGCTCAATGGCTTTCATCCCAATGCAAGTGTCTCCTACTCCTCCTCCCTCTCAGCTGAAGGCAGATGTGCGTTCACTGGCAACACTGAGCCTTGTTCTTTGTGAGTGTTTAAGGCCTGAGCAATCATTTTAAATTGAAAGCAGAGACAGTGATGCTATTACAAGATTGTCTAGAGCAGTAATTCGCTGGTAAGACATGAGAATTTTTACAAGAAAGGAGTTGCGTGAAGTGTAGGCTAGAAATCAGAAAAGAAAACATAAGCATGATGCAGAGCAGCATCTTCTTGGAATGAACACTTAAAAATGTTGAAAAGAAAACTCTTTCCCAAAAGGTGTTGCCAGTACAGACTTTGGTCAGCCATGGCATGGGAAGGTCAAAGCAAGCTCATGCCAGGCTCTGTGTGGCTATCTTAGGGTTTCATGTTCTTTCTGTATTCTAACGCCAAATAAACTTGCATCTGCAGAAAGAAAACGTTTACATAGCAAGCACCTTTCTCTTAACAGCTCATGTGCCAATGGGTATGTAGCTGTTGGACTCTGTGCACATGCACTGCCATTTGAAATCAACTATAGACAGAGAGTCATGCACTTCAGCAGAGTCAAGGAATGTATGTCCATTTGTTTTGGACTTAAGCGAAACATCTGTATAGTCCAGAATATACCACCACCATGCATTGAGAAGGAAAAAAACTAGGAGTAACAGCCTGGCTGCATGTAATTAGCATAGTATATATGTACAGTTGAATGCTGATGCTATGAATACATGATTTACCAGATTACCTGTGAACTGGCTAATAGTTGTCTTTAAAATGTATGTGTGCCAACTCCTAGGTTTACTTTATTTCATAGATAGTCTTAAAATTTCCTTGAAACTCCATTGTGACTTCACAGAAAAGAAAATCTGAAGAGGAAAGTTCAACAGAGCCAGTGAGAACTGAGGCATTCAGAACCTTTGAAAATAAAGTCACTTTTCTTCAGGACTCCTGTTTCAGTGATTCAGGTTTTAGGAAAAAAAAAAGAAAAAAAGGTCTCTAGCTTTTTTACAGAGTTCCAGAGCCTTTAAAACAGGAAAAGCATTTTATGCTCCTAGCTGATGGTCAGTCTAAGGGAGTTAAGAGTAAGAAAAGTATCACTGCCAGCAGAAAACTTGAAGAGGCAGCAGCAATTTCTGCTAGTTCACTCACTTTGTACTGCACCTGGAAGTTAAAGAGTCAAAAGGGATAGCTATAACTTTTCTCGGGCTCATACTAGTAACTGCTCAGTAAGACAAACTATGTACTGGGAAAAGGCAGCATCTTGCACTGCCTCCTACTCGGGTTGCAGGACGCATCCTCTATCAATGGCTGAAAAATTCACCTTGGAATCAAAATGAAAAACATTGAGGTCTCTGCAAATACGAAATTCCTGACATTGCCACAGCAAAGTACAGAGAAATAATTAGAGCCTGGACTGTGGTTTGCTCCTTCACCCCTAGAGCTATTTTAGAGCCTGGTGAGGAGGCAAGTGTTCTGCAGCTTGTGCTTTCCTCTTTCTGTAGTAGTTCAGAACTGCATTTTAAGATACCTAGCAGTAATTTGATTGCAGCACAGAGAATGCAAGATGATGTGGAGGAAAGCCTTTATCCATAGAACCTGGGCTATTGGCGTGTCTATCTTCATGTGTGTTTATGATCCATCTATAAATCCATTTCAGACAAAAAGTCAGTTGTTTGGTTTTTTGAAACGTGTAAATAAAAACTTCAGAAAGTACTAGTGTATAAAGGCTTGAAGTTTGCAATGTACCTGGATTTCCCTACCACCACCCCCACCACCCCCTGCTTCAGGGTCCCTAGTTCCATGTTATAAAACAGCAGTTCTAAGCTCTTAGTATTGAAGAGGAATCAGTTTGTCGCCATCGCTCATCCGCTCTTCCTTCTGCACTACTTTAGCACTTAACACAATTAACTGTAAATGGGTTATTAAACTAAATCCCCTGCTCCAGATTTGGCTGTCTCTAGGCAGGTGTGCCGGTGCAGCAGCCCCAGCCAGGCTCTGGGGGTGGGGAGGAGGTAGGGGACAGCCCCAAGTCCCCTGTGTGCCTGAGAGAGTGGCCCATTGCTGGCATCGGGGAAGCGGGTGGCAGGGCTGCAGCTGCATCCCGGCCCCTACGCTCCCCACGCATATACACACTCCTGCAAACACACCCCTTAGGCAGTGCATTCAACTCCCATACAGACCTTCGCATACACCCTCTGTTGCACTTCCCCCATATGCAAACCATACGCTCACCCCAGAAAACACACATACAACTCATACATATTTCACGTACATCCCACGCAAGCCCATACACACACAGCGTACAGTCCCCATAGGCACCTTGTACAGCTGCCACATACAGTTCTCTGTGCGCATCTCATACAGCACCTATATGCACCCCTACGCACTCCAGTCCCCACAGCCGGCCAGGCAGCCGCCCCCCCTGTGCGGGCCGCGCTCCGCAGGTGC
>JAVJGI010000064.1:31631281-31745643 GCA_035590275.1 Ibycter americanus | reverse complement strand
GACCCGCCGGGCAATCCCTGCCGGCTGCGCCCCGGGACGCGGAGGGAAGCCCGGGGGCGGGCACGGGCGGGGGGTACCGGGGCATCCTCCGGAGGGGGAGGGGGAGTAGGAGTAGGCGGAGAAGGAGGAGGGAAACCTGCCGCTCCGCAGGGACGAGGTGGCCGCGCTGCAGCCGGCCAGCCCAGCGGCGCGGGCTGCGGGCACATGCCGGGCTTGGAGCACCGGAGCCGCGGGATTCCTGCCGGTGGCTCTATCCAGCCCCCATCCCTCCCGCTGCGAGAGCGGCAGCTGGGCTCCTGCGGGGAGAGGTGCTCACCTACGGCTCCCCTCCCGGAGCGCGTTAACCCGAGAGCAAGCGAACCTGGTAGTAAGTACTTGTCATCTTTTATGTGTGATTTGTTATAGTTTTATTGTTCCCTGTTGGCAGGTAGCAAAGGATAGTTAAGAACAAGCATTTATAGCCTAGACTGTAACGATCATCTCTTTGGCTCTCCCTTGGGCTTCTGAGCCTTTCAAATACAAGGGTATGTATGTGGAGGCACACGTAGAAATGTTCCTTCACTGCGCATCTGCATCTTTCATGCTTCAGACAAAATGTATGTGGTGGTGTTTTGGGGCTTTTTTTAAACTTCTGCTGTTCTCAAAGTAACTTGTGCTGTGTTGCACAGCACATTTAGGGTCTCAGAGAAGTATAAATCCTAAAATGCACTTATACTGCATAAGGATGGGGGAAGGAGATGAATGCTTAAAATCATTAACTCGGGGCGGGGGGGGAGGGAAGGAGGTGAAATAGCTTCTCTGTGTGCTGCCTTCACGCTACGGAGCAATATGCTTTTTGGGATTCTTTGCCATTTAATCCTCTTTCCTGTATGTGCACATCTGGACTCTGGCCTGGCACTGCTCCCTGCACTCGGACTGGAAGGGAGTGGCATGGCAGACTAACAGGGGCTGGAGACCAGGGACAAAAAGACAGAATCCTTCCCTTCTCTTGCAGTGTAAAGATACCTTTTAGCCCCAGTCTTGTCTTCTGCATAGTAAATCCATAGGAATACTTCTCCCAGAGTCAGGAAGCAGAAAAAATCATTTGAATCCTGGATTATGCTCCCTACAAAGGGAATGGCTGAGAAGATAAATGCAAATACCTGGTTCCACACACCCTCCTTCTGACGATTTCCAAGCATTGACCCTCCAAGCATGGAGGGTCAGCATGGAGTTAGATGACATGCAGAAGGTGTTCCCCGCTAAGACTCTCCAAAATGATGCCACCTCTTAGTGAAGTGCTGGAAATTCCATTGCTGTCAGTGAAGCTGTAAGGGAAGGAGTAATTCTTCTCACATTTTAAATCCCAAACAGAACAACTACCTTCCTCCCCCTACTTCCAGCACACTTTTTTTTTTTTTTAGTTCTTTGGGGTTTTTTTCCCTCCTTGTCCTTGTAATGACTTGCATTATAATTTGCCAAATATGGTAAATGTCTAGCTGTGCAACTTTATATTTGCTGAGATGTTCCTGCAACTAGGCTCTAAGAGCACATTTTAGGAGCCTTCTGTTTTTAAATCAGAATTACGTTTACTAATAACTCTCTGATGGCATGAATAGTTGATTTTCATCTGGCACATATCCACAGTATTTTCTGTTTCCTCAAATTATACTTTTCTTCTGTAGCTTGTAACATAGTGCTCACTGTAACACATTTCCATAATACACCTGTGTTACACTCACCCTTAGCATTTTTCGTTCTGACACTACAAGACAAGTGTTTTAGCTAGTGTTTTAACTCCAGCAGTAACTGGAGTAATTTTGTTAGTCATAGTAAGAGAATGCTTGCCACCAGAGGACCAGCCACTAGGATAGGCAGCAAGTATATTGACCGTATTTCACCTTTTGAGAGAGACACAAGCAGAAAAAAACCTGCCTGGTTTAATACACATCACAGCTAGGATTTTATATAAATGTGGGAGGCTCACACTAGTTAATATCACTGACCCAATTTTTATTGGTCTTGGTAGGGAAATCTTAAAAGGTCTGCTGCAAAGAAAGTTAGAAATCTGATACTTTGCCGTTGCAAGCATCTCTCCATAGCTTTAGTTCCCTTGCTACATGGTGCAAAGAAGGATGAAGGAAACAAATTGGTGAACTTCTGTTGTTTTGCCTGTATAATGCTGAAAGAGAATTTATAAAGTCTGAAGCAATGATTACGTATTGTCATTGGCTTAGGTTAAGTTTAAGACGCATGATTTTTCACCAGGTTTTGGTCTGTTTTGTGTTGTCCCTGACTCCTCCTCTAAGATCATTAGGACTTCCTCTGGGCGATGATCCTATTTTTACAGTCAATCAAAATCCATACCAACATCCTTACGCAGGCCAAATACACTGTATTAGAAAGACTATAAACCAACAGCTACAAATTACTTTCAGAGCCCTCCTAAAACAAAATGCAGATGTAAACAGAGTTCAGAATAGCTCCAAATGCTGTGCCTTAAAGTTATAGATGTCCAAATCTGGAAAGTGTGCTCAGAAGCTGTGTTTGAGAGCCATGTAGGGAGGTGGCTGAAGTTTTTGGTTAGATGCTGGAGAGCTAGGAGCCGCAGTCTGTGGCTGTTGGACTCTTCTAGGTAGTTTGGGTTTGGGCCTGAGCATGGGCTGGAAGTTTCATCCTGGACAGTTTCATCCTGCTTTTGCAAAAAGACTCAGCTCCTCTCCTTCATAAACTTGTCAAGTTCATAGTAAAAAAGCTGCAATTTTTTGCTTTTGCTGTGTTTAGAGCTGTACTCAATAGCTCTTCCAAACTTTACTCCAGAGGTATGAGTTAGGAGGTAAGAAAGGTAATTTTTTTTTTCTTTCCCCTTGGCTGGTTAATACCCTTTTCTCTCTCTGATGTTAAATTACTCATTTTTAACCTCCCATTGGAAGGTAAGATGTCCTTTCTCTCACTGCTTTCCAAACACATTGCTACACTTGTTGCAGTAGACTTTTTAAGACTTTATCTGAACTGAATGATGACAGTGGCATCCACTGTTCAAGACAGGATCTTAGCAAGCCTTGTACAGCTGCCTTCACCCCCTTCACTGACAGAAATGCTCCTGTAATGTACATTAGGATTACATATGCTGTTTGGATTTCAGCACTGCATGCAGAGAAGATACAATTAATCTATAGTACTGAAAAGGATTCATTAGTGAAGCCAGATGGAAACAGGTAGGATGGACTCTGGACTTTTTTTTTTTTAATTTATCACAGCTTTACATGTTGTCTGTGATTACAGTATGGATTTTGCTAAAATCTCAGTCTTTCCTGGGCAATTGTAAAGGGTCTGTTGAATATGCTACAGCATGGTCTGTCTCTAATAATGTCTTCATTAAGCATCTCTACAAACAGAAGAGGTTTTTAATTGCTAGACTAACATGTTGTTTGGCTCTGAACAAGCTACTGAATGCTAACTTATGAATGGAAATTTCAAAGATCATTTGCAGCCTGCTACATGAAAGAAATACCAAAGTGAAATGAAAGTACGTTCGTACCTCTGTTGTTGTTGCTGTTGCTATTAAACCTGATATAGAATTCCAGTTTAATTTTCCTGGGAATCTTGACTAATTTCATAAAGTTTTTTTGCCTGTGAAGTTTCAGCAGCTGCTCCCTATAAAAGCTAGAAATAACTGGTTCTCCTTTAGTAGGAATGAAAGGAGAATTGAGTTCTATAGAAATGAGGAGATTAGAGCTCTGTGAGGGATATACCCATTTAATGCTGCTGGAAACCAAACCCGCTCGAATAATCTTAACTCTCACTTCTGGTGAGCAGAAATTCTAGGGGAAAAAAAAAATTCCCTTAGTGACTTATTAACAAAGGCTTTTCAGGTTTACTGAGATTTATCATGTGAGCCTAATCTACCTTTTGTTCATCCAGTTGGCAGGCTTTAAGATTTAAAAGGGTCTGCAGAAACTCCTCCCCCATGCTTCTTATTTAATTAAAGAGGCTTGATGCATTATTTACCTTTGAGCCTTCCATTTACGTGGGAACAATGAGTTGGGGTTAACATATCGTAAAATATTTGTGAATGCTGCATTATAAGCAGAGACAGGGAAAAGGAACAAAAACTCCGGCTATACCTTCAAATTTACACTAACCAACCTATATGGTTTCACTCAGAATGTCTTTGTGAATGCTGCATTATAAGCAGAGACAGGGAAAAGGAACAAAAACTCTGGCTATACCTTCAAATTTACACTAACCAACCTATATGGTTTCACTCAGAATGTCTGGAAGTCAGGCCATTTCTACGTAAATACTAAAGTATAAATACAGGTGTGTAACTCTACAACAAATTTCCCTACCTCTGTAGGTGATTAAAGAGCCTGGATGAGAGTCAGGCTTCACTTGCTTCTATGGGAGCTCTCCAGAGTCATCAGATGTGCAGATTAGCCCTTGCACATACCAATATTTTATGTTTTGCTTTGGTAGTTAGGCAAAGGCAGACTGGTAGTTGTAGTCTTCTCATTGGCTCCCTCAGTTTCTTCTCCTCCCCCACTCCATTCATTGCTGTAGCTGTGAGCATCAAGTTGCAGATAAAACAACTTCTGAGAGAGCAATGGGATGCAGCTCTTGCCAAACGCAATTAAGCGCTTAGGCTTACAAAGTGCTTTACAAAGTGTGCTCTTGCTGAATCCCTTTCCTCTTCTGTTTGCTGGCACAAAGCACTTTCTTGGCACTTACCTTTGTTGTAACGACTCTGAGCATTGCTAAACCTTACTACAGTGTGTCAGCTCTCTAAGTAAGTCTAGCAAGCTGCAGTGTCTTGTGTTTTGAGGACAGTCTTGCTGGTGATTCTTCAGTAAGTCAACTTGACCTCATCACCTCTGCTATAATTGGATCAAATTCACTCACTTGCCAAAAACATGGCCAGCTGATGGCATACTAATTATTCAGACTGAAGTGTTGTTTTGTATGCACAGAATTTTTGGTGCCAAAGGCATTTTTAGGGCTTGTGATAAAGCTGATGTGCCATAGGATGCAGAATTGTCACCAAGGGACCTTTTCAGTTATTTTCTTCACCAAGAAAGATTAAAACAGACCATAAATTCTGCTTGAAAGTGGAAGATATAACCTGTGGGAGAAGGAAGAGATGCTCTAGTTGCAACTCATGTGCATCATTTGCTGTTTCTTCTTTTGAAACGTGATAAATTGCTGAGAGTCCACAGGTGGTCTGAAGCTGCAGACCTCCTGGCTGAGGAAAATGAGTGATGGCGTGTGCTGTTTTACACGCCCACCGCAGTTTATTTCTAATTGTTGCACAGCAGGTTAAGACCACTGCTCTGAGTTGTCTTTTTACTGCTTCTTCTGTTATTCGTCAGCTGTCTTGTGATCTGGGGTATCTGCAGAGTGACAGAATGATATCTGAACAGAAAGATGTGCCAAAAATGATACTGCAACTATGTAGAAGATAATCTGACAGCCAAGCCTGTAGTTTTATCCCAAGACTTTTTATATACTGTCTAAACCAGTGTAATCCAGCTTTCAGTGAGAAACGCTGCTAAGTAGCAAAAATCACTATCCTGATTGTTAACTTTGGCAAAATAATAAGGATGAGTGTGTAATGGGGAGACCAAGGACTGAGTTACAAATACCCTTACAAAGAGGATCAGGATTTGAATGGCTTGAGAGACACTGTGGTACTTGGTCAGGCATAGACACTCTCTTAGATGTTCCAAATAATGAAAAGATCCCTGTTTTGTGAGTTAGCTGTTCTTATCTGCCTGGAAGTATTGCAAGTTTCCTGTTTGCTTCTAAGGCCTGTAAGAGTTGTGTTTTGCAGGCAGCAGGAATGAAAGGAACTACAGCTACCAGCTCTTAGTTCTGATCAGGACATTGTTGTATTTGATTTCAAGTTGATATTGCTTTCTTAAGTGCTATAAACTTGATGAATGCTCATGGTGCAAAACAATAGATAAACAAGGTGAGACAGGGACGTGACATTTTCTGTATCTATTAAGCGACAGTCACAATTACTGTGTAAACATGCAGTGCAAATAACAAGGATGTCTGCTTTAATACCCCATTATAAAATGTACATAGTTGTGTAATCATATTTTCTGCAGTATTAACTCTTACAAAGTTGCTTGTCTCTTAACAGAATAAATATATAATTCCATTAATTCCTTATAATGGCACAAACGGTTTGTTAAATACAGAAGTAAAGGGTTTTTTTCATTCACATCTTTTATGTCATGTATTTGGAATCAGTGTCATCTAAAAAAATAAAAAAAAATCACTGACCATCTCTCCTGAACAAGGATTAACAGTCTGTCTAGGTAAAGAAAAAGTATGAGAGCATGTTCTGTAAGAAGTGCTCAAAGTCTAGGTCAGGGAACCACTGTCTATATGGTCTTGCACCGTTGATTATATCAAAAGGAAAGTTATAAAACAGAAGCAATACGCAGGTTGTGTTTAAAACACATGGGAAAGAGAAATTTGTCCAAAATGGCCAGCTTTACTCAGGTTATTTACCTTAGATCTTTTATGATAATAAACTTTCCTTTCTTTTGGTGGAAGAAGAAGGTATTGTCAATGCTTTGTGCCTGAAAGCGTTACTAGCTCTTCACACCACTAGTTCAAGTCCAGCCTAGTTTTGGAGGTGAGAAACCTTTTCTGTTTTGTGCAGTGTAAGTTTACTCCAGTGCTGTTGTGGGTTAGATTGGTGGGACCTGCCTGTGTACATGCTGCCACTGTTTAAGCGCTGACGTTCTGGCTGTGATGGCCTCAGGGGGTGTATCTCCAGAGCCTGTGAGACCATCGCAGAGGGAGCCCTGGCTTTGAAATGTAACAGCTGGTGTATGGGTGTCTCACCCCCAGCATCAGAGCAGTGCAATTCCTCTGACCTCAACGGAGTTGCAGCATTCATGGTTTTCAGTAATGTGGGAGCGAAACTGGGCCTATATTCTTTTAACTGGTCTATTTAGCAGCTCTCTTCCATATGCAGTCTCCATGCCAGTGACAGGAGCTTCCTGAAACTGACAGGAGACACAAAAGACCCTCTTCTCTAAATCACTGGACCTTAAGAATATTGAAAGGATGTTACAACAAGCCTTATAATACACCATTGTTAGGCTCTCTCTGAAGATGCCTGCAGTGGTATCATACCTCTAAGCTTTCCAGAGGGGGTGCAATGACCCCGCATAGAAGAAAACAGAAAAGTAATGGTTTGGGTGGCTGTGAGGAATTTTATGGTACTGCTTCCCCTGTCTGTAACTTGAAACCAGCTGGAGGTATTTAGTGCTGACTAAACTCCTATCAGTAAGAGGCAAGCAAATATCTGAGCATGTATCGTGCAGGTTTTTTAGGAAAAGATCCTGGCTTACACGTCTTTGAATGTCTGGGTGCATCTTTCTCACAGACAGGCGAGTGGTGAAACAAGGTTTGTTTCATTTTCTTCGTTTCCCTTTCTTCTTCCTACTCGTTTTCCTGTTCCTCTGCAGTACAGCAGTTTTTCGTGTCGCTGTGAAAACACCCGTGCTTGGGAGTGAACACATCTGAATGGAGGAGGCTGCTGCTTTTTGAAGCCTGAACTTCAGCATTCCCAGGGGAGTTGCAGCGTTTGCATTCTGTGCTTCCTTCAGCCCTGCTCAGGGATGTGCCCTAACAGCCTGCAGCATTCTGTCTTGCAGAGGAGTCTGTGGCAAGCTACCTCTGTGTTGCTGCCAAGACCAGCTTACGTCAGAGAATTAATTTTTTTATTATTATTTTCTTGGCAATCAATACAAACTTCTGATCACTGATTCCGATATTGAGGAGCAAGACCACCACAAACAACTACGAACTCGCTTGCGTAAATACGTATTCAGCCCTTTCCCTCACAGTCTCCGCTTGCTGCACGCTCGCCGCGGGTTGCAGAACGCAGCGGCGCTGAGCCAGGCCGTCCCTCGGGGGGGCCGCTGCCCCCTTTGCCAGGGAGGACCCCACAGCGTGTGCGGCCCCCTCAGCAGCTGCCATTTTGTTTTCCTAACACCTCGTATCCAGACACTTTTCTGGTGGATGGCTTTGGCGCAATGGTCAGGCTCTGGTGTGTGGTGGCGTTCCCACTGCCCCCCCCTCTCCCAGTGCCAGAGCTGGTGGGAACTGGCCGGGACCAGCTCAGGGCAGCTGGCGGCCTCCTGACAGGCTGCCCACCTCACTCCCGCCAGTCACCGTGTCATGATGTGAGAGATGCGAATAAAGGTGTGGCTGAGGGACGGCAGCGAGTATCCCTGAGGGAATGCCCTCATGCTGAGGGGCAGGTGAGGAGGCAGGAGCTGTGCCATGTCCTGCAGATGTGGCTGGCCTGAGCGGCTACCAGGCAGGCTCAAAAGCACTTACTGCATTTTGCCTCAGCCCTGACCTGTGGGACCAAAGCTTTATTGCAACCGATGAGGAATTTTACTCAAGTTACGTGAATAAGTCCACCTGAACATAGGTACTCGGCTACTTACCGATTGATTAAGCACATCTCACGCAGAGTAAAGGTCAGTGCAGCTATTTAAAAGGCTGTCTTATACGGGTTTTCTTCAAAAGCTTCTAAACTTAGTAAGCAGAAGTATTACTCCTTCATTTTACCCGAAATTATGCCATTATTTGGTTCATCTCAGATGACTAAAACTATTTCATTCTCAAACAATCAGTTTAGCTCTTATAACTTCCAGTTTTGTATCAGATATTACTTCTCCAGGGTATTTCCAAGCTATAGCTGTGGGCGTTGGGACAGGGAGGCCAGACTGCTAGTACTGGTTGGCCTGAACAGAAGCAGGGGCTCAGCTCCTGACTGGATTACAGTGACATCCAGAAAATGAGATTGCGAAAGTTAATGACTTGCATGGCATCTCAACAGCAAGGACAGAAAGTCAGGGATGTTCAAATCATTTTCCAGGTAAAATAGTGAGGACCTTACTCCTTTCTCCACATGCATGATCTTGACCTTAGACTTAATGCAGTATCCTCTAACTGCAAACTCTTTAACACTTTGTCTGAGACAGTAAAAGTAAACATGAACATGTCAATATGTTTTAGTACTTGGCATTAAATTGTTTTGGGTTTTTTTATTATGCTGTACTTTGCTTGACAACTGAGGTAACCTGCTTTGAACTTGCTGTGATTGCTCATCAACGTATGAGCAGTGTGCAGTATCCTGTGTGCGTGACAAGTACCCATATGTTAAATTAACAATGTGTGGTTATTGATGTAGTGTTGGTGTAGGGAACTACACTAACATAGCCTACTTCTCACCAAATGAAGGAAGATAAATACTCATGGTGTTTCATGTCTGTTCATGCCTGTTATGCATTCTGTGGTTAACGGAATTCACTATCTCGCTTTCCAGTGCTGTTCCTTTCTAGCTGGTTTTATTACAAGCATAAGGTTTTGAGACATACTATGTCAAGAGAGCGTGTAAGAGTTAAGTTTGTCAAGCCTTGTTCATTTTTGATCTGTGTAGCATAGAGTTGTTTTTTCCCTAAAACCTAAAAAAGAATTTTCTTTTAAAACTGACAGAGTTACAAGATAATGAACTAAATTGAATCTCAAAACAAAGGATGTATTGTCTTGAAGACAAACTCACTGTAATTGCACTTCTTGTGAGGTATTTCTTTTTTCTTCTGTTCGAGCTTATATTTCACTTGCAAGACAGGAAATACAGCTTTGCCGATTAAATTTTTTTGAGCTATAAATAACTTACTATCTTCAAAGACGGTGTTCGTTTAAAAAACGCTTCTAAAATGAAACTTTTGTCATTAATTAAAAAATAAATTAAAATCTTGGTTTACCTGGGTAGGTAAAATAATTTCTTATGGATGTCTGTACTGTGTCTACGGATGTAAAAGGTTTGTTTTGTCACTGGGGAACATACTCAATCAGACCCAGCACTGATCTGAGGGATTGAAGTGCTGATTCCTCTCTATCTTTAAAAGTGTCTGTTAAGCTCTATCCTTTGCTTTCTTATTCTTTCTAGTGCTTGCTCTTACTGTGAATGTAGTCAAACTTGCCAGTGTGGTTCCCATGCACAGCCCTTCCTGTGGCTGGGAATTACACAGGCAGGATCTGCGAGTCCTCCAGTACAGAGGCTTTCTATAATGCTGGCTTACATGCCTTGGCTAGTGGTTCTTCAAATTCATATTGGAGTTTCTTCAGAACTTGTGTGAACATTGTTCTGTCCCAGTGATTTATTTACATCCAACTTCCTTGTTTGGTCGAGTATTTCCTGAATTTACTTCAGATTGGTCTGTCTCCTCTGTGAGATTTGCAACAAAGAGTGCAATGGGTGTGGAAATCTCCCCAAAGATTTCAGTAGTAAAGGCTGATGTAAAGAATTCACTGAGCTTCTCTGCTACAGCTTTATCATCCCCATCTTCCCCTTTTACACCTTTGTTGATGTATTTAAAGAGCTGTTTACTAGCGCCATGACCTTTATTTGGAGGCACTTTTTGGATTGTGTTTTAGCCCTCTTAATTTCCTGCTTACATTTGGCTTGCCATGTTTTATGGGCTTCCCTGTCTTTACTTAAGCAATCCATTTTCTAAGAGCTGACCTATGCCCTGCAGTACTCTCCTAACTCTCCCTGAGGCTTCTTTCTTTTTGAACTGCTCCTTTTTAGTGTCCTCTTTCTTTCTTGCCACATCCTTATACAGTTTCCTTTCTTAAAAATTGAATGTCTGGACACTGGTTTTGTTTCACCCTTAGCATCAGTGCCATTCTTTGTGTTACCTAACAGGCACCCTTTATAGCTTTCTCTGCTTTGTATTGTATCCTATACTTAGAAGTCTCTTTTCTGCTGCAGAACTGTATATGGATCTAGAATAATGACTGATAGTATACTGTTCCTTTTTTCCCACGTGGGCAAATACTGAGTATTTCTAAATGTCCTCATGTGTTGTTGATACATGGCAGCTATTAATATTGTAATACTCTATGGAAGCCAAAATTGAAAGGCATAAGCTGGGCATGAAGCTGTGCTAGGTGCTAATGGAGCTACATGTATTACTTTTTGCATACACACAGCATAGGCAGTGATGATTAAAACTTTGCACTTATACATATTCTAGCCCAGGATTTCATAAAATTCAACCCCCCCCCTGCACTTAAAACATCCAGGAAGAAGATAGCCTTGCTTTTCCAGTTTTGCAGACATGGAAAAACCTAAAGAGAATACTCTGTGGTTATATGAGTGGTCTCTGTGAATGTGTTTACAGGAGCTGAAGTGTGTTTGCATTAATTTCTGTGCAGTTACTGGAAGATTGTTCTTCTGTAAAGCACATACATGCATTTGAAAAAGAGGTACAAAGTTTATTCTCTACAGATGCACTTTGAAGGGATGCTTTTACACATGCAAGCCAGTATTGAAACAAGATATGTGAACAAGTTATCGTTCATTAATATTGCTTAGCTAGTCAAAGCTAATATTAACAAATAACACATAGATAGCTGAATAAACCTAGTACTGTGTTCTCTTTGCACTGTATCAGTAAGGTCACATATTTTCTTTTTAGTTAGGAGTATAGGACTGGAGTGTTTGATTGTGTGGTGGTTTGGTTTTTTTCTGGGCCACATCCAGTCCCCTGCTATAGCAGTCACCTTGCATTCTATAAACAGAAGCACCTAAATTTGCAGAGCTTGTCCGTTTGAGCCTTTACTTAACCTGTGAGTGCTGGGCCAATCTTGCTTCAAATCTAGCTATGTGCCTCTGCTTTGTTGTTGAAACTAATATCTGCCTGGATCAGAAAGCTATTAGAAATGTACAAACTGTGTTAGCGTGATGACTTTGCTGATGAGTTGCAGGGGTTCCCCATCATATGAGGACCTAAATAATGAAGTAGTGTTGTATACTTTAAGAGTTATTGCAAAGAAAAAGAAAGTGAAATTGTCCAGGGAAATTTCTTCATGAAAGCTGACTAGAATAACACCTGTGGTGAAAATCTCTACCTCATCACTTTGTTGTAATACATGCAAGGGAAATGATGTTAAACGAAACAGTGGTGTGTCATAAAGAGGAGCTGGACTGCAAGATGCAGAAGACTTATAGTCCTGTATGTGATTAATCCATTCTTGAGTGATTTCTTATCAATTGAAACTTCAGTGGCTGTCAGGATCTTTCGTGATCATTGGCTTCTGTGGAGGTATTTAGCTGTGTAATTGTTGTCGGTGCCAGGCTTCAGAAGGATTTTGCTTGTTATCTAGATGTCATTTTCTACTTTACAGTTAGACTGGTAGATTTATGTAGCTGTTCCAGCCAGACTTCATTTGTCTGATATTTAGGGACTGGTAACTTCAATATCATATTAATTTGTTTTTCTAACTGAAAAAATACATTAATGAATGTGAATTATTTGCAGGATTTCTACCAGAATGTTTTTCAAATGGTATGGTCAACTACAGAGTTCTTACTACATTCATCACTAGGTTTCAAAACACTTTACAAAGAACTATCAGAAGGAAAGGAGTTTGAAAGGACTCTTCTAAGGCCTGAAAAAAGGCAAGCAAGGTGAATCTTCAGATTCCATGTCTGAATGCAAAGTTGTCTTATTCTAACTAAAATCTGTTTAGGAGTTTGCTGGATAAAATTTGTGAGTGAATATACTGAAATTACTTATAACATAGCCTTAGTCTAGATATAGCTTAATGTACTGGGGGTGGGGGGGAGGAATACAAACAGGAAAGTCACTTATAAATGTAAGTGTACCCACAAGAATGATTAGGTATTATCAAATCTCTAAGTTCCTACCTTTAAACTACATGCTTCATATGCAGAATTTCTAGAGCTCACTGGAGAATTATTTTTGAGTGTATTTTTTAGCCCAATTCTCTGAGTCTCTAATGTAATATTTTTGCTCTGTACTTGCATTAATATTAGTTCTGTGGGCTCAGCTGGATTAATTAGCTCAAAAAGATCTAATTAATTTAGTGGCAAGCCAAAATACTAATTTCTTCCACAATGAGAGACTCAATGTAAAAAGTTTTAAAAGGTTAAGTCTGACTTCTTATTATTCATAGCTATTCCACCTTATCTGCAGACTAAGAAGATTTTGGATGCTTATAAATTGGACACGAAGCTGTTACTAGCTACCTTTGGAAGTTTGTAGCCTGAAAAATAAATAAGACTAAAAAAAAATCACCCTTTAAACTTACTGCATGGACTCCCTGCACCTTGCCCTTTCCAGATGACAGTTGTTCGCTCTTTTCCATCTTTAAATGAGAGAATGTGAACATGCTTTATAGGAAAACTGCTCTTCAGTTTCCAGGCTTACAGGAGACAAAGACTTCTGGAAACTAAAAAAAAAAAAACCCAAACAAAACAACAAAAAAAACCCCCACAACCCCAAAACCCGCCAACTTACTAGAAAAACCAAAAGTTTTGAACTGTTTGACAAATATTGAATCTCAATTTACGAAAACAATACCTGAGTTTAAGTCTAGTGTCAGGACTGGGTGCTGTTGTTTTAAACAGTTCTGTTTAACTTAAATTCAGCACTCAAGCAGCTTTTGTATTGTAGTGTTACATAGTGCAACAATTAACTTCTGAGTTGTGTTATGCCAGCTGCTTTGCAAACACTAGGAAGACCTTGTCACTGCCCCCTCAAGAGTTTTCTCCAAGATAATGAACAACTGCTTACTTCCAGTGCAGTGATTTATTTATTTTTACTTTTTAAAATGGAGAGCTGTACTGAAATGATAGAACTGAATAGTTGTGATTTGTTTGTTTCTTTAATTTAGGGGGATTTGCTGTGCTTTTGCTTTTACTCCCTGCTTTTCAGAAGTGTGTGGCTTTCGATCTTATACTCAATAAGCCGTGTTGTTAAAACATCTTCTAGAAAACCACCTGTTTTTTCATTTGAGAAAGAAAGATAGGAGACCAAAATTGCATGCAACGCTTTTTTTTTTTTTTTTTTTTCCCCTCATTTGTTACCTTTTCTCGTGCTTTAGAAGAAAGGCACCCTCAAATTTAGATTTCTGCAGCTTCGGTTTGCAGCCCTTGGTTTTCATATGTCTTTCTCTGAGATAACTTTAGCATCTGGTATTTCTAGTCTCTCTCTGAAAGTACTTATGCTCTGAGTGATAACAAACCTTGTAACCATCTTAAACTGAACTTTGTACATTTTTTGGCTACAATAACAATATATGTATATATTTATATTAAATATATAAACATATACAAAAATGTATTTCCCCCAATCTCCAGATCATTGTCATGCCCCATTTAATTATCTCCAGACTTCTTTCAGTGCCCTTTTAAGGGTTTACATGGATAACTCTACTGTCAAGGCAGAAGTCTGTGACTCTTCCTGGCTCATGTGTGAGAGGACTTGCATTTCCTTCAGTGAGGTGGTAGACATTTTCCATTATGTGTGTGTGCGTCAAACTGAGAGGCCTTGCTTGCACTTAGAAGTTCTCTGAAACAGTAAATTTAAACCCAAACACTAGAGAAAAAAAATGGTAATGCTATATGTTTTTTAAAGGAAAAAGGAATAAACCAAAGGAGACTAAGAACTAACTGGGCCCTGGGGACTGATCTTGACTGTGCCTTGTTACCACAGCTTTATCCTTTCCAGTTTTAAAGATGCTGTCAGTTATTGAACTCTGATGACCTGATTAATGCATTGGAGGGATGCCTATAGATTGTGGTATTTATATTGTTTCCAGATGGTTTCCTGGCAGGCAAATTGGCAACAAGATGTCATCTTTGTGGTGATGAGGAAGGAATAGTGTGGATTTTTTTTTTTTTTTTAATGGAGCTTGTCTCAACAAATAAATACCAGTCATTGGGTCAGTTGCTCTGAAAAACAGTAGCCTTGTGGTAAGCTGAATTCTATAGATTTATTGGAGTCTATAGAGTAATACAGTAAAAGGATATAATATCTATATTGTTTGCAGAGACTTAAAAGCACTGTAATACCTGCTCTTCCTTCAGTCAGCAGGGAGCTGTCTTTTGAAGCTGCATGAATCCTGTGCATGTGGAATTCATGGGATAATCCCAGACATGTTTCTTGGGGCAAATACTGGATTTCACAGGATTTATTCAGAGACTTGAGTTCAGTCAATGCAGCAGCTGTTAGAAATTCTTGAGACACCACTATTAAGGAACTGTCTTCCTGTGTTTTGTGTTTCACCCATGTAGCACTGATAGTATCAATATAGATGTGAAGGGGTTAAAATGAACGGCTGACAGAATCCAGTGGGTCAGAATAAATGACTGAACTGTCCCTTCTAACCTACCTCCCTGTCTGTCCCTTTGTGACAACAGTCTAGTGTCCTATCCATTTTTCTGTGCCACCAAGAAATAGCCTTTTTTTTGTGACACACTTGTTTGCACAATGGCCACATGGACAGCTGGTTCCATTCAACCCATAAGACTGAAATGGTTTGTGAGTGGCTTCTTATTTTATTGTTAAAGCAAAGATTAACCTCTAATCTCCTTTTCCTTACAAGGGAATTTCTTCCATATATCAATATATAAATTAAGACTTGTTGGGCAGAAGAATCAGCTGGGAGACTGGGAGTATCACAATGCAGTTCTTCCTTTGGATCTGAGTTCTTTTGCTCCTAGAAAAATGTTTCATTTCTCTGAGGGGAAGGGGGCCAGATGCAGTGGGAAATCCCTATCCTAATAAACTGAAAACTAGCTTACTTTCTGGCAGCATTTGCAAACTGCTGTTTCACCATCACTAACTCATTTTATAACTAGTTCAACTGTGTCTAGAGGAGCTGTTCTCTGTGCAAACAGTAGTGTACATACGTTTTGTGCATCATAATTTATAAGGAATAAAATGGAAAATTCCCTGGACTTTTTTCTTCTGCATTCATTACATTACTGTTTCACACCACATCCACATAAATGCATGATTCTACCTATGGACATGCTAGGGCAAAATAGTCTTCCTTTCTTATCTGTTGATCTCTTAATGTCAGAAGAGATCAAGATGGAGTGAGATGATGTGTTTTGCTGACCTCAGGACCTCACATGCCCCCGGTGGCTTGTGCAGAATGTGCTTTATTAGAAGGTGTGTACTGTAGCTCTGAACTGTTATTACACGTGTTTTAACATACAACCTAGGGAGACCATTTTACTGTTGGACTTTCAGCACTAGAAGAGAGGGAGATAATAAATTGCTATAGGGATAAAAGTCTTAGCCAGAGTTTCAAACTTTAATAACAGTTTCTGTTGTGAGGAAGCTCTGAAATTACAGCAGTTCTGAGCCAGGCCATGCTATAAATCTGAGATATTAGAGACAACTTGCTAGTAACGCTCTCTGAGATTTCTTACAGAAAATGTGGTTCTTCTTGCAATATGCCTTCTCATTCCAAAAGAACAGGCAGTTGGTTCTACTACTGCTTGCACCAGCAAAGCTGTAACTGTTTTCCTCTTAATCATCAAATTAATTTTCTTCTAGGCCATGAAGACACAGGCTTCCATTTAGACACAGGTTTAATGGTGGGTTTAAACTTGCTACAGCTTCTAAGTTAGTAATGTGTGGTGTAGCAAGGAGAGGCTCATGGTTTTGGCAAAGCTCCACTTGCTTACTTTGCTCAAAGTCAGTTTGTGACCTGGGCTTCATCAGCTTCACTACTGAGTCCTACCTGCTTCTGTCTATATCCAGGCCAGTAAAAATGCCATAGGAATTTGCAGTGATGCATACAAGACAACAGGAGAAAGCCAACTCCTTCTGCCATAGTTCTAAACCAGCTAAACCACTAATGCATGATTTGTCTTGTGTATATCTGGCCATGTGTTCCCATGCAGTAATTAATGGCAACTGTCTGCTGAACAGTCTCAAGTGGAAGGATCACTAAAGCTTTCTGTGAGAAAGCTTGTGAGGAAAACCAGTGTTCCAAATTCATTTCACCACTTCGGTTGTCTTCTGAGGACCCACGGCAGCATGAAGAATACAGAAGCAACCAAAGTCTTGCTCTAGTTTGGATTACAAAATTGAATTAAGGTGGAGAGAAAATACATATCTATACCATTGGCTAGTGTAATCCATAGGAGAAGAAATTGCCCCAAAATGGGTTCATTCCTATAGATGTTTGAGAGGGGCAGGGAGCATTTTGGCTTAGTCTGTCCAAACCAAGGAAATCTGAAATAGAGATTTATGTTCCCAGCTTAATTCTTAAAGTTGTGGGCAGAGAGGGAGAAAGGGAAGTATATTCAGTGGTATGAGGCTAAAGGCAAATTGCCCAGATCTGCCCTCAGAAATGTAAGCACAACTTTCAGTGATTTCAGAAGGAACTGTACAACATAATGAAAGCATAACATGGTGCACAGAAGTATACAGCTCCAGTATTATCCTTGTAGGGAATGAGACCCAGTGGTCTAGGGGGGCTTGTCCAGCCTCATTTACAATAGTTGTGCCATATAACCTCTTTCATATTCTGATCTTTAAGTGGAATTAGGCTTCTTTCTTAGTGGGAAGCTGTTTATCTGCCATGTTGGAAGCATTCTTCTGATTTCTAACCTAAATATATTCACTGTTTGTTTTCCACTCATGACTTTTATGTGTCTCATTATCCTGGCCCTCTGTTACTCAGAATTATTTAAGTATTTTTCTGTTTGATTTTCTTTATTTTCTATCTGTTAACAGTATGTTATGAAGAGTGGGGCTAAAACTCAGCAGAGGGATGTTTGCAGTGAGAAACAAAATGAACCAGCAGGGTATGCACTCATGGAAGCTAACCCAATTAGGTTGCAAAACTGCAGTTGTGGGTGTAGAACTGTTCCTCTACAAAGGCACAGCTGACCTTTTGCTGTGTTCCTTTGCCATCTGTGCAACAGGTTAGAGGCACTGATGGCCTTATGCACAGGGTCCCTGGAAATGCCCTGATCTTACCCAGTAAAAGGTGAGCTGTGGCAAGAAATTAAATTAGCATGGTACTTCCTGGTTCCCCATTTTAAATTCCAACTTTTAAGTTCCTGAAAACCAGCAGTGTGTTTAGTCTTTCAGTGGCAAGAGATGATGATGCAGAGTAATAGCTGCCATATATGACTTAAGAGTGATTAGTTTGAGAACATGAGGGGTAACACAAAGTAACACTTTATTTTGTGCCAAGTGTAGTAGTTCCTAGAAATAAATAGATAAAAATAAAGATTAAAAATATCCCTTTTAGTACACAAGGATGAAGCTGGAATGTGTATTATTTGGTATCTGCCTTTTTGCTTTTTGTAGGTAGCGTTTTTCAGAAATATATGTTTTGTTGAACATCAGTGGAATTTAGCATGAAGTATCTGAAGAGCTCTCTGAAAACTGTGTTCTCTATGAACTATGTTGCTTTTGTCATGACTCTCCAGGGTGGCAATGATGCATTTGGGAGCAGGGAGCTTACCTGCTTTGCTGTGGTTCTTCTAGGTATAGGCTAAAATAGAACGGCAAATTCCTGATCTGTGTGGAAATAAGAAACAAGACTGCTGTTCCATGGTTAGATGCACAGAAAAAATGTGAATTTGATTACCTTTTTGGATTGAAGGACTTGAACATACAGGTTTGTTTAGGTATGCAGGTCCCCTCCTTGGTCATATCTCAAACTTGTTCTTCAGTAAACCTAAACAAGCTGTGCAAGCAGCAGGGAAAATATCACTTAAAATCCATTACTACAGTGTGTTGTGTTTTACATCTCACAAAAGCTATTAGGTGGTATATTATGATAAGAGTAAAGAACATATAAATTTGCACTAGCAAGAACATGAAAGAAACTGATTTGCTATGAAGTTCCTGAGAGTCCTCATTTCCATTTGAAATAGTAACTGAACCCCAGTGAGTATTGCTTGTGAATTGTGCTGCTCCTGCCTCCATCAGACAGCTTGCTCAATGAAAGCCTAGAAATAATGCGGTTAATTATATAAAGGAGGAATGTCTAAGTCATACGCTTTCTTCCAATTTCACCTTTTCTTAAGGCATCAGCATATATACAGTTGCTTTGTCCCAGTGGAAGTCATAAGGAGGTTTTGATTAGTTCTTCTTTGTGAAGCTTATTTGGAAATTAGTCACAATTGCCTTTGTATTTATACCAGTCCACCTTGGGAACTGTGAGAACCACAGCACGTCTTAGGCTACTGTGTTGCCGTATCTTCTGCTTCCTTGGCCCCAACCCAGAGTATCAAAGGTAGCAAGTGAACAAAATAAAATTATTTTATTACTCCCTTCCTTCTCTTCATGAAATTCTCATGCAAGCTGGTAAGACTCCAACTCCCCCACACTGAAAAGTACTAGAGACTTCCCTTAAACACGTCCCTTGTAGCCTTACTTTAAACTACAGTTATGGGCAATATTAAAAAAACCTCAAGAGTTAAATTATGTTTGGCTCATATCTGCTTAGGTGGAGGATGATAGCATGCATTTCACTTACTACTACAGAGGCTATAACATTTGCTTAGTTTTCAAAAGCACGGCTATGGCTCTTAACTGCATCAGATTTGAATGCAGTGAGGGCAAATCCAGATTTGCCCTCTTTCATCTGCATAAAGTAACCTTGAAGCTTCCCAGCTCCCCTCCTGTTTTCTGTTCCCCTAAAGTATTCTAATATTTGGAATTTGTAAACACAGGATTTGGGATTCCGTATGCATCTGGAACTGATAAACTGTTGGTATTACAGAGATGTAACCCTTTATACCTCTAACCTAGGAATTCTCTAGAGAGAAATTACAAGCACATCTGATGTAGATGCAGGCAGATTCCTAGCAGCTAAAACCAAAATTAAAAAGTTGCTGTTGAATGAGTGGAATTTTCATTGAAAACTGTCGCTTGGAGTCAGGGGGGATAAAAAGTATAGAATCTGTTTGGCAATAAATACAGACATAATATTTTTGAGCTAGGAACTGAAGAGACGAGATTCAAACAAAACTTGTCAGATGGCATTAGTAGGGGAGAGAACCTTTTGGAAGAGACAGGGTGCTGAAGGGAGGGAGGCGGGACACACCAAAACAACAACAAAAAGACCCCAAACGAAAACTTCACCCCTAACAGAATCTGGGATTAGCTGAGGTTCAATGAATAGCTTTGTTGAAGACACAAGAAAAGAATTTAAATAGAGAAGGCCTGATAAGGTGCAGGGCATCACAGATCTGTTTCCATAGTGACATTGTTCAAACAGAGGCTTAAAGGAACATGAATACCATTGCAGCTGAACTCTATAGAAGATACCAATCTTCCAATGGGGAAACTGGCTGTTGGTTGTTTGGTGCTTTTTCCCTGTTAGTTGGATTTGGGGAAAAGGTGGTGAGGGGAAAACAAGGGCTTAGACAAATAATTGGCTTGACAGACTACTGCTTCCTTCCAGCTCCTGCTTTCTGCAGTTTACATGTGCTTTCCACTCATTTTTACTTTGACTGTTGACATTGTTAAAAACTGCATTCAGGTGTTTTTAGAAAAAGAAATAGACCCCATCACCACCTACTTACTTACACCGAAGCAAACATAACTTTATATCAGTGTGGGGTTCAAATATGCATGTTCTTTCATGTCTGTGTTTATTCTACTTTCATAAAAAGGTGGCAACTGAACCATTTGCTTAAGTGAGCTCAGCATGTGTGTAGCACAGAACATTTAGTATGTCATGTTGCCTGCTGTTCTAATCATCCTATATCAATTGAGAAATTCACCAAGCATCACCTTATTTTCATAACTGATGCTTTTCTTTTTGAAGTGCAGGGTCAAGCTCTGGTTAGAAAAAAACTGTTTCATGTTACAAATGTTGGAGGAGTTCCTTCTATTTTTCTTAAAACTGCCATTCTGCAGATTTTTTCTTAGCTAAGTGTACTCTGAGAAAAAGTAAAAAACCCTTAAGTTATAGCTGTATAGAACATATTTTAAGACTAAAAGCATACCAGTGACATATCTGTCTAAATTATGATACATTTTCTTAAAGAAGTCTTTATTTAACTAAAAACTGCAACAGTTATTGGACTGGAACGTTTAAGTACAGGCTGAATAAGTAACCTAATAAGATAAATCTACATAGAAAGAGGACAGAAAAACCTTTGTGCTGCTTTAGCAGCTTGACTTCAGTGCATGGAAGACTGGGGCAGTATGTCAATGCTGATTTTTGAGTATGGCCACATTGAGAAAACTCTTACTCAGACATGAGCAGCTTCATATTTTGGACGGATCAGCAGGTGCTTATCATTCTTCTCAAAGTGTTTGAGACCATATAGAGTCACTGGATTTGCACCCAATCTGGATCTGATCATTAGTCTGTTTTTATCTAAGAACACAAGTAGTTTGAATTGGAAACATTATGTACTTATTGAATCCACTGACCTTTAGAGTTAGGGAGAGTTACCTAGGGAAGTTTTGGCTTCTGGTGGGGTAAATGGATTAATTTTTTCCCCAAAATAGATTAGTTGGCCCCAAAATTTACCTTTAAAATAGCATGAATGCATACTGCAAAATATAAATATCCTGTATGTTGATTAAATAGTTGCTTTATGAAGACACATCCCAAAGGTGCTCAGAAGCAGAAGGAAAAAAACCAAGTAACTGTGAAAGTGCAGTGTCTTGGCATGAACATGCTAACTTTAAACATACTAGTCTTGTTAGACTGTGTGTTTGTTTTGGTTAAGGAAATGGGCTAGTGCAAATGTCCTGTAATAGCATAAATTTCAGTATATAACTTAGACTGTGACCATAATTAATTTGAGAAAGAATTCATTTTAGTAGTGATGTTTCTGTAGAAAATACTTAGAATTTTTAATGAAATCGGTTTTTACATATTCCATGAGGTGTTTTTTTTTCTCAATCATAGCCATTGTGAGTGCCAACAGAGCAGATAATACTCATTAAATTCTTCCTCTTTTCCACCCCTGCCTTATGGGGAAAGAAAGCTTACATTGATATTTCTTATTTCACTTCCTGGGAGGAGTAGAGAGCTGAGAATCAGACACCAGCGCCAAAGTTATTTCTCTTTAAATAGTATGAAAGAAAAATGTCACTTTTAACTAAATTCTTTTAATGAAAGGTGCTGGTTTATACTGCACTATTGTATTTAGTATAAAATTCTGTAAATTAGTGGGAAACTGAAAATGGGACTCTTCCGTCTCACAGTCTCAAAGAGATTTCATTGTTATGTTTCTCCTGCTCTGGTGGGATATTTTCAAAAATTTCATATATCCTGCTCCTGAGCTGTCAATCAAATAGCATCCTACAGTCAATTGAAGGGGAGTTACAAAGATGAGGCAGCCAAGCTTTTCTCAGTAGTGGCAGATGGAAAAAATGAGAGACAGTGTCCACAAGCTGCATCTTGAGTGGGTAAATTGAACCTTAGGAGGGTAGTGCAGCACTAGAATTGGTTACCCAGAAATTTTATGGCACCTCTGTTTGTAGAGGCATTTGAGGCTTGTCTAGCTAGACAAAACCATGGCTGGTCTGATCAGGTGTTGATGGCAGTTCTGTTTTGGGTTAGGGATGTGTAGAGATCCTTTCCAGCTAACGTTTCTGGGACTCTGCCATTATGTTCTCAGTTTATTAGTTTTCTTTCTTTCATCCTCATCCCTGGGTAAGATAAAGACCTCTTACAGCATCTCTCAAAATTGGTAAACTCTCAGTCTGTCTGGGATCCTGGTTTGTAGTTAATAAATTTGGACAGCTCATCTGACCTAAAGTTTACGAAGCTGTCTGTCATCCCGATTCTGAACTTTCCTGGATCTCAGCAAACAATGGTGCATTTTGATCTTATTTTCATTTGTGGGTTTTATCTGATGTTACAAACAATCTGTCTGTAGATCTTTCCTGGAAATCATAATGTCCTATGTTTCTTAATCTACAGCTATATTGTGTGAGCCTAAAGATACATGTTCTTAAAACTCCACATAGTAGCTGTAGAATATCTGCCTAGCAGTTTGGCATATAACAGACCAGTGCTCCTGACTTTAAAAATTGTGAAATCATATATAATTATAAAAGCGGTAATCTCGTTCAGTGTTGTGTTTCTTACCGCAGCATGTCTTTTTCTTGCAAATCCTTTTTTTTAGAAGGAATATAGTTGCAAATCCTTTTTTAGAAGGAATGTAGTTGTATTTGAACTTTCTGCCTGCCTTGTAGAGAGCTTCAGCAGTAATTTGCTCCCCCTGTGCTTGGGTGAATGCTGGAGTTAGTAAGAATGGAGGGGTAAGAATACGAGAACAGGGTATTGGGGAATGGTAAGGAGAAGGTGAATGTTGTCACTGGTAGCAGCTGATAAAGTGTGGATCTAAGATCATCTAGCCTGAAGATTAGAAACCTGTTCATGTTCCTGTACAAGAACCAACAGGCACAGCTCCTGGCCTAAGGAGTTTCCACTTAAAAACACAAAGGACCCATCCTTTTACAAGCAAAGAGTTGAGGAACTCTGTCTTAGAAAGATGAAGTACCTTTGCAAAGGTCGCTGTAGTTATCCCTTCTCACAGAAACTGATACAATGGCTCAACTCATGTCTTCTGAGTCCAGGGCATTACTGCCAATTCATGCTTTTCTTTATCTAATATTTTCTAGCAGCCTAGTCAAGAACACAGAAAGTTGGTTACCAGAGAGCTGGCAGAGACCTTCCCTGTGCTATGGAGGGAGTGTGTGTGCATATTCTATTCTTGGGAAAAAACTACAATTCTGCCTTCCAAGAACCTTTGCAAATAATTTTCTCTCACTTGCTATCCAGGCAAGCACTACTCAACCTGTGGAGTTGGTATCTGAGAAGCATCCTGAGCCAGTTGTTTCAGAACACAGTGCTGCATGCACAGAACCTGGTTCTTGGTGGGTGAGAAAAAAGCAACCTTTTCCACATATCCTTTGAGGTATATACGGAATGATTATTTTTTTTTTAAGAGTGGGTTAATATCGGTCAATCTTTGTCTGAGTTAACATTGAAGAACTAGTCAATTAGGAGCTTTCTTCTACTTCCAAAGGCATCTATATTTGTTTTGCTTGTTCTGGTTGTTTAAAATGAGAAAATGACTTAAAGTCATATTGTGAGGGGGAAAAAAATCATTGAAGACAATGAATAATTTTGCAAAGGAAGTATTCCACTGTGAAACCTGACACCAGCAGGGGTTTTCTTTTGTGTGGGGGTTATATTTATGTTCTCCCCTCCCATCCTTAGTCACACTTTACTTCTAAGTGATGTGGAAAATGTTGGTGCCAAAAAATAGCTAGATGAAATATTGATAGATGTGGGAATCACTTACTTAGAACAGAGGCAAATTAGAAGGCAGCTGGTTTTCATCATTTCTGTTAACTTGGGAGGTGTGTGTGTGAAGAATTGAGGCTACTGATTTATGTCCTCATATCATGCTCATGGAGAAGGGGAAAAACCAAGAGTGCTGAGGGTGACACTCGAGCGTGCAGCATTTCTTCAGGCTTCTATTCATTATAGATTGACTTTTAAGAAATGGAGGGAAAGGTTTCTGCAACTTTTTGTATCTGCTGTGTGTCAAATGTTCTAAGTGCTAGGGATGATATGGGACTAATTCATGGTGTGCTTTATTCCCAGAACAACTTTCTATGTGAAAAACTTTATTGAAGTGGAATGAGTGTTCTGTGTTTAGAGCACTGGGGAGATAATGGTGCTGAGCATGGTATCTGTGCTAATTTTAGATTGCCTATCAGAATGGTATTGTAGTAACAAATACAACTGTGGATTTGAGAATCCCCATACCATATGTTAATGGGAACATAATTTCAATTTTTATGTGGAAGAAGTGGGTTTGGCATTACTGTGGATTGTTCTTTCAAATTGTCAATTCCAGGGTGGCCAAATAACAAAGTTAGACATTGTAATACAGAATAAACCAGAAACAATTACTCTAGCAGTTTTAAAACTTGTATCTACAGCTCTGACTATAACTCAGAAAGGCTTGATAGAACTGAGAAGGATTCAGAGATGGGCAGAAAAATAGGAGGTATGGGTGGAATGGCATCCATAGGGCCAGAAAGTAAACTAGGAGTCTTAAGTTTGGAAAAAATCTTGGCTGGAGGCTAAGGGTGTCATAAAACTAGATCTGGTGTGGTAAAGGTAAACAAGGAATAATCAGTCATAGCTTCATTTGAATAAAGGGAGAACTCAGTAAAAGTCAGACAAGCTTAAAACAAGTCTTATTTTTTTTTTTTTTTTTTTTAGTACAAGTCATTTGCAATTGATTGCAAAACTCACTGCGATAAAATGTCAAGAAGGCCAAAATGGGTTCAGGAAGAGGTTAAATTCATAGAGGTTAAACTCAGGGACTATGAAACACCGTGGTCAGGCTTCTTAAGTCCATAAAGTGCTGATTGCCAGAAACCAGGAGGGTGTATTTGGGAAAGAGTTGCTGTAAACTTACTCTGGCTTAATGTGTTCTTTCCCAAGGCAAGTGCTACTGATGGTCACTGGAGATAGGATATGCATAAGAATGAGATATTGGGGCATTTTTATGGCTTGCTCTCCAACATCTCTAGCTGTCTGACTCATTTACAGACATGATATTTTAGTAACGCTCCACTTAATGATCAAACTACATCCTCATATTTATTCTGTACTCCTCTCTTCAAACATCAAGGCATATAGTAGCCCTGTCTGCCAGAGCATCATCAAGGAACTTCTGAGTTACCTGTTAAGTCTGACTACATGAATTTCATGAGAGCGATTGCTTTGTGATGTGCTGATCCTAATTCCGTTTTATCTCTTTTGCAGCACCTATACACTCCCTTCAGTTTCACTTGCTGTTGCTTTAATAATCTTGGAAGCCTTTTCCATGTCTATTTATTGAGGTTATTTACTGTTGTTATTTAGGTAATTTAGCTGTTGCTTTCGTAGTTGGGACCCATGCATCTTTTCAGCCACTAACCTTTCTGTTTGTCCACTTTCAGCTTTAATATTCCTCTCTTGGAGTAATGGGTGGGGGGAATTTCCTGCTTTTGTAATGGAAGGGATGGAAGCGTGGTGCTCTGGTTCATGTTTATGAAGTTGAAGGAAGTGACACTGTAAGCTGTTAGTTCTGTAAAGCTCCTCTGACAAGTGACAGACAAGTGCATTTTGCACAAAATGCACATGAGATTTTGTTCTGGATTTTGCTTGTTTAATCCTGTAACTGCCATGAGTGAATTCCAGGTCAATGCCAGTGTCACATTAGCAGTGTGTGAGCCAGTGCAGTGAAGCTGCAGGGGCACACTGGTTTGTTAACTTCTGTAGTGGTGTACTCCGAAAGTGTGTATATTTTTCACTGCTGTCCCAGAGACTGGGAGTGGGAACTTGGAATTTTCCCACTGCAATCAATAGGAAACCAGCAAGTACTTAGGAATGAGAATTGCTTTCCTTTCTGCTATCTGGCCCACTGCCTATGTTTGTGGTTTATGTAATATTCCAGCTTTCACACTCCTCTGGGGGTGCAGAGGTGACTGCTTTCTTCCCTGGCTGTGCATACTAAAATATAGCTTCCATACAGTGTGAACCTATGCAACTCTAAGCAAGCCATCTTCAGGGAGCTGAGGAAAATTTTTGCCTTCCTAAGAAGGATGTCATGTTGAAAAATGCTGTCCTGAGGAAAACGAAAGAACTGTCTTTTAAACACAGGACTTTTAAACTGGTGAGGCAGGCTTTTGAAAACGACTAGGTAAAGTTTGGGGGCTAGACAGATACCGCAGTTATACTCGGTTTTCTATGACCAGAAGTTTTCAAACTAACTTTCTAGCTTTTGTAGGTGTGAAGAAACCTTTTAAAGAGTGCAGTAACTGCTGCAGCCATAGCCACCTGAGTTGGCAGGCAGCCTGAAACAATAAGCCTTGAGGTGTGAATTCTCCTCATTCATTCAGTGGATGGCTAATTCAAATGGTATTGATACAACTTTAAAGGTGAACATTAACTGTTTCATTGTGCAACAAAGCAGCTAGAAAAATGGAAGAGCTTGTAATGAAGGTATTGTTGTGTCGGGCAGTCTTTTAACAGCACAGGGTGAGCTAAACACTTGGCTTCTGAGTATCTGTGCAGCCCAAGTCTGCTCAATTAAAGAAACATCAGCTATAGATGAGCAGCAATAAACAATGGAAAGTGTGAAATGAATAAAGAGAAAGGGAAAAATAGACGTTTGTCATGACATTTCAACTGGAGTTAGTCATGCTTTGCCTGCTGGCAGTCTCCTGCTCACTGAATTCTTTGAAACTCTTGGCATGCAAAAAGGTTTACCTTCTTGCTGGATGTGGGGTTGTTGCTTATCTAGCCTGAAGGAGAGATAAAGTGTGCTTCCTACCTGGTAAGCAGAAGTTTTGATATAGGGAAATGCATGCTGTATTTTGCTGCTGACAAAAGTAAAGAGAGTAAAGAGTAATTTCTATTTTTCATTTAGCACAAAATGATTAGTTTGAAAGGGAGAGTGCTGTTGCTGTGTAGTCTGGCTCAGGAGGAATTGGTATGCCCTTTAAAAATGGTTTTGTGCTCATCAGAGTTAGAGAACATGGAAGAAATTTACTGAATGAGGTTTTATTTTAAGGCAGCTCCAGCTGCTATATAATCATTCTGAGAGGCTGAGATGCATCTAAAAATCTCCTTTCTCTTTCTTTATATCAAGCATGACTTAATTGCTCTAATTACAGATCATTATTGATATTTTTCAAATTGCTGTTATGCTAAAGGACTTCAGTGCCATTTTGGGGGAAAGACCACTAGCCTCAAAGTGCTTCAGACTGGAATGAAGTCAAGTGGTATCAAAGTAGAGGAGGAAAGTAGTAAAACTTTCAAAGACATTCAGTGTAGATACATTATCTAGGAAGAAGAGTTCTTGGATTCACATGAAAGTCAGTTCTGCTGAAGACAGTTTCCAATGTCCATCCGCTTCTGACAACAATATGGGAATATTAATTTGAATATATACAATCAGTTATAGCAAAATCCTCTTAGGGTGCGTCATCCCTTTAGAGAAGCTTCTTAAAATAAGATTTTTCTTGTCCAAATCTATTTGGACATTAATGACATAGTAGATATTTGCCAAGAGGCCTGAAAAGTCAAATAGCAGATCTAGTCCTGAATACATTTACTGGACAAAATTATCTTAATTCTATTCATTGGGCCTTGAACAGGCCTGCAGTTACCCCAGGAAGGTTGAATTACTTCTGGGTTTGAAATGTCCAGGGTGCCCATTCCCAAGCACTGGCCTTCCAAAATTATGCTGCAAGTTTTTCCATCCTGACTTAATGGATTTGTTAACATCTGTCCTACCTTTTGTTTAGAAACTGAAACACAGTGAAACAGGCAATGCAGCTTTCATGTGTATATGTAAAACTATGTTAGGGCCACCTTAAAATCTACCTAGTTTCATGTTCTGCATTGAGTCATTACTTTCCCTGGGGTATCACATGTACTTTCCAAAAGAAGGGGCCAAATGCTGTGAAACTTATTGGAAAGATTTAAAATCTTTGACCTGTTCTATGTTCCACTTGTTTCTGTTTTTCTTAGACTCTCTACAATTGGTAATTCCATTCAGTCTGTCCCATATTCTTCTAATCAGTTCCCTCCTAGATCTTTTTCCATTTGGCTGTTCTTGGAGACTTCTGATCTTGTTGCCACAAACTCCTAAACTGGTTCACTTTCATGACTTGTGTTATAAGATTTTTAAGGGTGGCCAGTATTTCCCAAACTCTCCATTAATTTTCCAGTGTCTGAATATGACTGCTGCCCAGTCCTTTAAGCTGATGCAGTCTACTATTGCCCTAACTGATCCTGCTGACGTTGCATAGCTTAAAGCTATGCATCCCACCTCAGAGGCGGCTGTACTACTCCAGGGCTGGGTGTAACTACATATAAATCTACTATACCTGGAAATCATCTTTGGACAAAAAGGGCACATGAATGTGTCCGATATTAATGCCAGTGTTCCTGGAGGCTTTACTGTCTCACCAGTAAAACAGGTCCAAAGATTGGCTTTGTTTCCCTGTGGCTGAATTCAGCCAAGATCATTCCTATCCAACTTCTTAAGTGACTTGAAAACACTGAAATGAATTGCTTTAAACCCTAATAAGTAATTTCTATTACTGAGAAGGATGTATTCACTGCCAGCGTGGTACTGGTGCTGAAAGTGGATTACATTAGCCTTTTGTTTGAAATCAATTGAGTTTACAACTCCACTTCAAAGTCTTGAGAGCTTTAAAATAGAGCCAGCAGAAACTGTTTAACAAGTCAATGCTGCCCTGGGATATGCATTGTTCTATCTTTAGTTGTGAGAGGGAAAGACTTCATTTTCCTGTACTTTCACTTCACCCAGGGAGAGTGATGCAGAACAATAAGCAGCCTATTCAGTTTTGCCTTACCACTGGTTTGCTGAGTTTTACCTAGGTGCAGATGCCTGCCTTCACAATGAATTGCAGTTCCTGCACAGTTTCAGAGCGCTCTCGCTTTAAAGCTTGATTTATTGTTTGATCTCACTGTCCTTTTGGATTGTTTCACTTTTCAAAATTTCAGTTATGATGAAGAATCCCTTAAAATGAGTTTATGGAAGAGTAGAGCATTTAGGCTTCACACATTAATTTCTTATTCCTTTTGTACAAAGGGCAGCGCATTCTTTCAGTGACCCGGGGAAAACACAAGCATTGGTTTGAAGCGTGGGTGATACCCTACCATTTCAAATTCATAGATTTCTCAGTCACTGTATGTGTTCTAATGAAACTAACAAACCACGAAGACTTAGTTCAAATATCAACTGCTTCTTCTGAAATGGGGAAAGCATTTCTCATAAAACAGAGGCTTCTCTTCAACCCCCACACAATGAAAAGACTTCTATCAACATAAGTAGGCAGAAGGGGAAGCAGGGAAGGAGTGGGTGAGTACCATTGTTTCACCAAGTGTTTGTCTTTGCTCTCTCATTTGTGGCTCCAGCAGTGAGGAATCTGAAGCAAGCAACAAGGTCCGTTTTACCTTAGTGAAAGGCTACATCATTCTTGGCCCACTTTTCAAACCTTCCTTGGTCTGTGTTGTTACAAGTCAGCAGTAAAACTTTCATATTTTTCAAGGGCAATTGACTTGGAAGAAAACGAAGAGAAACATCAGCTCTGTGGAAATGGAAATCATAGCTGTTTCTTTTAGGACTGAAGTAGTTTAATCTCTAGTTTGAGGAGAAAGTATAGGGACTGGATTACTCAGTCTGTCAAAAATGCAACAGATAATGAAGAACAATGTGTACTCAAATCAAGCCTGACTCCTGGTGTGTTGAGCATGCAGATTTTTCTGTGGCTTTGCCACAGAGGGAACCCCGAATAGTTCTGGATTTCCCTCAACTCTTTCCACTCAAGAACAGGAGAAAGGGGAGACAGACTTATTATACTTGTATTACTTATTGATAGACCTTTTAAATGCATTGAGACACTTTCCATGCATTGGAAGGTTCATAGCTAAGTGTGATTCAAGCAGAGTCTGAAGCAGAACTTCCCACAGTTTCTGTGGGACTTACCTGTGGACTCCTAGTTTCTGAACAACTTTGGGGTAAGTTAAGGCTGGTTTTGCACTACCCCCTCCCCCCCTTGGCTAGAAATTACCTCCTTCAGACTAGATTGTACCTTTTCATGAAATGCTTAAGCTGTGACAAAGGCACTGTTTTCTTAAATGGTTTTGCCATAACAGTCCTCATTTACCCTACCCCATCCCATTAACATCCTGTCTTTTTCAGAGGAACATGAAGAGACCTTGGTTGTCCTGTTCTTATGTGGTGGTACCTCTGACACATAACACAAGGGTCTGCTTTGTTGCATAAATAGAAGCAAAGTTAGAGTAGTCTGGCAGCATGAAGCACCCATGGTATTTGTTGCTCAGAGCTTCCTTGTTCATATAGCAAATGCACAAAGTACTAGTGATGCAACCAAACAGATTTTGATGTGTGGAAGTGTTAGTTAACCGATAAAGCAGTGTACCTCCCTCTGTAACTGTTATTTCTATAAAGCATGCATACAGATTTATCATCAATGTTTCACAGTACTAGCTAAGTGGTTTAAATATCAAGCAAAGCTTGAACTGGATTTTATACTCTGAACCTTTCTCTTATGATTATTTTTTTTAATGTCTCTGTGTTCTAGGGTGCATAGGATTGGTGATAAAACTGGAGGTTGTGAGTAAAGCATTCTTATTTTTGCTTTTTCACAAAGATTTGTGCAAGGGAAAGGGTAGAGGGTGGATAAATGTAATAAACCCAGGCTTTGTGCTTAGATCTTGGAAAAACACACTAATATCACAAAATTGCTTTGAATGAACAATACCTGATATTTACAAATAGTTTCTTCTGTTGGAGTGTAATTTGCATCCTAACACAAGCTCTTCATTATGAACACTGGCTTCCCTGCACTGGTACAGGAGACACATAGTGTCTCATGCTGCCAAGCACTGTGGTTTTTCAGAAGGAAGAAAAAGGCTTAATACTATTTGTTCAACCCAGCCAGAGATCTACTGTTTATAATCTGAAATATCATAAAATGTGGTTTCAATTACCTTGTGCATATTTTTAAAGAATTAAATTTCCATCAAAGGATTTTGTTAGCTGTTTGATCTCACTGTGTCTAAAGAGCCCAATCTGACTGGAGATAGTTTTGTCTGAACACATACGGCCTGATTGTAATAAATATGCCCTTTGAGTGTATGTGACTTTAAGAGAAATCAGTCAATTTATTAGTGAGAGAAGAGGATAGTGGGGGGCTAATTTCCAGTGTTAGCTGTGAACTGAGTAGCTAAAGACTGGATGTGTGAAGAGATTATGGTTCTTTGTGCTATATGGCTGACAAGCTTTTGTTTTCTTCTGTCTCAATATGGATATAGTATTCCATTTTCCAGACATCTTCAAGTGTGAGACAGAGCCCTACCCTACTGTGAGAACCTGGAAACAAAAGATGTAGTATTTTTTTGTCACACTGAAGAAAGACTGCTTGTGATGCCATTGTGCTAGACTCTGTACAAGCACACAGATTCTTTGCACTGAATTTCAATACATAAACCAAAGATAAGGAGAAAGAAAAATGAAATGTTTTTATCTAGAAATAATGTCAGATGTTTGAATTCCTACTACCTGATTGTTCTGCCTGCTAGACCATGTTGTCTTTCCTGTGTCAGGCTCTAAAGAGTGTAATGATGGAATTCAGATTTCCACTGCTCCTGAGTGGAAACTGCATTTCCTAAACTAGAAGAGCAAGGCAAAACATTGAGTTCACAGTTTTGCTCTATGTGCTGATACATCTTATGCAAAGAAACACCTGGAAAAATTAGCTTAGGTCTCAAGAGTTATACTTAGTTCAGTGGATTAGCATGCTAATGTTGCTATTTTCGCATTGGAACTGGCCTGGATATGTCTATAGAATACTGCACTGCCCTGATTAGGCTTACATGAGATCTAAGAACACCTTTCCTGTTCCGTTAAAGTAGCTGCTATGTCTCCTTTATCAATGCAGCTATTTAGAAATAATTCTCCTACTGCAGTCAAGCGTGTATTATGGCTTTTGATCTCTTTTCCTGGTATCTTTTATTCTGGGGGGAATCCTGACATGAAAACAGAGGTTTTTCTTATGCATCTCATTTCTTCCCAGCACTTAATGCTCACCTTAAATCCAGGTCTTGTTTTAGTTCAGCTGAAACTTGGGTAGCTCTTTCTGTGTACTAATTTGCAGTACTCTTTTAGAAAACTAAAATCTATCTTCCATTAATGAAAAAGTGTACTACACCAAGTTAAACTGAAATTAAGTCAGGAACACTTAATTACATGTGTTTGCGTAGTGGCATTTGATCCATCTTTTGCTGAAATTGTAATTGTTATTTAGGAAATGCCTATGATACCACAAATAGATGTCAGGTAGAGAATAAGCAGCAGTAGGTGAAGCTTTAAAAAGACAAAGAGCCTTTCTATGCAGATCTCAACAGTACTAAGGAGAAGGAAAGACAAAGCCAGACACTGTACAGCAACAGCACAGTTGTATCTAAACAGAAAGGGGCCTGTTTTTCCAAAGTTTCCAGCTAGTGATAGCAGAGGCAGTAATGAGATACAGAACTGCTTTCCATCTTACTCTGCCAATTCAGCTCCAACAAAGACGCCAAATAAGTTTCCATTTATGAGCTTTTCAGTAGAAAACAGCTTTAGCAAAATCCCTGCTCTTTTTTTCTGCTGAAATTGTCTTTCTCAGTTTGTGATATTTGCTACCTGTCTGACTGTCATTAGCATGAAGCAATGGAAGATTTGTATAAACTATATGTATGGAAAATCCCTAAATCATTCACTAGCTGTTTCTTAGTATTTCTGGAAGGGAAAGTACGGACATCTCCAGGGAAGTTTTTTCAATCAGCTGGCCCTTCACTAATGTGATTAACAGGCTAAATGCTCCAAATAAATCCATCACTGGCATCAATTGCATCAGAGGTGAATTTTGTTCATTTATTAATACATCAGTAAAAACCCAGTATTAGTTTCCAAGAGTCAGTGGAAATGGATCAAATCCAATACTTTTATCCATACTGTGTTTCAAATTAGTGTTTCTATACAACACATACAAAAGCATTAATGTCTCCTGACCTTTGCTTCTACTGAAATCTTACGGGAAATTCCCTCACGTCAGAAGCGCCCTGATTGCAGTACACCATGTTCTGGTTCTAGGTGAGTGGTTAATTCTAAGGATTCACTGACACCATGCAAGCCTCAGTGGGGCAGGGTTGGGTTTTTTTCCTTGTTTGTTTTTATATTTGTTGTTTAACCAATAATGTGAGGAGCATGTGTATGTGCTAATCTGGATCTTACTGCAAGTCAGACTTATGTTTGTTAACAGTCACTTGCTAGATCATGTACATGGCAGCAGAAGCTTGGTCACAGAAAATCAGGTGTTACATCTGAGAAAGCAGGCTTAGAAATATTTTGGGGCTAGTAGTGGATAAAAAAGGAAATAAGGACTGGCATTATGATGCTGTAGGAAAGAGATCTGAGATGTAGAGACAGGAAAGAAACATCAGGTAGGAGAGAAGTGGGGATGCTACTATTTTTGTAATACCACAGAGACCATTATATGCTTACCATATCCAGTTCTAGTAGCCACTGTTCACAAAGGAAGACGAAATTGGAAAAGAATCAGGAAAGAGATAAAAGAATGATTCATTGTCTGGTAAAATGCCTTGAAGCCAGAGACTAAAGAAATTCAGTCCACTTAACTTTTCAAAAGGATAAAAATTGACTGATTATAATTGTGCCTGCCTAGACAGGAGTTTACTGATGGTGGAACGAAGTAGAATCAGACCCAGAGGTTGGAATCTGAAGGAGAGTTTAATTCTCACTAGAACTGAGATGCCAAAATGTTTAATGATCTTAAAAAATACGGCTTTAGAGACATCTTAGGGTGACTGGATGTCTTCTCTAAAGGATCTTAAATAAGTGGAGGAATTCTTGCATGATTTCTTTGAGCTGTATCCCACCAAGCTCAGACAAAATGATTGGAATAATCTCTTCAAACTTTGAACTCAGAAGTTCTCAGTTGCCAGTTTGAGTTCAGTTCAAGCTTCCAGTTTGTGGTCCAGTTTATAGTCTATCTGAAGACCTATTAAGAAGCTAATTAGAGTTGTCATTTTTGGAGGACAGATATCTGCTATAAAGCATCCTTATAACTGGTGCCAAGGGAAAGCTTCATTAGAGCTTATGTGACTTTGATAGTTAACCTCTCTATTGTTACCATGTTGCTTTAACTCCTGAGTTACAGCAGGCTGTCATCTTGTAAATCATGCTGAAAGACTTCTAGGCCAAAAGAAGGCTAGAATCTCTGTAATGTAGCACAGGTAAGCTAGGGAAAACCTGGAGTGTACAGCCAGCCTTAAAGCACAGGACAAGGACAAAATTTTGAGCTTTAATCCCACTTCCGCAGTTTTTGAGAACTCACTTAAACCAAACATGTTATGAATGAGTGAGCACTAGTGTGTATGTCGGCCCAGAACATGCTGAAGCATGAGATTTGTGTAGAAGAAGCAAGGGAAGCTTGTGTTAGTTTTTGGTGTGAAATGGAGAAACTTCGGTAAAACTCAAACTTAACAAGGATGATTTGGGTTATTTTGCCCACTGTAGCTGTGACCTTTAAAAACAATAGTAGTAATTTCAGTGAACAGAGCCACACAGAGCAGCTGGGTAGTATTACTGTTAGGTGTGTCAGCCACAGGAAAGTCTGCTGTCTTTTTCTGTCAGGGCTATGGGAAAACTGGTAATCTTTAAAATGCCTCACTTCTCAGCTCATACTCAAATTGAAACACAGAAGAAGAATAAGCTACCTTTATCCTCAGCCTGTCTGAGCAGTCAGCTACTGATAATGAAAACATGTATGGTATTGCACAAGGAGAACAACTTATAGTAGGAGTATTTTGCAATCTTTTAAAGAGTTGCCACTATATTAGTTACAGACAAGCCTATATAATGACTAATTAATAATGTATTGATCTGAATTTGAGAGGAAAATGCTGGAAGCAAACAGGTTTTAGTAAGCAAAATTTTCAAGAGTAACAGCACAGTATTTCCACCACTGAGTGAAAAATTGGCCTGTGCTAGTGCTTTTCACGTAAACATGTTCTTTTTTTCAAGTAACCTTACTTCATGAGACTGTGTTTGTTCCAAAATACACAAATCATCCTGGATGAAGCTACAAACTTTATCTTATTTGTTTTGATTGGAAATGGCTTTGGTCTCTCTTAGACCCATAGAAATTGAATAGTCTGGTGATTGGCACACCAGAATTTATAGAGAAGAATTTATAGAGGATTTACAGATTGTAGTTACCAATACACGTGGAAGAAGAACGCATCAGTTTTCTTGGGCATTCTAGGGAACAGATCATCTTCAGGGAGGTGGCAAATTCTTTTCTACATATGCTGTCATCTCACTCTTGCACACTTTTTGTGTGTCTCGGAAATATCCAGAGAGGAGTGATCATACAACGTGGTTTTAAGCATTGTTTTTGTTGCTTCATCTGTGTTCACAAAGCTCAAGCATACAAGCTGTAACCCTGAAAATTTTGCTGAGTCCCAATTTGGAAGATGGATACCAATAGTTGAATCACTAGGGTGAATTTCATCCCCTATGATAGGGTATCATAAACCTAACATCACAAGGCTTGACTGAAAAGAACAGTGATTATTCTGTGGTTTGTTGTGTGGTGGTTTTCTTTTTTTTGTTTTTTGTTAACCTATAAATCTGTTTTCTCTATTTGCAGATTGCTCAGTAGCATATAGAGGATAGTCTGTTTCTAGCCAAGACACTTTCTTACCAGGCAGGCTGTCTCATTTGAATTTGCCCTATTTTCCCAATTATTTTTTTTTCTGCAGAGTTCTGGGTGTAGCAGCCACCTTCTACTGCTGAGTTAGCTATTACAAAGGAAAAGAGGAAGTTGGATTGTACCTATCCATCTTCTGTACCTGTTAGCTCTGAATGGGACATGATACTGCACTAGACTAATCCCAAGTCTCAGTTTATTAACAAGACACCAAAACCAGTCTAGATTCAAGCTAGGGGCAAAAAGAATGGCTGAAGCACTGAGTTTCAGCAATGGCACGTTATCTGTGGATGTGGCAATGTACTGTCTGCTTTGGCTGTCTTGGAATTTAGAGCCGATGTGAGGGGACGAGAGGTTTTCCTGTGGGTGGGCTTGCTGTTAAAGTGGGAAACACTTCTTGCACCATTCTTCAGGGAAGAAATAAAATGGTTGTTTGGGGATCTCTGTGTACAGGGGAATATTTTTTCTAGTTATTGAAAATCTGGTGGGGATTAGGAGTGGTTCAGGTTTGTTTCTTTACAGGGAGTGGCATACATTTTTGTCAGACATGGCTCAGTTCAGATTAATTTAAATCCTGATTAAAGTTTGCTATATTTTGTGATTGGACTTTCCTTCCCTGTCCCCTCGCCCATCCAAAGCACCACCCTACAGCGCAATATAAAGAATACAGCCTCCATTTAAGAGACTACATCTAAGGAACTATACCTTTTCAATAAACTGATGCAAGTCATTGTAATCCTTCCAGTCCCCTCTTGTGAACGAGTCATCCTCAAATGGATTCAGAAATCCCCAAAGAATTTTAGATAAAGAAGATTATATTATGTAGTCAAGAAAAGGAGAAGCAATGAACTATTATGAGCATTAAACATGAAAATTCTAGACTAAAATTTTTGAAAATTATAGTCTTATTAGTTTCTAAGCTAGTGAAAGTCTGAGGTTAAACTTTTAATCTTAAAAGGAAGAAAAAGAAGAATCTCGTGTGGCCTTCTTCTGGTTAAAGGGACATCACTGATTGCATTCTCAATTACTTATTTTCCACTGTTCATATGTGTCTGGACCTCTAAGTAACATCTGTATAAAACTCTTGAAGGTAGTAACCCTGTTCCTATAAATTCATTAATTCAGTAAAGTTTGCATCTTGAGTGCTTTAAAGAGCTGTGAATTAAGCTTGCAATAAATTTCCATTTTCCCGATTATTGGATGATGTCATTGCAGGCATAAAGAAAGAATATGAATATAGATGGAGCAGCCAAAATTCACAAGAGCAAAATATGTTAATTTTTTTTTTGTCTGGATTAGAGGTTCATTCCAGAGAAGTAAGTATATTTTTCCAGCATTTAAAGCCATTAGGTTTTTATTTAGTGTTGTTTTTTCCAAGTTTTGGCACTAGTGAGAGGTCATAAGCAGGTATTGCTTAATCTATTTTCTCTGCTTGTTGGTGCTGCAGTACTCCCACTACAGAACCAATCTCTTGATGATCCCTGTAGGATCAAATGCAGATATTTTGATACTCCACAACAGCTGTAAAATCCTGATTTCTTTGTGGTTTCACATGTCTAGTTTGCATTAGAGTGATAAATACACTTTTTCAGCAAGAAACAAAATAGCAATTGTAGTGAGTGAAGGCAAGTCAAGATAGCTCCTGGTACTCCACAGAAACTCAGCAGTTCAAGTTGCATTATCTCCTTTTCTGTCTCTATCTAGTAGAAGCTTACATTGTGCCAAGAACAGTCAATAGCTTTTCTTCCCTTTAAGGCAGGAGGTGCTCTTCTGCAGGGCTGTCAGCAGTGGTTTAATTTGGTCTTTTAGCTGGGTTTTGTTTCTCTTTTTTCATCTTTATTCCTGTGATGTGGAGGTTAAGAAGGATACATAAGTCTTCATGACTTACAAATTGTCTTGTATGTATGGTCCTCGTTAGGAGAGGACACTGGTTAGAGACCTAGCCTAGGTGGTGACAGTGGTAGACACCTCCAGCTTACCCCAGAAAGATGCCATCTCTGTCCCTGCTGGTTACTGAAAGACTACATGAGTCTTCAAAACTGAAAGCATAGCAGCTTTCAGAATGTTCATACAGTATCTTAATTAGCATGAAATTCACCTGTGTATTTTTGGGGTGTTATTCAATATCTTATTTTTTTTAATATACTTTCTCAGTGAACGAGATTTATCATGTACTTTCTCTGAAGCAGGTGATAGGCAGAGTAGCTAGAGTGTCTAGTGGAATCAATACAGCACGGAAAGCTGGGTTGAGCCTGGAAACTAAACCATTTGTTAGGATGGAAAATTAATACTCTGAAGTTGATCTTCATTGTTATCTTTTAAAACAGTGGAAGACATTCATATGTGCTGCTTTTTCTTACTGGTTTGTGCTAGTAACCTCTGTGACATAAATTATATTAAAATCTGGCTTTTAGTACTCAAGAGTTGAATGTACTGCACTTGGCTCAGCTCAAGAGAAGTCACTATGCTATGGTTAATTGTCTTCTCAATTAAATCACACTGCAGAAAGCAGGTGATTGTAGAAGAAGCATTAATAGGAAAGCTGTTTGTCCAGGGAAGAATTTACAGCTGTAAATCTAGCTCACACTTTTAATTTCTTACTCAGATTCCCTTAAAGAAAGGTTTGGTCTCTTAAGCATGTTAGGCTTGAATACTACATATGTAGTAGTACAAACAACTTGTATGTTTTCTTTGTAGATGAATAAGTTTGTTTCCAAAGTATTTTGAAAACACTAGAATCTTTTTCTGGTTAAATAATTTTTATTGGAGCCTCTGTTGTAATGGTAAGCATATGGCTGAAGTGATGATGTTCTTTGTTGCTGCGAAACATGTTTCTTTGTAAAACGTAACTAATAAAGTGACCCATGAGAGTGGAAAAGGAGACAGGAAGAGAATGAGAAGGTAAACCCAAATGATATGCAAGCACGGGTTTCCTTAAGCTCTTTGGGTTGGAGAGTTCAAGTTAACAGTGGTCTTTCTGCAAGATGCATTGTAAAGGTTCTTTTTCCCTAATGCTTTAACAAACAACAGATTAGCCTGATGATATTTATTCGTAAACAATGCAAGCCAGTTTCACCCTGTTGGAAGAACTGAGTAGCTTGGAGCAGATGTCTCACTTAGCCGTGTTTATGTGCTTTGATTTTACTGGATGTCTGTTCCTGAGCCTTAAACCTGTCAGCAGTGCCCCCAGTCTGTGTTACAGTGGTGCTTTTCGTGCCCTGTAAGTTCAGAATCAATTATTGCCATTAAAGCATTTGCTTTCCTTAATGTTTGCTTAACTCAATTAGAAAGTATTGCAAAGGATTCAGTTCTGTCAGATGCCAGTAACATTGCATATGAACACTTTACCAGGACCATGTTTCGTCTGACTGAAAGCTGTACTAAGATTTTTGTCTCCTTGTTCCATGAGTTTTGCTTCATTTTTTATTTCCATCTAGGTGTGCACATGTAATATTACTTATCTAAATAGACTCATCAAATTCATAAAAACCTTTATGTATGTGCAAGGCTGTGCAGCAAGCAACAAAGCTTGCAATGAAGTCCTTAAGGAAAGGGACTGGTGTTGACTAGGATTAGCACTTGGGGAAAAATGGCTAGTAGTTTCAAACCAGAGGGTACACTGGCATGCTTTATATGGTTTGCATTTATCTGTTCCATTTATTTAACATTAACAGTACAAATCTCTCACTGATTTTTTTCCTTCCATGATTTAAAATTATTTTTAAAAATCTGCAGTGGTTTACACTTCAAAATCAACTAGGTGGCCTCCAAGGAATGGGGAAAGAAGTAACTTGAACAGCACAAATGGCTTGAAGATGCTAAAAACCTGTAACTAGTTTATTTATCTATTTTTCATTATTTACCTTTTTTCCTGAAGCTACTTATCTTTGAGACGCTTGTTAGTTTTTTGCACACTGACAATCCTTATCTTGATGAAACAGTAAGGACATCTTAACAGTTATTTAAATGACATGTAAGATTGTTTGCCTCTAACAGACCATTTTGGGCTCTGGTGATTTGAGTCTTCTATGTAGGAGATGTATAGCTCTGCATAAGAGGGGTTAAAACACAGGCAGCACTGAAGTCTAAAGAAAGTAGTAGTTAAAATACACATAGCATGGGGAAATCTGGCAAAAAGAAAGCCCACAAAAATCCTTTTCTACTCTCTGGGAGATTTATAAGGTACCACAGGACCTTCACAAAATAAATTTAAAATATTTTAAAAATGCAGCAGGACATCAGGGAAGTTTTCACTAGCACCTTTTTAAAACTTAGAGCAGAAAGACACAGAACTTAAACATTTAAGAACGGTAAAATCCAAACTTCCTAGTCCTCCAAAACAATTGCTACTTCATAAACAAACACACTTGGGAGGAGTGTTTCATCACCAACAATTTTAAGTTACTGCAAGAATACTTTCCACTTCTCTGGACTGGATGTCTTGCACACAAGAATCTGAAAGAGAGTAACTGATGAAGTTTGCCAAAAGGCATGATCAAAAGTCTGTTAAGTCAGGGGAACCTTCCCATTCAGCTCAAAAGAACTTGAATGCGAGGTATTAACCCAATTTTAAGTTGAGGCAGGTTGAATACTAAAGCTAGGTATGAAGTTATTTGTTATATGACCAGTTTTGACTACTTGTTTAAAAGGTACAGCCCTTGACAATATCAGGTCTGTTCTTTGACAGAATTAAGGCCTGGTGTATAATTAAAAAAATTTAATATGTCAGCTTTCAGCTGATTTGTCTTTCTACAAGAGTGTAAAGAACAATTTAGGTGCTAATACTGTGAAAATTTACTTCCGTGATTAGTTTGATTCAGAAGTGAAATCATATTGAACTCGGCTAAAACTTTCTGTGCAAGCTTCAGTGTTGTTTACTGTTACACACAAAGGCTTGCAGGAGAATCTCTGACAAACCTTAGCAAGCTGAGCTGATCAGGCCTGCCAGAGAAGTGGCCTGCGGTTGAGATTTGACTTTGATCCTTTCTAGTTACTGAGTGATTTTTTTTTTTTTTTTTTTCTTCCCTCCTTTAACATAATAATATTTGTTTGCCTTTTGAACTTCAAGGAACTGGCACCATCTGGCTCTGCTCTGTCAGAAATCTGGGCAGCCCTTCAGACAAGACAGAGGTCCAGTCTTCACTTAAGCTTTGTTACCCATTGTCTGTCTTGTGACAGTACAGTGTAACTGGGCATGAAACCATCAGCACTTAAGTCACTGCAGCAAGTAGAAAACACTGAAGCTTATCTCTTCCAAGACAGGTTACTGTTAACCCCCCCCCCCCATACTTTATACAACTATACAGAAAACCTGTCTTCTGTAACATTCTTCCTGAGGAGTAAACATCACAAGATCATGTGTCAGTAAGTCTGTATGTGATATTTTGTATTATGTCACCAGCAAGCAAAGCAAATCTATGATATAACCACTTGGTAATCCTCAATCATTTGGCAGTATGTCACTTTAGGACTAGCAGTCTCAGCTTCTACTTTGTATACAAATAAAATGGATAATTACAGGTGCCCTAAATCCCCTTAGTCTTCCAACTGGATAGTCTCTTACTTTGTCTTAATTATTTAATATAGCAGATAGCACCTGCTATCTACAAGGAAGTTATGAGTCTGAAAGTTATGAAAGTTATCTCTATCCTTATTCTAGTTTGGAAAAGCATTATTTAGAATATCTTTGGGTGGTGAATTTCTATTTATTTTTTCTTTTTTCTTCTGCCCTACCATACAGGAAAGAGAACCCCCCATTCTCCCCCTGCCCAGGACAGAAAATGAACTCCTAGCATGTTAACATGCAATAATGAATAACTGAAGATTTCTCATGGGCTAGGAGAAACTTTCTGGCAGAAAGTTGCTCTGAATCTTGATTTATTTATTTATTTTAAATCAGCTAGTATTTCTAGTTCAGTTCATTATCACTTCTGGATAATGCATAATACATATGCTGGATCTGGGAAAGCTTTTTTAAACAGCTTAAACCAAAGATTCGCTCTCTTATGACAAGTGCTCTTGCTCAAACAAATGCTTACTCAACAGGTCTGTCTCTGGCCTCTTCAACGACTTATCTGCGGTTTTCCAGTCATTATAATGGTGTTTTGGTGCTCTTCTCTCATCTCTACACAGTCATGCTAAGAGGAACTAGCCATCCCTAGTGGTGCTTTATATAGAAAGTTTTTAAGCTTACAAAGCAGAAGAGTAGAAGTGCAACTGGCACATTTTCATAAGCCTCTTGAAGATTTGAGATTGAGGCATGAAAATCCAGTGTAACTGTAGTTCCTGTCTCCTTTCGATGTGAGAAGAGATAGCCCTGCTGCTCTCCTGACATCTGTTACTGTCCTGTGCTGCCCTGAGGCAACGGAATATTGCTGAGTGTTGATATTTCCATTATTCCCTTCTTGCTTCTAAATCCCTTTGATCATTGGATTCACATGGTTGAATGCAAGTGGAATTAATATCACTTTAAGCCTCCAGGCTCATTCAATTTAGCATGTCTCTTCCTTCATATGTATTCAATATTAGAGCCTCCTGTTGAACTGAAAACAAATACAGTGCATTTGTCTGCTTAATTCATTTTACAAGCTTCTAAGATTCTATGCTGCTGTGTCCCAGCTAACATACGTTAAAATGAAAATAGAAGGCTAGCTTCATTTTTCTGTGGCTTTGCGTGGCACAGGAGCAATACAGTCACTTGCTGAATTGGACCAGCAGTTTTTCAGCTGAAAAACAATTATTGTGACTAAAGCAGCAAGAACCTCTGCAGCTTTACCCGTACAGGCTCAGCGTGGTTCTGTTTTATCCTGTTTCTGCTTGATGTGGGTTTGATTTAAGCTTGGGTTTCAAATTCAGAGAAAAGCCAACACTGGCAGGAAAGACTTGCTGTGATTAGCAATGGCAACGGTAACTGAAATGTTTGGCAACCTCAGGAAATTGGCCTAAGTTTTAGACTTACAAGAAATGATTTCAAATTGGGCAATTTTCTTCTTTATTCAAGTTTTGTTCGAAAAATTTCCAACTGTGATATCAAAAAACCTGTAAAAATCGGTTTATTTCATATTTTTTTCCAGACATGTCTTTACACATAGTGCCAATAAATCCAGATAACATCTGTCTTTTCCAGCACAGGAGCAACTACCTTTTGTAGTAAGTGGTTAATAATTGTTTCAGATACCTCATGGGCTTGGATAATAGCGCTAGGAAAAGGTGCTTTTGTCTGTTAAACCAACAAACTAATTCTCATTTGGAATTCTGCTGCATCCTGTTAGCTGTTCTTGCTGTTATCCCCCATCAGAAACCTTAAAATAGAAAATAGGGCTGTAGCAAGTCTTTTTGGTATCTGTCCTGACTGTGGGAATTGCCCTTGCTTTTATTTCTTTTTAAATTTTTTTCTTTTCTGAATCCTCAAGAAGGGGATTATTTTTCTTTTTGTGATCATGACTCAGTGTGTTAGAAATACTGATGCTTTGCTGAATATACTGTGTAATGTCATCTTCTAGGATCTTAGAAAAGGAGTTTTCGTGATCACTTGTTGGGTGAATCATTCAAACGTATGCTGTAGAACCACACATAAGCAACAACTCTGCCTCTGATCATTTGGACTGAAATGTCCTCAAAACAAAACTGCATCTGGCCACACGCTTTAAATTTTCAGAGTGGATTGTGGTGTTTACTTTAATGACAAAGCATAAAGCTGCAATAGGCACCTCATGACAGCCTGCATAAATTCTATAACCTATTTTATAGCCAATCTGAATTTCTGAATGCCTAAACATCTGCTTGCTAAGGGCTTATGTAGAAGTTGGTTGGCTGTCATTCCTGAACATACAAAGTTAACACGAATGGCACTTACTGTGCAAACAGTAAAGATGATTAAAAGCTAAAGACTCAGGCCCTATGGATTTCTTGCAGCAGGGTTTTGTTGTAGAGTTGTCAAACATACTTTTAAAAAACCCAACTCTTGCAGCCATTTCTGAGATGAATAGCATTCTTTTCTCAATGCATTGGTAAAACAGAAGCAGGAAAAGATCACAGACTGAGAGGGAATCCAGATCAGAAACAGACTGGAGGTTTGGGCTCCCTGTCCTCTCTTTAAATTACTAGATGTTGTGTGGAATTTGCCTGGATTACACTGTTTAAAGGTTATCTATTAAAGCAATGAAAAAGATGGTTTGAAATATCTTCACTGTTTGAAAACAGGACCATGCTATTTAATCTAAAGAAGAAAACTCTTGCCTGACTACTGTGCCTCTGGTTTCAGATAATCTAGCCATTCCAAATATAAGGCTGTTGACTCAGAAGCAGAAATCATCCATTGTCCTGTACCTCACCAGGCAGATTCCTGGAGGCTGTTTTTTCCTGCTGGATAAGAGACAGAGTAAATAATGCAGGGTCATTGAGATTGCAGATCCTGCAGAACTGTGGTACTGTAGTTCATGATTAATGGGTTTACACTGAGCTGCCAAAACTTTTACAGAAAGATGTGCTACCAGATCCCTAGCCAGTGTAAACTGGTTCACTTTTGTGACCCTATGAAAACAGACTGATTTATACGAGCTTACAACTTAGCTCCTTATGACATTCTTCTCCCTTATGGAGACATAATAGTAATCATAAAAACATCATTTACCTGTGCTTGTCTGGCCTCTGTGCTTTACCTTTTACTTGAAGTAGTCTGGTGCATCATAAGCCATGCATCTATTGTTTCAGTCATCATTAATAGTGTCCATAGAATACACCACTGTACTCCCATACAGCTAAAATGCATCTGACAATGACGTTGTTGGAACATTGTGTCATTGCTGTGGGAGGACAGAGGAGGCAGGAAGAAGCAGTAGATCATCTCAGCAGTGATGTGAGGAATCAAGAAGGTAATGAGCAAAAAAACACACCCCTCCAAGTTTGAAAATAAACACCCTCAAAAAAAACACAACCCACAAACCCACCAAAACAAAACCTCAGTAAGTAGGAGATGAGCCTTTCAGCAGTCCAATAGAGACTGCATACTGCCATGAAGAAATGCAGGGGAAGAAAAAGATGATAAACATGGGAACTTGAAACTTCTCAAATCAATTTGCATGCTGCCTTTCCTCAGTTCTTAAACAGCAGTGTTTCACAGAGCCCAGGAACAGCACTAGAACTGGGTCATGCTTCTTATATGGATTCTCTATATGTCTTCACCAAGGTTATTCAGAGTTCAGGTTTGAAGCTGACATGGCAAAGATGTGTGGGAGAGATCAAGCTGATGGAGGGGGGAAAAAAACCCACCCCAAAACCCAAAGTCTAAAAGCTAACAGAGCTGTGGCTTCATTTTAGTAGCTGGCAGTGTGATAGTGTGAAAAATTGGCTAAGCAGCAGCACAGGGGAATGTGTGATTTGACTAACAAGTAAATATTTTGCAACACTTCTTTTAGCTGGCAAATGTGGAGGCGTTGGCAGGGAAGGGCCATTGGTAATAGTAGCAAAGCGATTGTGGCTACAGAAAAAGTAGGAATGGTATTTGAGCCATAGGGGAAGTCTTCCTGTGTTGTAACCTGTAACGAGTGACATCCTTATGCTTTTTGTCTGAGCCTGTGAGGCATTGCACTGCTGGGGCTGGGGGATACAAACTCATGCTGTGGCATAGTAGGAATTCCTCTACAGACCTCTAACTTGCTATGCAAAAAGGTCTTTGTGCTTTTACTGCCATCTTGGCTTCCTGTGCTATGAATGTTGTACATAGTTACTGAGAGTTTAAGATTTGCTGATACTTGTCAAAATATTGCTATATCAATAGGGAGTTGTTTAGTGATACACTTACCTAGTCTATATATTCATATGGTCTTATTTTTATTAATAATCTTATGCTTATCCATCAGTCTTCAGAGCTAGATTCCTCTGAAATTATGCCTAATGTTAAAAGAAAAAAAAAATTTTCCTTCTGATGCCTTTAGATGTAATTAAGTTCTTTTTTTTTTTTTTTTTTTTTTTCCCCGCGTCCTGGAAATAGTTGGGTACTTAGGTGGTTGGTTTCTCTTCATGAGTGTTTGTGCTCACAAATTTTTTTTTTAGTGATGAATTATTCTGCATGTGATTTTGGAGGCATGTTTGAAAACTGAAGTCTAACCATTCCATGATCAGCAGATTTGGATATCCATCACATGAGGTGCAAATATTCCAGGTATTTTCTCAGCAAGACCAATGAACTTCCTGTTTGTGTACCTTTGCAGTTTTCAGTGCAATGATTTCTACTCCCTATTTACTGGTTCTGGATATAGATTATCCTTATAATTGTCTCTATGAAAGCAGTCTTTTTTCCAACAAATATTCATGAGAAAACTTAATAATCTTGTGCAACTGGCCAAACAGAGCTTTGCTAAAATTGCATCTATGCTATATTTGTGGGTCCACTGGGAAAAGCAGTTTTCTATCCTCTCTTACCTCCTTAGTGCTGGTTTCTAGATTCATGGTGTGGATATTTTTTTGTCTAAAAGGGGACTTCTGTGGTTTGCAGAATTCTCATTCCAATTTGACACTTTCTGTGACAATTTCATAGGGTAACTTTCTGGTTGTTGCTGATATAGGAAAAGAAACTCTGCTTAAGGGGAAAATGGGATGGACTTTACTGATACTTTCTCAAACCCCCTTCCTAAGCTTTACAAAATTCTTTGAAATTTTTAATCCCATTGATACTAATCAAAGATCAGGTTTCCTTTTTTTGTTATTATTTCCATAATAACAATAATAAGTTAATTAAAGTTAAATAAGTTAATTAAAACCCTTTTTTTTCCATGGATATATTCTAGAACTGAGGCATACTGTTACTTTTTAAATTGATAAATGATATAACAAGGCATGTCTGTGTTAGAGCTTCTCTGCAGAGTTTTAAAATGCACCCCGTTCTAAACTGGTTTTCCGAGCCTGCAGAGCTCTGTATTGAGCGCACAGAAGCTTCCTGGCAAGTGCTTGTAATTGAAGAGCTTGCCTTGGACCTGGTTCCCTATTCAGGTCTCACTCAAGACACTGGCAGCCTTTCTATTGACTTCAGCTAAACTGAAGTGAGACAATATTACTTTGTCTGTTGCTCACCTTGGATACAATACTCCTGGAATAAAATATGTGACTAGGAACAAAACACAGAAGCTGGCTGGGTTCTGCACCCTGTCCTCCATGACTGAAATTGGTTGTCAGAATAAATTTGACAGGGATCATATTTTAATCTCAATTAAGACTTCAATATGCTGGTCTGTTAAGGAGTGTATGTATCTCAGTGTGGTGGTGGGAGCTAATTTAAGGGCAGGAGAGGGATGACTCTCTTAATCTATCATTAAAGCAGCCGTCTCTGGTAGGAACTGCATGCAAAAGGAACTGAAAATAGAATGGAGAAAACAATTCTTGTGTATGCAAGAGATATACAAAAGAGGTAATGGATGTGAAGTATAGGCAGCATTGGAAGAACTTTTTTCATACTTTTTTTTTTTTAAATCTTCTTTAATGTTTCATCTTAAACTGAAGAATGCATTTCTCTGTTTCTAAGATCAACATTGCACATTTTTATTCACATCTGTGTAAACACTTGGATAATTGGTGTCTTTTTGACCTGTTAACTTTCAGCATTGGCATCCAGAGCAGTGGTTGGGATCCCTTATAAAGGAGAATTGCCCTAGACTGACAAATAGACTGATTGAGGCACTTGGGTGGGGAGAAATGTAAACCACTTTGCAAACGACAAAGCTTAAAAAATGGGGAGGGTAGCATGAGAGGAATGACTCTTCAACAACTGAATCTGTGGGTGAAGGTCAGTCAAAAGAGATTTGTATGAACTTCAGCCATTCTTGGATTAATTGTCTGTTCTTATTGAGGGGATCAAAGAAAATGTTCTGAAGGTCTTTCAGTTAAAGCTGTAGAATTTAACAACAGAACCATCATGATTCTCAACCATACTGTCAGCACAGCTGAATATTGGTTGGCCCTTGACAGCCTTCTTCATATGTTCTTTGTTACATTCTCATTGCCTGTGTGATCGTACTCTTCTCTGCTCCTCCGTGCCTTTCTGCATCCTCAGAACTGTCTTTTTAATCTCTTGTTGATTTCTTTTTCCTTCTCATTCTCTTTTAATCTAAATTCTTTTTTTTTTTTCCCCCTCTGTTCTTTCCTGGCTAGGCATCATTGATGCCTGGCAGTGACATGAAATAGTATTCGCCTCCCATCTCTTCACTGCCCATGAGGAGAGATAGACCTTTTATTCCCAACATGATAAATAAGTTGATGTGACTGACAGGATCAAGCCTCTATAGAACATGCTCATGAGAGCATCACAGTTCTATGCGTTTTTCAGTTTTGGCTTTTCAAAAGGGTATAGGAAAACTTTTGCTTTGTGGACGTGATGGAAAGATTTTATTATTTCTACCGCCTTTTTTCTTGCTGATACAGTAAATGCTGATATGTTCATTGAACAGCTATACTGTGTAAAGAGAGGCTGAGGACTGGATGGGGCCCAGATTTCATAAGAAGAGCCATTCTAATGAATTTCCATGTAGAAGAAGGAAAATAGACTACTCTTGGGCTTGTCTCCCAGCTGGAAGCAGGGGAGTCAGGGCAGACCTGGGTCTCAGAATGAGTCCAACCACTCTTCTGTTCATATCAGCCCCACTGAAATGTGAAGTCTTCAAATCACTGTTTCACATTTGAATCTCTTTTTACATACACTTTTAAGATGATGGCTTTGAGAACGCTCAAAGCTTTTGTGTTCTTTTGTAGAACATAGGTGAAACAATGTGATGTGATCTAAGTAAATTACCACAACTCTCCAATCTACAAACTCATTAAAAAGTATGTAAAAACTTTTTTTATGCAACAAGATGTTTGGATGTAACAGGGAAGTTTCTTTATGTTTGAAAATGGAAATGTCTTTAAAGACATTAATTTATTTGCCTGCATGTCCCACTCTCTACAATCTCAAACGAAAGCTGTGTTCACTTGTTACCAGAAATGGACACTTGGCTGAGATTTGCAAACTGGTGCTTAAGTAAGATCAAATCAGATTCCCTCTGTCTCCCTCCTTGCTAAACACTGCAATGATAATGATTTATATATTGATATTGTTGTCATTTTCATAGGCTGATTTTTTTCCCCACCTTATAACAGTTGTTTCTTCTCAGATTTATAGTGTTCTCTACAGAATATTATCTGTCTTGCTGGCCCATATCCAGCATGTGAAAGTCCTATATTGTAGTCCAAATTTAACAACAATTGTCAGATGAATCGTAGAGTCATGGGATTGGAAGAGACTTCAGAAGACCATCCGGTCTTTCCCATGTCCAAGGCTAAATCAACTGTACATGTCATTCCTGACAGATATTTGTATGGCTTTTAGCACTGAAGACTTCAGACTCCTTGAGCAATCTCTTTCAGGACTGCTTCATTTCTTATTTATTAAACTTTTTCCCTAATGTCTAAATTGTCCCTGGTACAATTAAAAGCTTTTGACTTCACATCTAATTTCCCATGTACATTGAGAATAAATTTATATTCATTTTCTCTGCAGCAAGCTATTAAAGTGGTAATTGTGTTCAAACACTTGAGTCCCACTAGGTGGAGAAGTTATTTGGGGAATTATTCTGTTTAAGAATTTGTAAAAATGCTACCACTTCTTGTTTGCTTGCTTCCAAAGTCTCCAGCTAGTTCAGGCTTGGAGTGCAGCATGCAGCACTGGATGTGAAATCTTACTGGCTATGAGAAGAACAGACTGATGGCTTCAGTGTTAGGAGTTTGTCGTCTTTGGTTACATTATTACTAAACCCTGGACTTTAGGGGTAAAGTAGAAAAGAACTCTCCAGCTCAAAGGATGCATGTAGGGGTTCACATTTCATCATCTGAAGACTGCTTTAACTTCTTGATGATCTCTGGTACAGCTCTCCTGAATTGCATTCTTAAAGCTTTCACTTCTTTCTATGAATAGGGACAGGAAAAAGATCATAGGAAACTGTCCTGTGTCAGGTAAGTAATGTGGGGGTGAGGGTGCTGTAGACCAAGCACAAGCTCATTCTCTTTAGTAGACATTGCTTTATCTTGAAACTTTGAAAGCTGTTACTCCCTTAGAAAATTTTCTCTGCAATCTAATTGTAAATGTTCTTGTCAATGCTGTAACTGTCAGCAATAAGTTTTGTATGCTCCCCAGTGTTTTTATGAAATTAAACCAACTCTGTTGGTTAAGAAAAAAAGATATTATCATTGTATAGTCCTATCTCACATCTAGGTCATAACTTTTTTCAGCAAGGTGGTGTTTCTGTTTGCTTTACAGTGCCAAATACATTGTTAAGAATTGACGTATAACTAATGATTGTTGGAGTATGCTGGCTTCCATACATGAATAAAGCTGCTGTTTCCAGAAAAAATAAACTTGCAGGAGAACTTATGGGCTAAGTTTTCTGCTGACAGTTAATGGGACTTAATAGAATGGAAGACTGCACAGAATTTGGCCTTGTGCAGTGTATCTCAGCATAAAGAACCAGTGGCTCTTTCAAACGAAGAACCTAATTCCTTTAGTATTAAGTATTTGCAGTATAATTTGAAATTTAGTGATGTTTATCCATGGCCCAGTCTATTGCTGGCTGAAGTCAACAGGTTTCTTTCCAATGTTACCCCAGGGTTCACACATGTTAGCCAGTAGAGTGCATGTGTTCATTTTCCCAAATGGCATACAACTTGGCGAACTTGCTTTTTTTTTTTTTTTTTTTTTTTTTTTTTTTTTAGTTCTGGCTATGTTTGAAACTAAAGCACAATGCAAAACTTACACAGACTAAAAATTCTGTGGTTTATGAACCACAAATCTTCCATGACTTACCTTTCATGCAATTTTATGGCCCTACTGGCTTGGAAATGGGCAACAGCAATTGGCCACGTACAGAATCAGCATCAATGAAGGTTAATATTGTGGTTACTCTTTGAAATGTGGAACCTAAAAAGCTCAACAACTTCAATGTAAACTGCTGATTTAGCATAGCATTCTACCACTGCTAAGACATAGCAAAAGTAGGACTTTTTCTATAAAACTTATTATTTAAATCAAATGGTAGGCAGACCTTTCAAAACTTGCCTCATGCTGATTTGCTCCAGAATTAAACTTGTTAGTTTTGCTAGAAGCCTTGCTGAAACCTGCACTCAGTTAAAAGGAATTACCTTACAAAATAAACAGGAAATAAGAGATTTCTTTCTTTTTAAAAGATTCGGGTTTTTTATTCAGTCCTTGGATCTTTGACATCTTGATTTTACTTTTTTTTTTTTTTTTATTGCCTCACAGCTCTATAGTCTTACACTAAATCATTGAAGTACTGAATCACTCTTCTTCCTCAATATAGGGAGACTTAATACACATAAATGTCTAAGGGGCTTGTGTGAAAAGTATTGTTTAAGTGCTAAGTACTGCTGTTAGCAAACAGTATTATTGGGCTTGTATATGTTGAGTATTAAAGTCTGAAGCCAGAGCTGTAGCTGCAAATTTGTGCTTGTGTACTTGAAACTTCATGATATTATCAGCTTATACTGACATGCTTCACCTTCATGTGGTTGCCACTGGCACTAAAAGTTACTCTAGATTTGCAAGTTACATTTCAAGAGTGTCTATTCCAAATGTTTTACCCAAGTTCTCTTAAATCCATGGTCAGCTGGGATTCCCAGCTAATCCTCAGGTATTCTGGGTTGTTCAGTCACTGACGCCACGTGGCTGTGAGTTGGAGAGAGGAAACAGATTGGAAATTCTAATCTACTGTGTGAAGATCACCTGGAGCAAATGTCTTCCTACAGGTTTCTCTGTTGCTTGCATCGGTGTATATCCTGAAAGGCAGCACAGCACTGGGAGAATTGTTTTCCTTTCTGCAAAAACAGGTTAGTAGTCTAGGTCCCGCTGTCCAGTGATCAAGGTCATATCTCATATCCATACCCAGAAATCTCCTGAATTTTGGATGATCTTTGGCACATGTATGTTTCTATCATAAACACCCGCTTCTACCAGTTATTTTTGGTACTTGTAATGCATAAGATACAAGGTGCAAATTAAGTACAAAATTTTATTAGTGAGATGAGGACTGGTGCAATCTCTCTTTCTTCAAATATAAGTGCATGCTCTGCATATCCTGACAATCCTTGTTCAAGGACTATAAAAGGTATTATTAGAAGTTTGTTCCTTTATGAGGGCAGCTGTCAATGATGAAATTCAGATTGAGATTTGTAGTCCAAACCTTCCCAAGACTAAAGTGTTTGGATTTTGGTATATATTAAGTACCAGAAATGATCCTTTAAAGGAAAGCCACTAGAATTTTATTGCTAATGACCTGCTGCTTAGTACACGGAAAACCTTTCTGTAGGTCTGGCCTATTTTTTTTTTTTTTTTAATGTTACTTATAAAATAGGATTGTAGCAGATTTTGAAGTCAGATTGAATTACTCTCCCCAACATGTTTCTGTAGAAAGTTGCTATTCAAAATCTGCAAGAACAAGCCCAACTTGCATCCTATTTGCCATCTGTGTTTCCCTCTGGCTTCAATTTGCTGCTATAAAATAGTTCTTAGGTATGGATGCTGTACTGAACCTGCCCAATACATGTCACATTTAGTTACTTGTATTTCTTCTAAGATAACAGCTGCAAAGAAGCTGTTTCTTGTGGTCTGTTCTGATTTGCTGCTTCTTAATCTGATGTTTTAAATTAAACATGCAAGGTTTTGAGTCTTAAAATGTCATTGCATTCTTAAGACAAGTTCAGCTGCTTTGTAATGGGTATGGGTTTTTTTTAAAGTTTAATACTAAGTGATTATGGAATAATTGAATAATGTAGCATGTCTGTTTATAATCAAGATGAATATATGTTATCAAAGGTATATATCAATTTCTCTCTTTTATATGTTTTTCCACATCCTTCCTTGTGCCTGAAATACCTTTTGCAGCTACTTGAATATATATCAATAAACCTTTAAGACACAATTGTGCAAGAGCACATACCAGGGCTCACATAAGACACGTTCTGTTGCAGCAATATCCCTACTGACAGTAGGTGAAGTTAGAGATCTATATAAAATCCAGTGGGCCTGGTATCTTTAGTACCCTAAACAGCACTATTAAATTGAGGAGAATTAGAGGATGTTTACAACTGTCTGTATCTGCAAGAAAGTCATATCCTTGCTAGTGATTTCTTTGCTAAGCAGCACAGAGTGCTAGGGAGGGCATGATTTTCTTTTTCCTTGATAAGAACATGTGGGAATTCTTAATTTTTTTAAAAATTTTTCAATTTCTTTATATGATTTATATAAATAAAGGTTTTTTGACTACCATAGGCTCTAATAAACCTATCTTTATATAAATGTAGGTTGTTCAGTATCATCTTGAGTTATGCTTTTATGTAAGATAAGGATGGAATTGCTCACCCAGCTATGTGACTGTACCATGGAAACCACTTCAGGTTAAAGCACATCCTGCATTAGTTACACAAATATAATAAAAGCACCAAATTTATTAATCAGGCAAATGGATTATCTTCTTACCCCTCTCTCTGATCTCCTAAAAACAACTCAGTTCTGTCACGCAAGCCATGTGGCTATCTTTTTGTCTCTTAAGAGACTTGTCAACTGAATATTAATTATGAAGTTTGTTCTCAGTCTCACCAGGTTAGCCATTTTTACTTATGGACTGAACATTATAGAAGCCCTGAAAGAGTATGTGGAAAGAATTGTCCTTTTTCTTGCAAGGATATCCAAGATATACAGTGGACTAAAGGAAATCTGCCACGAAACATTTTTGTTCTTCTCTATCTCAAACTGTGTAGCTCAAACTCCTAGAAGATATTGCACAGTGCTACATAAGAAAATGACCTAGCTTCATTTCAGAAAGCTGCTACTATACTTTGTAGCTCCAACTCTGTATCAGTCTCACACACCTACATCTTCTTTGGAGCTTGACAGTATTTCAGTCTTAAAGCAGCTTGGAGGATGGTATTGTATCAGAATAAAACATAAGGGCTGCAATAGGAATTTATTAAGATGAGCACCTGGAACAGTTTGAACCCATTCTTTCCATTTTCTTTGTGCAAGCAAGATTCTTGCTAATGCAAAGACTCATGGCTGGCTTGCTGAGTGTGAAATTCAAGGCACTGAAATGATGGGATTTGAAGAACTTGCTTACTTCTGGGAAAATCTCTGATATGATGGTCCCAAATGAAATTGTAATTTAGTTCAGAAATTTTTTTACTGTCGTTCTAGTGAGCCTAAGTTTTAGCATAAGCTGTAACTTGATCTGTAATTCCCGTTTGTGTGGGACAGTTCTGCAAATGCATATTGTGGGAACATACCCAGGGATTTTACGTGCATGGTGTTGCCAGATCTGAAGCTTGCAAAATGTTTGGATCATGGAGTTGTGTGTGAAGAATTGGCATCTAATCCTGTTCCTACCTCCATGCCTACTAGTTGCTGTCAAATTTTACTGGGAAAAGGATAGGACATTCAGGGATCTGGGTTGAAAAATGCCTTGAAAATTTTTGTGACTAAAAGGGCTTTTCTAGAAACTGACTGTGTTGAGAGCAAGTGAGATGATTATGATCATTCATGGATGAGACAACAGAGGAAGAAACACCAGTCGAGTCAGGACTGATAAAAAATCTCACTTGCTCCCATAGTGTCAGGACACATTCTGAGGTGCTGCTTGACCATAACACTTAGCAAGACCCATAAATAGCAGAGCACAAGCACAAGAAGATCTGAATATCACGAAAGCATGATTTTGTGGACAGTATCCTGTTGTTCCCTTAAAAAAAAATAAAAGATCTTTCTCTTGTATTACTAGTGTGGCTAGTTCAAATTAGTCCTATGTGCAACAGCATAATCTTGTTGCTCTTCTTTCACCAGAGGCCAATACCTGTTATAGTTACTGAAGGAGAAGCTTCCCGGAACAGTGTGGCTACGATTGTTGGGGTTACAAGTCCCTCACTTCCTGTTCTGATTTCCAGCCTCTTCCCATCTGTTAAATCTACCCATGACTTCATAAGCTTTGCTGATCCTTTACGGTTTATTGTTTTCCCTACATGCTGTTTCTTAGGTACTGCTAGCTGACAGGAGGCAGGATACTTCCTTGTGTGGTCTTGGAGGGCAAGACTGAAAAGATAGTCTCAAGCCATATGGCTGCAAATACTCATTTCTGTAGTCCTGTGAATAATGTGTTCATTTATAGATTGCTATAGAAGTATGGTAACCACATGTTCGTCCTGGTAAAGAAAGAAACTGTAGGAAAGGAAGTAAGGTGTGCGGAAAGGGGAAGCTATCAAGGAGGTTCAGAAATGAAAGAAACTTTCTTAAATACTGAAAGTTTTGAAGCATAATAGATAACACTTATTCCCTAGCAAAACTCTTGAATTCAGCGATCTGTGTAAGGGAATAAATTTTACCTAGTGTTTTAAAGTATGTGCTTTTGGAACCACCCCCCACCCCTGGATTCATTAAAAAAAGCTATAACAAGATCCAGCTTCCTGGAAGTTTATAGCAATTTTGTGCCTTTTGCTAGTTATGCTATTTATGTGGTCCTATTACTGTAGCCTGACTCCCACCCTTTAATATAGTTATCCTCACAGCACTTCTTTGCGGTAAGGAAGTACAGTAATCCCCACTTTTCAAATGGGGAGTCATGGCAAGAGAGGCTTAGGGACTTGCCTGAGGTCATGCAGGCAGCCCATTATGGGCCAGGGAGTTCAACCAGGACTCCTAAGCAGCAGACAAATGCTCCAACCCTGGGCTGTCTGTCCTTTTGCTCCTATATTTAAAGAGTGCTATCCAGATTTCAAGAGATAGCTCAGATGTTATTAAAGGCAGTCTGGTGAAAACAACAGAGTAGCTGGACCACATTAAAATGTGCTGTTTAGGTGTGGAGTTGCAGTATCAGTAAGTCAAGTAAAGGTTTTTCAGCTGGCAGCTCTGTTTTCCTCTCACTGGCATGACTTTGCTTTCTCATACACACACACGTGCCCTCTCTGCAACTACATTTTTCTTCTGCCTTGGAGGAAGGACTTGGTAAAAGGAAATTAGTTTAATTAAATGGCTATGTAGGAGGCTGATGGTAAGTACTTGCTTATACAAAATAAGTGAAGGAGAAAAAACTATGTGGTGGATTTCTTAGTGTTTGCTTTTTCGGGTTTATTTTTGTGAGCAGAGTATTGAGTGACAGAGATTTGTTCCCAGTAGAAAACGCTTGAAACACATTAGTCTGCTTTGGTATTAGAAAGATTAGAGGGCACACTGTGAGAATTTGTAAGGGTTTATGTGCTTTTTAGAAAGGATTAAGAATTTAAAAAAAAAATAAAATCCAGATTAGAAACGCTGTCTAACCACATCACTACCGTACAAGCCAACATTTGCATGGGGTTTTCTTTTATGTTTAATACCACAATGTTTGTATTGCAACTTCAGTTACAGTTGGTTTTGTTTAAAGACCATAGTCTAGGTGTGCACTGCATGCAGAATGAAATGTTATGAGTTCACGTAGCATCCTTGAAATCTTATTCAGCAGCAAGCCTGAAATACATAAGAAAAAGATTTTAGGGAAAAGCTCATTCTAGAAAGTTGCTTAAATAAAAAAAAAAAAAAAATCAGATACATTCCATACCTTTTAAATGTCTGCTTTCTTGCTGTCTATCAAATTTTAAGCTTGAACAACATTTGTTCTCTGGAACATTATTTCTTTAAAAATATTTGGACATGGTAGTTCTATAGTAACACCAGACTGCACAACATGGAATTATCTATTTTTTGGGGAACATAATTGTTAAATATCCTCTAAGATGAAAAAAAAAAAAAATACTTCCTAATTATTTACTAGAAGCATCTTCACCATACACAGCTAATTAAAGTCAGACTTCTATATGTGGATAATTAGAGGCTTGTGTTGCTAGAAAGTTGCTTGTGCTGATTTAAGCTAATATTCACTTGTAAATTCAATCCCATTTAGGCACTTTATTTAGAAAAACCTAAATCTATGCAAGATGTGTTTATGGCAAAGACTAGCTATTACTTTATTTTGTGCTTTATAGTCTCACTATATTAAGAATCAATTTGTTGGCAGGTTTTGGCATCTTATCAATATGCAATAGAAATCTAACCTGACCAGTAAGAGTGGCTTAGTTGTTCAGAATTGTTTTCATTTTTTCCATTCCACCCACCCACCCCCACGCACACCCCACCCCCATTTCTCTATTTTCTTCGCCCCCCCCCATTTTGTTTTGTGCAGAGCTTGATCAAATAACTAGGAAAATCAGTGCAAAGCTGGTGTTGGGCTTTAGCTCAGTCTTCATCAGAGCGTCTTTCCTAGGCCCAGGACTTTTCATCCAGTGAAGTCCAGATATATCCGAGCCCAGTGATGCTTGGAGGATGAGCATATGTTGAATACAGTGTATTTTCCAGGCATGTGCTGATGGCTCTGTTTCAGGTAGTTGGTGAGTTTGATCTTGTAGCTCTAGTGTGGAGGTTTCTGTGTGTAAGCAGATGTCATGCCTAATAAGTTCCTTAAAGTCACCCTACATAAGTAGTGCATTGTACCTAAGGACTGACACTTGAGAATTTTGTCCCTACAAAATAGTCCTGTGAGCACTTGCAGTGCATATAGTTTTCTCTCATGCTTGTTTCAGCAGTTATAATGGCATTGACCAAAATGGAGTTCCATTTGCATGGGTAAATATCAAGTTTGAATTACATTCTCAGTGTTGGTTGTTGGGGGTTTTTTGTTTTGTTTTCGATTTTACTACTCTTACAATGCTATTTTTAAAACAAAATTTAGGAGGTATATGTGTTTTTGATGATGTTTTGTTTTGTAAACTCTCTGCAAAGTTGATACAGATGTGTGTGGAAGGATAGGTTTTGTTACTGGCTTATTATGGAACCAAATGCCATTACAGTGTCTTCACACTGGAGAAGACTTTCATAACATCTGTATTATGCCTGGCACGATATTGTCACTACTGGTGGTCTGAAAATTTTATTGCAGGCTTGTATTGGCAGACTGATTTGTTAGTTAAGAGTTTCACAGCTAGAGAGACATTGCAGATTTTGGCATTTATAGGCTCTGGAAAGGTGCAGCTTCACAGAGGGGAACAACATGTAGGAAGAAAATTGAGGATGGAGTAGTTAGTTGAGCATGTCAAAAAGTGAATATCATCTGTGGAAAAGAGAATTTCAAGGAAACACTTAGAGAAAGAGGACAGAAAAAAAGAAAATTAGAAATAAAACTTAAAATGGGTTTTAGGCCAGTTCAGAAGAGATAAGCGGATACAAAATTAGCAACATTGTATACTGAAAGTGACAAAATGTCACAGTTGATATTTACAGTAATTTGAGATTTGAAAGATGTTTGATCTTAATCTGTAAAAAAAATATTTTTTTAAAATGTGATAGCAAATATGGACTCAGTATGCGTCAGTTTACAGCTGTATAATTGATTGAAAGTGTGCTGGGATAAACTGCAATTTCAGCTGAGTGGAGAACTGAGTTTGGAGTCTTGTCCTTAATGAAAGAGCAATTAATTGAAAGAATAATTCTTTCACTTTTTTAGGCAAATGGTTGTTCATCACAGTAACTAGCTGTGAGAGACTGTCATTCTTTGTTAGGGTGCTAAGTTCATTTGTTAGAAGAGTAGCAAGTCTTTGATTTCATGTTTTGTCTCTGGAATAAAATCAGTTTCTTCCTTATTCGAATTATATTATGATTTCATATGGTTCTTTGATAAAGTGCAGAGATAATTTTGGGGTTGTTTTGTCAATGTGTGTTTTAAAGAGTTGCTTATACTGGAAAGGGAGACATGCTGTGCTCTCAAGTGACTCGGTGCCAATACAGAGATTCACTGCAAGATTAACTCTTGTGTAAAGGAAGGCAGAATTTCTCAGTTTAAACTTTTGCATCATGGTTAATTTGTTTCACTTATGTATTTGGTCTCAGCAATGCAATTGTTAGAAATGCTATGAGATTTTTTTGGTGTTTTTTGCATGTCAATATACAGAAATGCCAACAGGACACCCTTCCAGAAGAAATCTAAAGTCCACATCATCTTGAAAAAGGAGATTCCAAGAATTTTTTTAAAAATCTGCGTGCATACATAATTTAACTGATATCATGGAAGGATTTGCTTTCTAAACCATAGTTCCTGACAAGTGCATACTGTGAAGGAGGAAGCTCTGTGACTCCTGCACCTTAGAACAAAATACCCTCTGGAGGTGCCTCAGTTGACTGTGAGGGAGCCAAAACTTCCAGTTCAGATTGAACATCTAACTTTTAGACTAATTACTTCCGTGAGAGGGTCTGCCCTCTTAAACTGTTTTCAATCAATGTATAGAAGGTGTTTCTGTATGTTTATGGAGCATGTCAGGTATGCTACGTGGAAAACTATGGCACACATGATGTTGGAATGTAAGTCCTGCTTGGAAATGAATGAGGTTTTGTGTTCCCCTGCTTCTCAAAAAACTCCAGCCTGTTCTAGAAAAAGTATCCTTCATACAGTCAGGAATAATGTGGCCCTAGTTTAATTGATTTTTCTCTTGTTCAAATTGAAGTTTCACTGTTTACTTAACTATTATTTATGGTAAAGTTCATCAGAATCAGATGAATGAATACATAGTATATTATGGATTGATGTGTATAGCAGAGGATTATTACTGAAAACCCAGTGTTCTTCACTGGTTCAACATGACCTGTTGGTGGGTCAATCCATTTCTCAGGTATTTTTCTTTGTTAAACTTGTCTATTAAATAGGCATTTTACAGTGGGGCTTCTAATTTACATAGATTATTTAAGGAGTTAGCACTAGGGTCAGCTACTACAGCTACTACTTTTTTTTTTCTCCAGAAAACCTGAAATTTTACTTTTCAAAAATACAATAATTTTTGCTTTCTTGGGAAGTATGAAATGTGTAGCAGAAGAGTGACCTATGAAGCAGATATCTGTAATAAGATCTCAAAAATGCCATTTTTGTAGCATTATGAAATTTGTTCTCCATGCTATTTTACCAGTATATTTGCTGTAGAAAGATTTGCAGTAGAGACTTGGAATTTCTGCAAAAGCATTTGTTATGTACTAGCAGTAATTTGGAGGGAGTTATCCAGATATTTCTTAAGATCTTGAAAGCATGGTATGAAAAATCAGATTTTCCACATTCCCGCTTGCAACTTAAATCCAGTGCAAACAGAGTTCTCTTTATTTCATAAGTACTTGTTTAACACTGGCTCTACTTTTGAGACTTATTGATTTTGGTGTATTCCAGGCCAGGAAAATCAAAGTCACGTTGTGAAAATATCCTCCTGAAATAAGTTATTACCCTTTAATGCAGTTGTAAAGGATGACTTTTTGGTTAAGGCTCTGGTCTGGGACATGAGAGTTCAAACTGAGTTCAGCTCAAGGCTGTGACCCTGACAGCAACTGCAGGCTCACCAGGCAATCTTCCTGTGTCTCAGTTCCCCACCCAGACAATAGCACTTGTCACCTTAGGCTGAAAACTCTTAACTATGTATAAGAATACAGCATACATATAGGACGATCTGCTTCTGATCTGATTCTTAGCTGTTACCGTAATGGAAGTAATTAATCATCAGAACTTCTATATTACCACTTGTTTCTCTTTTACAGCACACATCATGGGGGATGTGAAACTGGTGACATCTACTCGAGTCTCCAAAACCTCCCTGACACTCAGTCCCCCTGTCCCTGTTGAAGCACCAGCATTTACTCTTCCGCCTAGAAATATCAGAGTGCAGCTGGGAGCCACTGCAAGATTTGAGGGGAAGGTAAGAAACAGAAATATGGAGGACTTTTCCATCTAGTTTCGTCCTTTCCTGAAGCTGCCTAGTAGGTTGCAAAAATAGTGAAGTTTACTCTCCTGAGGAAGCACGAGCATTATGGGTCTGTTTCTGAGTAGAATGTTGCAAAACCTGAGTATGTGCTAAGTATAACCTAGTTGAGCATGCCAGGCACTGAGCTTTAGTATCAGTGGAAGACTGCTTCAAGAGCTGTCTCTAATCAGAGAGTAATTCTCCTACTGCATATTCATTTCCCTGCATCCCAAATCTGCCTGTTTGTGAAGCTTTGTGTGTAACACAAATCTGACCCTGCTACAGCATGTTCTTCCTAGTAGTCAAGCCAGGAATCTCTAAGGAGAGTTGTGACATTTCTGTATCTCCACCACCTGCCATGCTTGTTGTTAATCTGAAAGCAAAAAGAGCATTTTCAGAGGAAAGATAGATTTGTTCAAGGAAACTTGTTAACCCAAAGGGTTTGAAAGGTTGTGTAGTGGAGTGCGGATCCCAGATTATCCTCTTCCCTTCATGCCTGGGACATTGAATTGTGCTTACTGGCATCCACACGTCTTTCATGCTTCAATCCTGGTACGATCTCTTTTTTGTTCTAGCGAACTTCCTTTCTCTTCCCTCAATGCAAATCTTTTTCCTGGAGCTGCCAGTTTTCCTACTCAGCCCTTTCAGCTTCCTTCTGTCCATGTCATGCTCTGATTGTATGCTGACAGCTCTATCATCAAACTGATCCCACTTTTAATCTTTGCAGTGGCAGGACTTGTCTGACAGAAGCAGGAAACTGCAACTTTACTGTAACAAAAGCAAGGGCTAGAAGAAATTTGGGAAATCCATAACTTCTGAAACTTTTAGCTTAAACAGAGGGCCAGTAAAGGGCATTTGATATTTATCTTATATTTTATGCAAGCCCAGGGCAGGAACTGGGATTTTTCAACAGGAACTGGGCAGAAAAACAATTTTTTGAGTACATAGTTTAAGTGCAAAACCAAAACTCAGAAGTAGTTCTTGGATTTGACTTTCTGAAGAAAAGTTGCCATTTTTCATAAAAACAGAAAATTTCAATGAAACTGTTTAAACCAAAGAACAGTTTTTATCAAATCTTTAGAAAGATTTGTAAAAAAATTAGCTTGCTGTCATTGTAATTTTAAGGCACCAGTCAGAAACTCTCTGTGTTAAATTTTTCAGGGATACCTATTCCCTTTTTGCAGTTGCTTTGAAGACTGGAATGGTAAAGTTTGAGGGGTTTTTTTTTAGCAGCTTGGAAAATATACACAAATTCAGTACTAATTAAATTGACAAGCTTAAATTCCTTGAAGGAACAATGCTTTGATTGAAATCCTGGATTGAACTTGATGAAAATCCAAATTCCAGTTCTGCCCATTTGGTATATGAACATGGCTGAAACCTCTAATTTTTCATTCTTAAAATGGAGATGATAATGTACTACTTGCATGCATGACATGTCATATAGCTGAAATAAACCTTTAATGCTCAAAGTGCTTTCCTAAGTGCCAAGCATTAAGAGCAGAGCTTCGCTGAAATACACGAGATCTGCAATTACTTTGTGGCAAGTAGCCTGCCTTAACGGTTTGGCAAACCAAGATGATGCAATTACAGCCACTGTCTTTGTCACTTGACCCTCTTGCTATGCATGGAACATTGCCTGGTTTTTTGTTGAGTTCAGCTTGCTGTCCTGGAGGAGCTTTGCTTTACCTGTCTCAGCCAACACAGGTGAGACTAACGTGTAACACAGCTGAAGACATAAAACAGCCAATCTTTATCATTGTGAATTAGTTCCAATTTTCCTGGAATCCACCCTAGCTGAAGGCAGAGGTACAAACTTGCAATTTGATCTCAGTCAAGAGGGTTCATGTAATTAAAGGCATCCCACAAATTTCCGAGACGGTAGGAAGGAGAATGCTAAGGGAATGTTTCCTATCCTACTCTTGTTGTTTTCCTTCAAGACCTCTGCTCCCTGGCGTCTGTAGAAGCACCATACCAAAATGGAGTCTTTCCCCCACACTCATGTCACCACTTTCCCATTTCTGGCCAATGACATGCTTCTTCACAAGGCAAAATATTTTCTAGATGAACTGGTCAGTGGGAAGTCAGAAAGGCTTTGAAGAATTGAAGCCTGACAACTGGTCTTGCAACACAAAGTACTTTAAATACCTGAAGTTTGAATATTACAAAGCAAAGAGAAGGAGGGTGGGGATGGGCTGTACAAGTTTACCTGCTCTCTTATCTCTTCGAAGTTACTATAGTAGCCCTTCTAGTGAGGGGAAGAATTTGGTATACCTTACATTTCTAGCTTAAGCTTTTTGCTTGTTGAGTCACTTGTGTCTCAGTCAACAAATTTCTCCCTGCAGCTTTCCAAAAGTAAAGATACCCCATGAATTCCAAACCCTGCTAAGGGAACATGGGGCAGATGTCAATATTTCTGAAGTTATTCACCTTCTGCCAAAGCACAAATGTGGCTGGGGCAGCAGAACTGTAGCAGTAAAGTCCAGTGAGGTCAACAAGCAAAAGCAACACAAAGTCAGTGCCTTCTTCTAAGTGCTCTGATACAGGGACAGTTGAAAGGTCAATAGAAGTTGGCCAGGTTCAGCTCTCTCCCATGGGAAACATTTGAACAAATCTTGTTAGGCTGGGTTGCTGAAGATCCTCCTCAGTGTGTTTGTATTGGTGAAATGGAGCTAGAAATATGACAGAAGAGACATGGGCTTATATTGTAGGCAGACCTACTTTTAAAATAAAATGTTCCTAGAAGAACTTTTCAGACTTTTTCTTAATAGCAAGTTCTGCATTCTGCACCGTTTGTCCTGTCACAGCTGCAATTTCCATGCAGCATTTCCTCAGGCATTTCTGTAGCTGGTCTCCAAACTGCAGTGTTTCTATGTCCACCACAGGAGAGAAGGGCAAGCCCTGCAGGTGAGAAAATCTCTGCCCAAGCTTTTTTGAGCCAAGATGACCCTAAGGAAAAGGGATGAAGAAAAGCAGCTGGAGAAAGCATGGTTGTTCTTAAAAGTAAGGAGCAAGGGGATATGAAGTGTTGGCCATGGGTTTGTCATCTGCTGAGAGAATTTTCTCACCTGTCAGGCGAGTCTCCTAGAGGCAGATTCCTGCCTGGTTCCAGCTTTCTTTAAACTGAGTATCTTTTCCTCAGTGTTAAGTGTCCCTCCCTCATTTAATACCTTTACGATGCTTGCATGTAGTGAGCCTACTTGGGTCTGTTTTACTCGGGTCCTCATGCTTCCTCTCCTCTTAGCAGACTGTTTCAGTGATTAATAAGAAGCAAACCAAGCAGGGATTTTTCCCTCTCCCTGCCCTTCTGACAGTTTAATATATTGCTGAGGGCTGGGCACAAAGATAAGAATTACATAAAAGCATATTTAGCAGTTAGGCATTTCTCACGTTGAAGGAGGCTGCTCATGGCTTGGACAGGCATCCCGTTTGCTGGGTAAAAGCTGGCTAGACAGCTGACCCCAAAGAGTAGTGGTGAATGGAGTTACGTCCAGCTGGCAACTGGTCACAGGTGGTGTTCCCCAGGGCTCAGTATTGGGGCTGGTCCTGGTTAATGTCTTTATCGATGATCTGGGCAAGGGGATCGACTGCACCTTCAGTCAGTTTGCAGATGACACCAAGCTGGGGGGAGTGTAGATGTGCAGAGGGCAGGAAGGCTCTGCAGGGATCAGGACAGGCTGGACGGATGGGCCAAGGCCAGTTGTATGAGGTTCAACACGGCTCAGTGCCGGGTCCTGCACGTGGGTCACAGCAACCCCACACAGCGCTACAGGCTGGGGCAGAGCGGCTGGAAAGCTGCCTGAGGAAAAGGGCCTGGGGGTGCTGGTCGACAGCCGGCTGAACATGAGCCAGCAGTGTGCCCAGGTGGCCAAGAAGGCCAACAGCACCCTGGCTTGTATCTAAAACAGTGTGGCCAGCAGGACAAGGGCAGTGATCATCCCCCTGTACCTGGCACTGGTGAGCCCGCACCTTGAATCCTGGGTTCACTTCTGGGACCCTCACAATATGAAAGACTTTGAGGTGCTGGAGCATGTCCAGAGAAGGACAATGAAGGTGGTGAAGGGGCTGGAGCACAAGTCTTATGAGGAGTGGCTGAGGGAACTGGGGTTGTTTAGCCTGGACAAAAGGAGTGTGAGGGGGTACCTTATTGCTCTCTACAACTACCTGAAAGAAGGTTGTAGCAAGGTGGGGGTCGGTCTCTTCTCCCAAGTAACAAGCAATAAGACAAGAGGAAATGGCCTCAAGTTGTGCCAGGGAGATTTAGATTGAATATTAGGAAAAATTTCTTCACTGAAAGTGTGGTCAAGCATTGGAACAGGCTGCCCAGAGAGGTGGTGGGATCATCATCCCTGGAGGCATTTAAAAGGCATGTAAGTGTGGCACTTAGGGACACAGTTTAGTGGTGAACTTGACAGTCCTGGGTTAACTGTTGGACTTGATGATCTTAAGGGTCTTTTCCAACCGAAATGATTCTATGAATTATTTGTGGGGTGAGGTGTGGAACAAGCTACATTATAATTATTTGACATAGAGAGTAACGGAGCACAGCATGTTCTCCTTACTGTTTTATGAAAGAACAATTAGGTTTTTAATTATACTGACTACTAAAATTTAGTCTCTGTGTTCTGTTTTTTATAATGTAACAGAGTTGGGGAGATGGTATTTGGTGCTGTTGTTTAACTGGTAGGTTCAAATTCCTATTTTGCTTGTGCTTCTAGTCTGGAAACATGAGCTGGGTGAGGGGGAATGCAACAATACAGTTTGAAAGGATACTGTCACTGGAGAGCTGCAGCAGCCTGCAGAGCTTGTATCATCTAGGTCTGTCTTCGGCTGATTAGTACAATGTTGCTTCTTCTGTCACTTTAATGTTCCAGAGGTTCAGAAGGACTATCTTAATAAAAACAACTTACTAAGATTTAGTAATAGAAGTAGCTACTCAACATACTTAAGTTTTTCTATGCTGAAAAATAAGCTACAGATGTTTTGTTGGGTTGTTCCTGATACTCTGTTTCATCACACAGTATAAATATTAAACTAGACTCAGGCTAAAGAAAAATAAAAAGTTTTAAAAATGGCTAGACAGGAGATTTTCTTCAAAGCATTGCTCTGCAGTGGAATTTATCTTATCAGAAAGGACAAATATTTTGAGAAACCAAGACAGGATATAAATCTGATATTGTGATGATCCGCTACTCTCATTAAGTGAACAAGGAAGAGAGGGCCTCAGAGTCAAACTTGTCACTTTTCTTTCCAGCGAGTATAAGATAAATTGTGTGAAATGTCAATTGAGAATCAACGAGAGTGCAGAAATTGAGAAATAGTCCATAAATATAGGAAATTGGAGGTAGAAAGGAGTTGCCATTAACAGGAATTCTTTTTTTTCTGTTCCTACCACCACCACCCTAGTTTTCTTACTAAAATTGCAGCAAGTTTATCTATATCTGACTGCAGTTCTCAGCTTTCCAACGTGACCTCAGCATAAAAAGTTAGCTTGTCATCTTTCAAGTGTATGAGCATGATTTTTGGCCTAGAGCACTGGCTGAAGGGTGGAACCACTTAGTACGGCAAAGGCAAGATTACCTTCCCTAGATGTTCCCCAAAAGTCTGCTACGTGAGCATCTCGGTTATTCATCAATCAATTGCTGAGGTGATTTTTAGGGAAATGTTCCCAGATTATTATGAAATTGTGTTGTGGGTTCCCAGCTTGTTAGGAATTGACTGATGTGCTGTTCTTCAATTGCACATCATGTGTGAGGTGAACAGCTCAAGGTAGTAATCTCCTGCCTTGTGCTAAGGCATTGTAGCTTGTCCATCAAAAACTTTGAGATACTCTTGGAAAAGAAGAGCAAGCCAAAATGTTACAAGCCTTTGTTTTAAGCTGTTTCTTTCTCAGTTTTATTAATTACTGGAATCTTTCGGTGCTTTGCAACATTAAATTGTGATTATGTATCTTTATTTTTCTAATTCATCTGAACATCCCTGGATTTTATAATGTTCAGTGGCATACTAATGAAGGAGATTCCTTTCTTTGTAGCAAACATCATAGGGGTTTCTGTGGCAAGTGTCATATGAGAGGACAGGGAAATCCTTTTCAGCTGTAGCACCTGAATAAGCATCTGTAAATTATTAGGTAAGGAGGGATTTTGATGTTGCTGATAGCATTAGAACAATTAATAATCCAAGCACCATACCCTATCAAATTCTTTCAGACTTCGGGTGATCCTAAATTTCACTTTCTGAAACTGTGCGGGAAAATTTAGCTATGACACAGAGCACATTGCTATGCTGTCCTACAAGTACAAGATCATTAGCCATATATCTAGTTTAAAATTTAGTTTGTTTCAGTCTCTCACTCTTTGAAACTCAGCTGCACTGTTCTATAGCTGAGGTTCAAAACATCACAATAGACCAACATGGATGCAAATAGTGTCATTTTCCATACAGTCAAAGGAAATAAAGCTTTTAAGCATTCTTGTGAATTGCACCTTTTCTAGATCTCATGAGCATGGCAAATATGTATTAACATGAGTGGTGGGCAGGAGCACCTAGAAAGATTTTTCACTGGAATTTGCAAACCTGTACAAGTTTCCTTTTCTTGTGATGGGCAGAGGGTGGCCACAGATTTCCACAACTTCGCATGTTTTTGTGCCTATCTGATCTCTTAGTATCCTGTTTACTGGTCTTTCAGAAACTACAGGCTCAGTGACTTAAGTCTGAAGACTGTGTTATGTCTCAAACTGCATTCTTTCTGAGAAGACCTCCTCCATATTTAGAAATTTGACTTCTAAGTATTAGACAACTTTAGTTATTCATCTCTAAGTTCCCACTGTAACTGTTTAGAGGGGAAGATATGTCTCCATTGTAGAACCTAGCAGTTATTTAGATGTTGCCCTGACTTCATTCTGCATCCACCTATACTCATAGCTTAAACATTGCTCTCAGCCTGAATTGGCCCATCCTAGTGTTCAGGCTCAGGTTCAGCTTTTGCTTGGGTTTGTGGGTCTTGCCATGTGTGTATTAAGATGGCAAGCTAATCCTCTGGTTCTCTTTCTGTGTTTAGAAGCACTGAACAGTTCTTTTACAAGTGTCTGGGGAAGTATTAGAAAGCAGATTCACTTTCTGTGGCAGGAAAAAATACTGGGACCCTGAAGTCTTGATTATGTGTGTAGGTGTATAGAGCAGCGGGATGGACCGACCCCAACAGGGCTCTGCACTGTGACTGCCCACTTAAGGAGTTGGTGAATGTTGGCTCTCTTGTCCAGATTTCCCTAGTCCATGTTAACTTCTGTACAGCAAGGTACTTCAAGGCACAGAGAGATTTACGTAAGTTTGGATTGTGGCAAGCAGTTAACTCAACCTGCTTTGGCTGCACACATGTATAATTTTTGAGGGTAATATTGATGGTCATGAATTTTATGAGCCTGAAGAATAAGTGTGCTACAACTCTACTTGAGAGGAATAGCCAAATGTCATGCTACAGACCACAAACTGATTGCCTAGGGGTCATGAAAGAATTTTTCTCCTTGGGTAAAGCATTGCACAGTTGGCAACAGTGCAGTACAGGGTTGTTTTTCTGCTTCATGTGAACCATCATACATAGTCCACTGCCAGAACCAAGATATCAAACTACTAAATCTAGTCTGGTATTCTAATCCCAGGAAGCTAAATTTCATGTATTGATGTGTAGTTCATAGTTTAAGTAGATGTTGGGGTACTTAGTCCAGTTTGCTGTCCGTTGAGTAGTTACTGTTCTGCTCTTCCCCTTCCATCCCCCTTAAAGTAAGGGAGCTGGATGGCAAGCCAGGTCAGTGTCAAATCCTGTCCGTTTTTAATGTGCTTTCCAGTTGTCCTTCCACCACCCTGCTGTTGCAACACCCTATCTCTATCTGTTTGAATCAGTTAAGTCCAATGATGTGCATCAATTTGCCGACTTCTGAGATGCTTTTGCTGCTGCTGGTTGCACAGGTACTCTTTAAAATATCGTACCTGAGAAAATAAACTGGAATCAGGCAATGAGAAACCAGAGGCAATTGGAAGATTGACAGTGACTCTGTCATCTGTTCTGAGATAGAAGGGAGACCCATTTATGTGGTGTGTTAAGAGATAGAGTACGGAAGCGTTTAAGGGAAACACTCCCATGGCATGTGTAAATCCTTGCAACTACCTGCTAATGGAAAAACTGAGGTCTAACCAACTTGTTTTACCGTTGTGGTTGCTGCAGCTTTGCATGGCAAAACCTTTGTTATCCTCCCTTTGCTTTGGACTTGAAGCAACGTGTGCTCCATTTCCAAGCCTCAGTCAGCAGGCACTCCAGAAATATGCCTTAATTACATTGTATGTCTAGGTTTGAGATGGCAGGATCTGAAATGAGAGAAGCCCATATAATGGCAGAGAGTGATGACATGGCACAAAATCTTTTGCTGTTGGCATGAGATGTTTTCTGTTAGTGGATATACTGGGCAGCTAGCTGCATGAAGCTGCCAGTGGTTTTGGATCTGCACTTTCTGGAGGGTTGCCTGCTCTGAGCCATATGAGGAAGAAACTCAGGAAAGATCCACTTTTTCATTGGAGACAGTTGTCTGATGAAAGTGGATGCTGTGGGAGGACTTGGGCTGATCTGTAAAACTACCATGCACTGTGATACTCTCAGAAACCTGATATGAAATACTGAGGCATGTTTTTGGGAGCAAAGAATTGAAAAAGTTATCAATTTGACTGGAGATTTTATTTAATCTTTCTTTCCACGTACCAGTAAACATTCTTGGGGAAAATGTGGTGCATTCAGAAGTTACTGAAACATTTTGTATCAGACAGACATTGGGGTATAGAAAGCTGAAATAAAAAAGGGAAATAAGCACAAGTTAGGTGGCTGTGAACAACTTATTGCACATCTTTTTTATGTTTGCATCTTCTATTGCTTTTTTCTTCCTTGGTGTAATTGATCTCCTGTTACATTCACTTACCACAATGCTGTGTTTTCATCCATTTACATGTTCTCATGAGTAATGCATACATTATTTTATTTGGTGTGATTTTATTGTATAACTCTGCGTTGGCTTATAAAACAGCGGCTCAAAAGAGTTTCAGCTTTAGACAAGGGCAAAGTGGGAGTGGCTGCTCTGCTGGGAAGTGGTTAAGGTGGGATTCTGTCAAAATTTCTTTCCTACGCAGTGGCACCTACACCCAGAATTATTCAAAGACACTTCCTTTCAGCAACTGACACAAACACCCATGTGTTCACACCCATTTTCCCTGCCTTGCATATATGTCCTTTAGAAAAAAGCAGCAGGGGTGCAAGTTGCTGTTCAAGGAATTTCTAGCTTTTAGACCAGGAGTGGTGGTCTGTGAGCTCCAATTCTGCCTCTGTCTCTTTAACTCATAAATTCACTTCATACCTGTCTCCCTGTCACCTATGGCTGTCATAGTTATACTCAGGACTCTCTAGGCAGAAGTATTTAAACATTCCTTGTGTAGACTGTGTGCAGGGTGTGTGATGGTTCTCAAAAGTGCTAGACTTCGTACATTGTCCCATGCAACTGATCTGTGCGTGCACTGAGGCAACAGCCAAGATTTCTGGATGTTTGGCAGCAGAGTTTGGTCAGACCCTTTGCAGAGTTGCTCCAATCAGCCAGACATTCAGAAATCCTAGACAATGCTGAATATTTTCAAATTCCGCCCAGACAAAATTTCTAAGCAGGAGAGAGGCCATGACTGGGGAAGACTGGACATACAATATCTCTCTTCTCAGTTGCTGTTTCTCAGGGTTGACTTTTTTGTACAACTGAGACTGTTTTAAGTAACCCCTCTACCCCCAAACTGTGGAAGAAATATGCTATTTGCCACTATCACTCTTACTCATCCTGCTTTCTTTCTATCTCCTTTACCACCTTAATTACTTATCTAGAATCAGTTGGAGACAGGAGTTCTCTGTTGCTGTGCAATGGCAGAAAAACTGGGTCCCTATTCTTGGTTGTTTTGATACTAATACTGTAATTAAAGGAATACCAAAACCAATTTTAAAATAATAATGGTAATAATAATAATAATTTTTATAGAACACTTCAACTAATGTACGTATGGAGCTAAAGAGAATCTCCTATTATTTTGTGTAGTATCTACTCAAACCAGCATTGTTTTAGCTGAAGCCAGACCATGCATTTGTGCTGCTTTGTGTCCGTTAAAGAAGGCAAGCGTTCTAAAGAAGGCAAGTTTTTTAAGGATTTATCCATAGGGATATCTCTAAGGCTGATTTTGAAGAAAATTTACTTCATTAGTAGGAATTTCTGGACTTGCTATTTTTCTATAGTCCTTAATTAGATATTAGAGAAAAAACTCTTAAATTATTGATTGACAAATTTGCAGAGGAAAAGGAGACATAAACTGTTCATATTGTGGTGTAAAGGAGCTTCAGTCTTTCACAAAAGTAATGATGGAACAAATACCATGACTAATCATAAAGTCCACCGTTTAGGAATGAAAAGATAAAAATGTCTGAGAAAGCAGAAGAAAATATAGCTGTTTCTCAAGATAAAACTAGCTAATCAGCATATCCTAAATAGCTGAACAAAGGTATGTTCAGAGACTAAGCCTGTGTAAGTCAGGGCAGAAGGGGTCAGTATAATTCTTATTTTTCTTGTCCCATGATGGTTAATCATGAATCTCTTAAATTTCAACAGTCTTGTTAGATTCTTCAGTTCTGCTTTTAATTTGAAAAGTATCATCATCTTTTCCAGGCTAGTCTCCCTTATTCCTCTGGGCCTGTGCATAAGTCTTTGTTGTGGTCAATTCCACTGGCAATAAAACTTGTCATGTAGCATTGTGCTTTCTTATTTAAATAAGTGTTCTTAGTCGTACGTGAAACATGACTGCAGCTTCTCATTATGAAGTCTTAAATTCGCTTTTTGCGAGACTTGTGCATTTGTCTCCTTTCACAGTCATAATATGTTTAAAGGTTAAAGAAGATGTAGTAACTGCAATAGTGTGAGCAGTTAACTTTCTTTTCGTTGTGCTGCAATAGCTTATAGTGGTGTGAGAGGGATGAAATGAGAAAAAGGGGTTTTCTTTGTTGGTTTTTGGTTGTGTTTTTTTTTTCTTCCAGAAATATGCCCTAGCTGGAATAACTTTATATTTCCTTTCTTTAGCTGACCCAAAAGGTAGGATGGAATACTTATCAGACATGCATTTGGCTAACTAATAATATATTTGTCATCTCTCACCATAATTGAGGCTTAAACTTTATGCCAGCACCTTGCCTTCGTCTGGCTGATGAAACCACGAAGTTCAGGGAGGGGTTCAGTGCCATATGTAACTAAGAGAGCACGTAAAATAGCAAAGTATGCATTTGACTGTCTATAAATGCATATCTGAGAGTTTGACCTAAATTACACCAAATGGCACAAAATCACAATTTTTGGCATAATTCTGCTTTTCCCCTGTAGGAAAAGAAAGTAGTCATTAATAGACAGCAAGCATGATGCATTCAGAATCTTTGCAGAAGGCCACATGTGGAGAAGGTTTATAATCAAAACATCATTATGCATTGTGGTTTTGCTCAGTCCACACTTACTCTAGCACCTAGACACCAAAGCTAAAAATTTCTGCTTTTCACATGTTATTTGGCTCTGTTCAGTCATGGATACAGCATGAAGTTTGGAAACCTACTGGGCAAAACCAGACAATATACTTTTTTTCACATGTAACATCTGGACTCCCTAGCATCTAAGTGCATGCTGAACAGAAAATAACATTGCTGTGAATCTTGTACAGTTCAACCCATTCATGGAGAGAAACCAGTCTGTCTGACAGGGAGCAGCAAGGGCTGGCTGCTCCCCAAAGGAAAGTGAGCCAGGAGCTGAGGGTGAGCCATGCACGAGCTGTGCCGTCACCAATGGGCCACAGTCCTACAGGCTCCAAACACAACAGGCAGTGCTGTGTGCTCTAACAAGGTCTACTGATGATCCCAGACACGGCAAGCCATGAACCAGGTTTAGGACCCAACCAGAGGGTACAGACAGGAGCAAAAGTAGGCAAGGCCAGATTGTCCTTCCATAGGTTTTCAGTTTGGTTTTTAGTGTTCAGTCTGTAAGATGTTATGGCCATGTTGCTGGAGGTTACTGAATCTCTAGCAGGTGCCTGAAACGGCATGGTTCTGTGCCTAAGCTGCCAGAGGTCATTGTTTAGTGTCTGGTGACAAACCTGCCTTCATCATGATTTTTAAGCCAAAAGTCATCTCAGTTCATAGGTCAGTGAATGCACATCTGTGCTCTTCCCTTATGTGGAGGAAATAACCTTTGGAAGAGGAGAGACGTTGATATGTTGGGGTAGTGCTTGATGGGGGAGACACTGCTACTGCTATTGCTGTCAGAGGTTATGTGTCAAAGCTCTCTGCACTTAGAGCCAGAAAAGCAAGGCATTCCACTGACTGGTCACCCTTGAGATGACTAGTCCAGTATAAGGGCCTTGAATTGTCTGCCTAAATATGTTGATTTTATTCTTCTAGACAACTTCACAGCCGGGTTACTGGTTGGGAATTAATTCATGTCTGTTGGCTTACAAGTTAGCAACCTGACCTCTGGGCTAGCCTTCCCACATTAGAGAATATGTTGTAGTGAGATTCTAGAGATGATCTGATCTCTTATGCCTTTCTTCCTCAGAGGAGTTTTAGGATATACACCACTCTGCATGAGAGAGTGAAAACCTGGAAATGTTCTATTAAAAAAAAAGTAAAATCTTTTTCTAGGCTTTCTGATGATGAAGATAGCTTTATTCTCTGTAAATCAGTCCATTGCTGTAAACCTGCAGCCAGACAGAACAAAGCAATCATTGTCTGCTGAAATATACTGTGGCCAAAAACTGGTACAAATTCCAAGTCAGCTTTGCATGTTTTTATTGCTTATATAGATATCTTTGCAATTCACGTGCAGAATAAGGTGAAATGGAAAAATGAATTATTTTATCATTCTGAATTTTCCTTGCTTTTCTGCACCTTTTCAAAATACTATACGTTACTCCACGGAATATACCGTTTATTATAAATACAACAGCTGAGCTTACTAAAACACTAATTAGAAATCATACTGTATGCTAATGTGTAATGTATACAAGAACTTATCATTTAAAGATGACAACAATCTGCACATATAGCCCAAAGACAATGGAGAAGCAAAGACTGACAAATTAAATAATTCTGTTCATGGTTACTTGACTTTTGGTGATAAAATATTGAGCTTATTTCATCCAGCTCGCTGCTCTCGTGACTCATGTTGAATCAGAATCATAATAATCCTCTAGCTGGGCAATACTCAAATTGTAACAGTGTGGCTTGAGAGGTTGCTGTTCTTTTCATGTGCCTCATAATATACAAGTCAGTCTATAGTTATGGTGCGTGTATTATTTAAACTGTTTTTGCAAAGCTTAGTATATTAGTGTAATGCACACTATTTTGTAAAAGCTCTGTAAAAACACCCACCCACACACTGTGGTAGGTGGTATCTCCTATCTGAAATCTAACCCATTCATATCACATTCCCATACTCATCAGGCAAACAATGAATAAAGAATTTTTCTTTTCTGTGAACATCCTGGAATGAGGGTTCAATATACTTAAGCTTGATTCTTTTGTCTGTATAAATTCTGGTGTTCCTTTATTAAAGAATAACTCAGCAGTTCATTTCTACAGGGAGGCAAATACAAATATTTCAAAACTAAGTTATGTTAAAAGCCAGAGCACTGGAAGAGAAATTATGATAAAAACTTGGAAATACAGATTTAAGAACTATGCTAAATGGTATTGATTTTTCCTTATTTCATGGTACCGCTTAAACAGCCTAATTCAACTAGAGCCCTAATGTAATTTGCTGATAGTGTTTAATACATAGACAGGCCACACTAGCTAAAGCAACAGAGGAAATAGTCATTGTTACCCACCCTGACATTCATGTGGAGTACTAAGGCACAGAGAAACTTACTGGTTTGTGCAAAATCACACAGAAATACGTGCCTAGATTCAGAACTGACCTGCTGTCTTCCAGGAGTTCTATTCCCATCCAGTACTTGCGACATGAACCTATCCTTACTGGAGATATGTATCTCCTGATTTTGGAAGAGGAAGTGAAGGTTTGCAATAGGTGCAAATATCACCGATATCTAGGTGACTGCTGTGGGAGTAAGAGCATCACTTAATGAAAACATAATGCCAGAACTGGGTCCTCAGTGCCTTGATGAAAAAACTAGTTTGTTTGCCTGTTGGGATATGCTAATGGACAGAAGCGCAGACAAAGGTTTGTCTGCTCGGGAGACTATTACATGCTCATAGGTTTAATGGAAAACATTATGTTGGATTTGTTCAGATCTCTCAGTAGGAATGCCAGCAACTGCAGTTAAGTGGAGCTCTATTGAAAGCATATGCAGAGTAAGCACTTTTTCCACAACCTAAACAAATGTAGCTACTTTTGAGTGCACGTGTGCGTTGCACTTACCAAGATCACAGCAATTTCTAGTTTTGAGAGAAAGCATTAGAAAGAAGGAGCAAGCCCATGAAATTTCTCTTGAACTCAGCATGTCTATAAATATTTATTCTGAACTGTTGAACTAGAAATGTATAGCCATATCAATTTATACTTAGTATTTCAGTGAGTACTTTGAGGGTTTTTTCTTTTAAACAGTTGCTACTCAGCCCTAGATTTTTATTTTTATTTTAAACAGAACAGTTGGTATATTGTACTGTATGAGTTATCTCTGCTAAGCTGTTACTAAAAAGTATATGTGTGAAGTCTGGAAAACTTACGGATTTTGTAGGTTATTACAGGATAAAAATATCACTGACAGTTGCTAATGGCCAGTTGATATTTTGCAATAAGCTTATGTATGGAAGTCTTAGTTATTTAATGCATAGCAGTAAGTTGCACATAGTGGAATAAACACTGCAGTGAGAAATGCTAGATGTTTAGGCTAATGTATTCATATCTTCACAATCCAGCACTGTGTTTTATACCTCTCCGTAATCACATCACTCCTACTTTTTAATGAAATTTAAAACAAATGACATTTCACACCCAGCGTGCATGCCAGCCCTATCAAGTAGTATTACCAACGAAGCAGTACAAATAACTGTTGAGAATTTTATAACCTATCCAGAGCACTGCCTTTGCCAGCAGCATTCATCACTATCAGCAGTTTAAATGAACATGCAACTGTGCAGTCAACTCAGCAACAAAATCCAGTTTTAGCACTTTCTGTGGCCACTGCCAGACTCCTAAATTGCAGGAAATAGATCTTGTCTGGCTGGAAATTGATGAAGTATGGGCACATTCATTCAGACCAGAGTTTTTGTTACCACCCTTCATGCCAGTTGTGGATCGTTGCCCTTAATTATGAATTCCATAGCTCCAAACATCTTTTTCGGTAGCTGTGTGTTTCAGGCACAGAAAGAAAGTGCATATTTTCTTTTTTATTAGTTTTCCACAGTAAGTCGTGCATACTCTGTGTGTTCATGTAAATTCATAGAGACTCCTTACCTATTGATAGCATGTATTGAGTTCCTAAGAACAGCATCACCAAGGTAGGAAATGATGGAGCTCTTTTGGTCAGTGGCATAGCTCCTACAAGAGGACAGGGCCACTAGTATTCGTTGGCATGTAAAATAAATTCACATCCTATTAAGACAGAATAGTAAATGAAAAAAAAAATAATCTTTCAGTCTTCTAGAATTAATATGCAATGGAAAAATTCAGTTTTTGCAAGTGTTATTACAGTGAATGGTGATCATTCTCATGAGAAAGGAAAGAAACAGTGGATTGTAATCTTTAAAAAGTGACTGCCAATTCAAACCCAAATATTATTGTTATGAAGGAATTATTGCTCTGAAGATAATTGACGCTGCTCAGTTTTGCTTTTTTCATGTGATATCAACAGAGTTTTTTGACCTGATGATGTCCCAGTCTCAAGGTGTAGCTCAGCATGTCCAGAATCTAGGATCAGTTCTGTCAGATAAAACAGCTAAATGTTTACAGTTTTCCTTCTAAGTGGGGACATACACACATTTTGCTAATGACAGAGCAAAATGTTGGTGTTAATTTCATCCTGTACTTGTCAGGGGCCTTCCTAGTGCTTGTGCTTGGTCTAAACAATCTTTATCTGCTTTTCTGAATTGTTACTGAATGAAGGATTCACAACCGAAAGTAAAAATCTTTGTCAAGTGTCAAAAGCTAAGCTTTTTGTAGTGGGAAGAGGGGCAGCAGTTTTCCAACAATCCATTTTTATTGTGTTACACTGTTTTATGTTTCGGCCTTTCTTTCTCTCAGGTGCCAAATAAAAGTAGCAGCAAACACAGTAAATCAGGCTGTCCTGTTGAAGTGGAAATGAATGAACTGTTCCCATTCTGACAACTCTCACAACACAGTAAAACTCTGATCTGATTTTTCAAAATCTTATTTTCTGTAGCAAAGATTGCTGCTGCTCTGAAATGAACACGTCCTATCAGGAAACTTCTGGGGTGCTCCTAAACTCATTGCTACTGACTTAAAGCAGCTGCTTCATTTAGTAATATTTGATCTACATCTTGATTCAAAATCACCAAAGATGGGGAGGAAGAAAAGGGTATGGAAAGAGAGCACATTTTAAGGGCTAACTGGGCTATGTGGAACAACTAGCAAGAGCCTTCTTTCCATTCAGCAGCCACAGTTGTTTCCCTTTGAACTCATTTACATTCTTACTGCATAATCCTAAATGACCCATAACTGTGCGCACAGATCAGCCATTTCTTTGCATTTTTTTGGCATTTTAAGCTATTCAAACTATTCAGCACCTCACAAAATTTAACACTCTTAAAAAGGCCTTAACATCAGTTGCTCCTTGGGAAGAAAGCTTCCACTTTGCAGTTTGCCTTTTTTTTTTTGTTTTGTTTTGTTTTTTTGTTTTGTTTTGTTTTGTTTTCTTTAAGGAAAGACTCAGAAGCAGAGAAAATTCTCATTAAAACTGATGAGAGTTTCACCCAAGAGAAGGCTGCAAAGTTTATCTTCCCTGTTTTGTTGAGAGCTCTCATGCTTGCCCTTGCCTTTGAAATCGTATTGGCCCATTCTACAGATGCTTCTTTTCCATAGAGCTATGTAGCAGTATTGAAATTACTGAGAACTGACAGAGTTGTACTTTATGATGTTGCTCACGTTCTTCTATGGTGGTGAGTTAGCATTCTCTTATTTGTAATGCTATTTTACATGCTTCTCATTTTGGTGGCAAGACTCTGGACCTATTCTACTGTTATTCGACACTGTGCACTTCGATACCTGCATGCAGACACATTAATATGATGGTTTCAGTTGTTGTTCAGGGTATGAACATCCGCCCTCCTCCTCTGCTGCAACTTCAGTCTCAGCAATGATTGCTGCAATAACAAATTTGTTGGCAAGGTGGAAATACGGTCAGATTATTTGATCTAACATTACTAAACATGGATAGTTAATTTCCTTTTAGTGTAAATTTGGCAAAGTCTCTGAATGTTTCCATGTTTCAGATTCTCAGCTATGAAATCAGACTGATACTTTCCCACATGACAGCTACCTATTTTGGAACTGAAATTGTCTTCGGTTTGTGCATACTTCTCCTTTGACGAAGTGTCAGAATTTCACCACTTTGCAGAGACCTTGTCGTCTTTGTGTGCCAGTGTAACTCAAGGAAAATGTGCAACAACTACAAGTGAGTAGGAGGGAGCCAGGACAGCATCTGGGTGGCAATGGGAGAAATAACTTAGGCTTTCTCCTAGACTTCATCCAAGGTTTATGGCATCTGACTGCTTTTGAATTGCCAACCTAGACAAACTTTTTTAAAAGGGGAAAAAATGGACAATGACTAAATATAAATATAGATCTAAAGATGGACAGAGATTCAGTCTACTTACAATCCCATATCAAGTTCAGAAGACTTGTATTTGCAGAATAAAAAAGGTCCAGGTGAGCTGTATGGGTGGTTTGCATAAAACTCTCCTCGTGCGCTTAATGGCTACAGGTCAGCTGGCTACAATGTGGGGAGAGTGAAAAGGCAGATGTTTCTGCTGGTAGAATGATTTATTAAAGCTCCATCAAAAAACCACTGGCACTCTGAGACTGCACCACCTGTGTAAAAATGCCCCCATTAGTGTAACAGAGGTTTACAACCTCTCATTCACTTGCTGATTGACGTTATAGCTACACAGAAATGTGTTTCTCTATACAGTGTGTTTCCCTCGTGTCCACTATACTGGAAAGTGTGGAGTCCACCTTGATAGTGTTCTGTATTTCATCTGAATGATGTTTCAGGTGATTTTGGGACTGTCTGAAGATTCCTATAACAATGTTACTTTAAACCCAACAAATTTAAACTTATACTTTAAATGAAATAAAATCTAATTTTGGAAAAGCACCTATGCATGTGATTAATTCAAAAAGATATATGTAGGACTTAAGCATTTTCTTAAGAGCTGCATTAATTTGGGATGGTGTTTTAACTTAGAAATTAAATAAAGCAGCTTGACACCCAGTGCTGCTCTGAAATTCCACCTGAGTCCTTCAGAAATACTTTAGGACAAATGGACTTGTAGATGTTACAGTACCTGGGAAAGTAATGCTTTATTCAAACAACCATACTCTGGTGACTGAGCACAAAAGCAATACTCTCATACACCTCTGAGAACTCTCCATACTGAATTGTCTAAAAAAATATGATTAACTGCAGAAGACTGAAGAAGAAATGATCTGCAGCTGCTCTCTGCTTTTCAGTTAGCAGACCATGTTTTCCATGGATAGGTCATAAACTCTTCCCTGCTGGGAGTACCGTAAATGCTGATCCCCTTAAAGAACTGTGGTAGTATGTGTAGTGTTCATCACCTTTGCAATCTGCAAAAAGATGTTGAATAGTGGGATAACAAAATTTTCAAATAATGCAGAACTACTTTAAAGAGTCAAAATTAAAATTGGTAGAATGCCATCTGCAAAAGCTTCTTATTTTGTTTAGTGCTTGGACTATAAAACATCAAATGCCTTTTGGCATTGATGAGCACAAAGTAGAAAAATAGAATATACTTGGTTCCATTTTTATTAGCTTTTACTGTTCAAAAGAGAGATCTTGCCCTGAACAGTTCCCTGACTAATCAGCTCAAGGTGGGGAAAAATAACAAATAGTGTTAAAAAAAAAATTGGAAAGAAAATAGAAAAACAACCATCTACTGTGTCAATCTAGAAATCTGTGGATTTCCCACATTTTGGATGCTACTTGCAGTTCTGTTCTGTCCTTACCTCAGGCTAGAAAAGAGACAGAAAATTTGACAAGCATTATTGGAGGTATTTCACGGCTCCTAGTACAAGCACAGATTAAAAAGACAAGGGCTCTTCAGCTTGAACAATACAAGCAGACAAGGATTTGAAACAGGTTTATACAATCGTGGATGACATGGAGGTGAATGAAGAATGTTTATTTGCCATTTTCCAAATTATAAAAAGTAGGAAGCTACAATAAAATGTCAAACAACAAGGTTAAGGCAGTGCCTTGCATGCAGTCTGGAAGGCCTGCCTTAATGATGTACTAAGGTACTACACCTGCTCAGGCTTGTATGCTCCAGTGTAACTTCTGGCTGTTCTCTACATCTTCACTATATGCAAAGTAAACCTGGTTTTGTGACCATCTCATAACTTGACATCTTCAGATGGAAAATCCAAACCAGCTTCATTTGTATCAATTCTGTAAAGTTTCACAGAAGTATAGGGTCCAAAGTGTTCTTACAAAGAAGCTTGCTGTTTTTCATGAATTTTCCAGTGCATTACTGTTAGGGGCACCTTTCAGTTCTTGTAACATTTTTTGTGCATGACCACCATAACGGCTGTGTTTGCACATGCATTTTCTGTGTGCATGTTTTTTTATGCATTTTAAGATGAAAGTTTTGTCCTTGGGTACCTGAATTCCTACTTAGACAATTAGGAATTGTGAAGTGCACTAGAACCTGTTACATACATTTCTTCTAGATTATCTAAGTAGTGTGCATGTAATGCCAGCATTGGTTTATGATCTGAACTGAAAGCACGCTTCCAGCCAAATGGAGCATTGCAGAGTTAATGAAGCAAGATCTAATGAGTTTTCATCAGAGTCAAAGAATTTTGTATAAGATAAACTTTTGTCTTTTTGTTATGGAATTCTAGATTGACAGTACTGGTGTCAGGGAGGGTATAAGCACAGAAGCATGGCAGAAAGTTATTCTTCCACGTGATCAAATCTTCCCACACTTTTTAGGATGAATGGACTTTTTGTGCCAAGCTCTTGCAGAAACCCTTGCACATTGCCAGAGAGCAAAGTGAAACTCTATGAAAGGGTCTCTCATGTGAAAATTTAGAGAATCTTTTAACTCTTTACTTTTCCCTGGCTTCTGGCTCACCTGAATTCTGTAATTGTATTCTATGATCTACAGATTAGATGCAGGACCCATAATCTGAACTCAGTCCGTGTAGGTTTATGATATTGTGGGGGGTTTAGCAGACTTTAAAAAAATAAATTGAAGTATACTGTTCTTCATTCACATCCCCATAGCTGGGTACAGCAGTCAAAATGAGCTAGAAGTGTTCAGCACTCACTATCATGTTTTAAGTCAGTGGGAACGATACATGACTTACCATCTTCTGAAACTGGGCCACAGTTTTTTCCATGGGACTAGGAAGAAGTAAACTTGTTATGGCACACTTAGCAGTTGCATTGAAATAGTAATTTTAAAGGAACATCTAGTAATAAATATGAAGAAAGTTCAAAGTCTCTTTTTACCTTCTGGGTCTCCTTACTCTTGCACTGAATTCTGTGAATTGCATCTCCAGGTAATTCTTCTGTATCTCTCATCAGAGCAAACGGGATGATAACAAACCTTGCAGCCTTTATATGTTAGTGCTGTGGCATATGGTCTTTCTACTTGAGACTAAAAGAATATGAGGTTTCCTTCACTCATGATGTTAATATCAGCAATATCAAGGAGTTCAACTTGGCAAAGGTTTTATTTTCATTGCCATAAATGAGAATCAAGCAAAATGTGTATGGTTTGAAACTTCTATAGGTGAAACCTTGAGAAGGAGCTCAACATAATTATGCATGGTCTGAGATTGTCTAAGAACAGAATGCAGTGATTGCCAGGGATGGGTGCCTGAAGAATGAGTTCTAGCATTTGGTAGTGCTTTGTAGGTGTTTGATTCCACTTTCTACTTTTGATCCTTTTGTTGTTGTTGTTGCTGGCTTTGGTTGGGTTTTTAATTTGGGGGTTTTGGTTTGTGGGTTTCTTTTTTTTGCAAGGCGATGGTCTGTTTGAAGGCCTGTGTTGTTATTTCTCTCTCCCTGCTCCACACTGTTTGGGAGAAGAAACAGATAATTGCACACACCAGTTGTGAAGGCCTACATCGTCAGAGCTGTGTTCCAGTTAAGGTTATGCTCAAAGAACTAGTATGTGCATGTGGAACAAGAAACCTAAACACCAGATGTAGTGTACCAGAGTTCAACACTTAAACAAAAACATACCCAAGGTTTACAGAAAGGCCATTATTGTGTCTTCTATATACAACAGGTAATGCTTTGATGTGAGCTGTGTTTAGTTCTAGTGTGTATTCCAGTTTCACTTTAAATGAGGCAATTGTAGGTTCTAGCCTGCTCCATAGAAGAGGTAGGTTATTTGCTTTGTTTGCAAGGTCATAGCTAAGTTTCCAAATATTTAACATTTTCATGTTTAACCTTGCCAGGCAAGTTCTCTGTTTTAGAAGCAAGCTTTTAAAATGGGTAAACCATTTTTGAGATATGGTTTGTGTGTGTTTAAAGTCTCAGAAGGAGCTTAACAATGTATCATGTCCACTTTCCTTTATCAAGAACATCTGCTGTTCATTTGTTGCAGCTTGAGCCTAACAGAAGCTTTGTTACAAGACTTATAAAAGAGCTGCACTGGCCAGAGCCATGTTTCCCATCTGCACTAACAAAAACATTAAAATTAAAATAAAAATATAAACCTATTAGGTGAGGTTGTATTGATGATGTTCATATTGTAGTTTCCACAGTTTTGTAGTACTTTTTTCCTAAGACTGACATTAAGAGTTCGCATCAGTATGAATTATTACAAGGAATGCCTTTTTTTCTAGTTGAGAGTGCAGCTCTGTCCATGTGGACAGAGCATGTGTTACTGTGTATCCAGTTTTTAGCATTATCTGCTAAGTTTGCTCTCAAGCACCTCATTCCCCTCACAAGTCTTTTGATCGAGGTCCAGATCCAAAAACTCTTGGCTTTTGATTCAAGGGAAGTAGAGGATGCTGGTTAGAGTCTGATGAATACGGGAAACACCTCTTTCTTTATAGGACCTAGGATGAGCCACATCCACAGAACAGCTGTTACTGTCTGGATTGAATCCCTTGGGGCCACATGCCAATCTTCAACTGTATGACCTTCAGATGAGCCGATCTAATATGTAACTTGCAATGAAGTGAATAATATTCCATTTTTGCTGATACCTAGACATTGGAAGAAGAGACCCTATACAGTCTCTACCACATTTCAAGTGTTAGTGCTATACATTTTTTCCCCTATATCTTCACTTTTTTGAGTAGAATTGCACTTACGGAATCTGTCATGCTGCTTAAATCGCATTTCTTCTGCTGCTTTCTTGATATAAGCTGATGGACCAATACTCTTAAGTTTTGCAAAAGGTGCAAACAGTTTACACTCTGTTAGTAATGAGTATTTGCTAGGCCAAGTCCCTTCTTTTTTTGTGTCAGGCCTTTGTTTGCAGGCAGCAGATTAAAGGTCAAATTTTGTCAGATATTCTGAATGGTTTTCCACATCTTCCTTGACATCTCCTTCTGGTGTGACTTCTAATGATCTGCCCAAAGCATACACTTGGGAGCTCAATTGTAACATCTGGCAACTATAACTAAGTTTATCCTCTTTTTATCCCTTTGCAACTTCTGATCTCTGTGGCCTTTTCTGAGATGTAGTTCCCAGAAATGATTGATTTCTTATTGAAGGTGGGCATGGAGTTGAGGACAGTCTACAAACCCTTCTCAAACAGTTACCTCACTCTGACATTCCTTAACGTTAAGATAGGCAGGCAGCCACATAAGCACAACACCTGCTGTTCTTATAAAAGAGGTCACTGTTATCAGGCATCATTTACCAACATACTGGCCAGTTTCTCTTAAAAAGTCCTATCCATTGTGGATGTGGGAAGCAGTTTATTCTCTTCTGCTTTGCAGGTACTTTTATGCATTAGAAAACATTTCTCATTACTGCCATTTTTCTTGTAAGACTTGTTACCCATGTCATCCAAACTTTGTTTTTACGTTAACGCTTCCAGATACTACATTCTAACTATAAATGTGGTAGCTACACTATTAAAGATCACCATTTTTAATAAATTGTTTTTCTCTGTTGCAATGAATGAAATACAGGCTAAACGCATCACTTTTAATAGCCTCAAGAGCTGCATATCCCTAAAAGTCTCTAGACAAGTGGAAAAGTTTATTTTTGCATAACCCTCAATCAGTGCCTACTATACCCTTTTATTTTTTAACAGCCTACAATGGGGACAACCTTCCTCAAAAAGCAGCAAGGTATGCAAATTGAGTTGAAAGCTACATTTTAAGTAGTGTGTGAAGTATAAGAAGTTGAATAGTGAATATTTCTGACTTTCAAAGGTAAATTCAAAATCAAGTTTCTTTAGATGGATTGAACCACCCAAATACAACTGATTCTTTTATTTAGTGATTTAATACTTTACATACAAAGGTCTTAATTCTGGATTTTGTGGAATTAAGGCAAAGGTAGTCTACAGAAATAACAGCACAACTGAACACTATGTGCTGACAGAATCTGAATGTTTTAAAATTCTGACTTCATGGGAGAAGGATTGTCTCTTGAGAGGATATTTAGTTATTAGTGGAATTCATATTGCAGCATATGAAATCATCTCTATGAGGGGAGTTATTCTGAAGAGCAATTTTATTACAGTTGTATCATTGCCAGTCTTAATACAACTTTTGATGCACCTGTCTACATATGATGTAATTGGGGGGGGAGGGATTTTGCAAACAAAGACCTCTTTTTGAAAGTTGTTTTCTTCCTGATGTCCTTGCTTGTGTATTGATCTGACCTTGAGCAGCCACACAGGACATTTTTATATTCCTTAACATCAAGCACTAAACCCCGCAGCCAGTATAATGAATGTAATGCTAGAATATGCCATGTGAAGTTGGCCATCATTTCCAATAGTCTTAAGTTACTGTGAAAGTGAGCAAGTGAGCAACATTCAGTAATAGTACATGTGCCATCAGTGTTTTACAATTACTTAAGCTTTGGTTTATTGTCACTTATGGCTGACTTTTTGGGTGCTGTGGGTTCGTGTTCATTTGGAACCTCACCAGAGCCAGCAACAGTTATTACAAAGCAGGATATGACTTTGAAGTTAAAAGCATGAGCCACGAGAGTGCATCTTATTGCCCTAAACTGCAATTGTGATGCGTTTAAGTAGGCAAACCTATGGTCTTCTTTAAATTTGTATACAAAAAGCTCTTTTATGGAGCATAGATCTAGGCCAAATTTTAGACAATCTTTCCTGCACTTTCGAACAAGCAAAAGGGTCACTGAATATATTTGGCACTAGTGGTCAATGAATGCATTTAGGTTTGTGACAATGGGGATGAGTTCATAGCAACACGTTTTTTAATAACTATCCTTCAGTGTACAGCTTCAGTAGATTTGTTGTGGGTTTTGTCCTATTTCTTCTCTTTGGAAACTTAGCACCATCCCTTTTTAATAGCATTCCCCCAGACCTAGATGCAGAACTGAATCTTAACTCTGCAAGTTTCACAGGCAACAGGTTCTCTCTCAGCTCTTTCCACTTGCTGTGTTGGTGCACAAAGCAGAAGGCCTGTTTTACCTTAGCAGACTTTTCCAGGAAGACAAAACTCAGAACTCATGTTTGTGCTAATACAATGGTTATTTGCTGCTTGCTGTCAACTTTCCACTTGTTAGCGTTGCAAAGCAGGTAAAGAAAAGCTGTAGCCTCACTGGGACTGGCAATACTCACACAGGCCAAGCTGTAAATAAAGGTTATAGCCTTCTGCTGCTGGGCATTAAATAAGCAGATAAATTTCTCTTTGCTGTGGATTTATTCAAGGCAGATGTTTTTAGTGAGCTTTGGAAAGGTTAGGGAGGAATATAAAACCTGCTGCAGTTCTGGAATTGATCCATTAGGATCAAAACCTAGTAACCAGTGATTCGTTTAAGGGTCCCTGACACTTTTATGGCAAGACTATGTATTTCAGAGGGGGCTGGCTCAGTTTGAAACACATTCCAAACCCAAAACTGAAATAAATCCTCACAACAGAGCAATCCTGTAAACTTCTGCTTTCCCATCATGTCATTTTTGACAAAAAAATGAAAGAAAAAAAATACAGAGTTTGGGAAGGGTATGACTCAACCTTTTGAAAGGAAATGGCATGCTGGCTGATCGCCTGTGTTTATAATTTTCTGTGTGGCATTTCCTCAGTGTAGAGGTGTGGATGAACAAAATAATACAGACATAACAAGCATAAAATAAACACACATGGAAGAAATGGAAAAATACTTAATGTAGGCTCAGCCATGTGATACTGGAAAGACATATGTAATGGTCTACCAGAGCTTGAAGAGTCGCGTAAAAACGGCCTTGTGTGGTCCAAGAGGGACTTAAGAATATGATAAAACGAAAAGAAAAATGGAAAGAAAGTGTTTCGCATTGCTTCAACCCCAATTGTTCCTTGGGATAACTGATGGAAGGTTTATGCTTGGGAGCTTTGAAGCTGGGTTGAACAATACATAGAAGAAAACACCAGAAGGGATGACCATGAACTGGAAAAAACAGTAAATATATTAGGTGATGTGTAATTGATGACTTGTATTCACAGGCCAGAATCACAGCAGCTGTAAACAGATGTGGCTAGGCTAATATTAGTAAGAGGTTGTGATGTAATACACTGAAAAGGTGGTTCTTTCTTCACACAAATTCAGGTGCTACTCTGTCATTTTGCTGTATTATATTACTTGAAATAGCAGTTTCAAAGCTATTTTGCCTCAAATATTTCACATTCAAGGAAATGTCAATATCTGGTGAAGCAAAAATGAGAGGCAGAAACTCCATTCTAATACACTCTCTGGCATTGGGTAAGTGACTTAATCTCTGTTGGTTTCTTAATCTAAAATGAAAAGATAGGTAGGAGGGCATTGACAAGTTAATAGTAAGAAACAGTTCTTTGGTACAAGTCACTTTCTCTACCAGTCAGTGAGCACATTATCAATTAACAAGGGTTACACTACTGTAAATATCTCATATTGATGCTTCACAACTCCCTTTTTCTGAAAATAAGACGTGCTGAGAGAGATATTCCTGGGAGCCTGCCCTTTAAGCCAGCACTAAATCAGTATGCTGGAGCAGTGTTAGGGGACATGGTTGAGTGGGAGGTGCTGTTTTTCAGAAAGCACAGGAAAGGGAAAGCATGGCCGCAAAAAGCTTTAGAAACATGTGATGGTATTTTGAAACAGCAATCGATTACCCATTGTGCAGGTTCCTACAATGTATTCTTCATAGAACATGGCTATTACTTTGGTAAAGATAGAAAGAACTTGAGAAGTTTGTACCAGAAGTGGGAAGTTTGTCCAGCTTATTCAGCATATTCATGCTCTTGGCAAACATTAATGTTCTCTATCTATATACTGAGTAAGTATTGCCAGGAAGAAGGGGTTGCCACATCATTGGCAAAATTAACTTGTCTGAACTGATACCCAAGGAATTAAAGGAAAACAGAAAAATTTCTGACAGCTGTAGGTTAAGCTCCAACAGATGAGAAACCCAGCTGGAGTGAGGTGGGGCTGGATTAAAAATGAAAGGTTTTGAAAGAAGAGAACTTAAGAATGGGTAAGGTTGGTTGGCTAAAGATTGTAATTTGGGAAGTAAGTGCTGCGCAGTCAGAAAAAAGCAGACCTGAAATACAGATTGGAAACTAGAGAGGAGAATGCTGAGAGGAATTTGTGCAAGCCACAACCAAGCCTTCGTCAAATCAAGACAGATTATCAATATTTTGCTCACCTGGAGGCTGGAGTGACTTCCTGTTCAGTTGCCAAGCTGTGATAACATACTTCAAAATGCAACATTACTCCTTTCCCAGTGAGCAAACACAGTCACAACTATTATTCATCCCAGCTCATCTTGATCCACTGAGTTAATTCATGACATGTAGGCAAAGGATCACAGAATCAGAAGATGGAGAGCTAACGTACTGGAGTGGGAGTATAGGAAAGAAGGGGGAAATACCCTAATCATGAGTTGTCATGATGGCTGGGAAAGTGTTCTAGCAGTTAACACATACTTAAATGACCTTTAAAGAAGATGGCATCCCTCATAAAGCGGAGGAAGGACCTTTGCCTGAGGATTAATTCTTTGGTAGAAACTGGTGTATGTCTGCTTTTCCCATTTTTTAATGAAAGACACAAATCCTAATCAGATTTCAACAGCTCAATTGAAATCAATAACTTCGTTCTCAGTTATACCAACTGAGAATCTGCCTGCAAATCTGAAGGTATCATTAATGCCATAGCAGGCAAGGGTATATTAATATGGCTGCTTTTTAAGAGCACAGGACTAGTTTATTTTGTTGAAAACTCTCCTTTGGGCTACCAATAGACTACAAAGCTCTTCAGGTTGAGCGGTGTGTTTGTGTGAATATGTCTAGGTCTTTATAGTACCGCTACCAGCATAACGTGAGAATGACCCTTAATGACACTTTCTCAAATCGCGACTTCTTATCTTCTGCTTTAAAAGATAAAGAAAAAAATTGGTAAGTGTCTACATTTCCTGCCTGCATATATTGTCAGGAGCTACTGTATCGCAGCACATTTGAAAACTAAATGGCTCCATACAGATTTACAATATAAGCCTAATCCTTGACAACCATGCTAGAAATTTTTGGTCTATATACCCTGCAATCTTGCATGCTTAGATGTGTAGTAGCAGTACTGCTCTTGAGTCGCTGAACAACAGGGACCCAGGTGTCAGGATTCTTCATTGGCATGATCACAATGTTTCTGCTGGTAAACCATTCTAGTGGGAGACTTTTCTGTATAGGTGTCTATCTGCCTGACTAGTCTTATGATTTTAATAGTTTGACTTATCCAAGAATTTTTTTGTTTCATTATGTTCTGCCATTTGGCTTGCAAAGAGTATGTGTTTAACAGCTCCTGTGTCAAGAACTTTCCACTGCATTGCTAAATGTCCAACATTTCTTCCTAATACCGTCATCTGTTATGTTCTTTCTTCACTCTCACATCTTTCCAGGTCAGAGGCTACCCCGAGCCTCAGATCACATGGTACAGAAATGGGCATCCTGTCCCAGAGGGAGACCATTATGTCGTGGACTGCAGCATTCGAGGGATATTCAGCTTGGTAATCAAAGGTGTACAGGAAGGTGATGGTGGTAAATACACCTGTGAGGCTGCAAATGATGGTGGGGTTCGTCAAGTGACGGTGGAACTGACAGTGGAAGGTAAGAGGATACTTATTGTTATTGCGAGGATTATATACAGTTTAATTAAATGAACAACCTGTGTTAAACTGTCTAGTTAAAACCACAACTGTACACACATGCTTTCTCACTGGTGCAAGAGTAAGACTCATTAATTGCATTTCACAATTTCAGACATTCTGCAGGGAACTACATGTCTATAGCTAAAGTGTGTGTTCAGTTCCAGATGTGTTAGATGATGCTCAGGTAACAAAAGACCTAGCTTTAAAGACTTTGCTATAAACTTTGTAATTTTCATTGAAATCACCACCCAGGACAGAAATAAAGGCCTGGTAAGTTAACATTTTCTCTCAGGCAGTAAAACCTGTGCCGATCTTGGCTGCTTCACAGCCTATCAGATAGGCACACTGAGGCAATGGGTTTCTGGAGTTCTCCATGCATGCTTCCATTTGCTAAGCGGAACGCCTGGTTGTAATTGCATGCTTAATGTCACACGGGAAACAGCCAAGATCAAACCCAGGAATTTTTAAGAGAACATCTGCATATTAGATAGTTGCAAACTGCCAAATGTAAAATTTAAAGAGTGACACAAAGCCAGGGAAGGATGGAAATCTATTGTACTGCTTCTCTCTTTGCAATTTGGTCATGTCAAGAGATCTGTTGAATATCAAAGCTCCTCAGGTCACAACTTTGTGTTGAATTCTTGAAGCAGTCCTGAAACAATCAGCATCTATTCAGAATCAAAATCTCTAACAGATATCCTCAGAGTACATACTGAAATATATATAGATCTGGCATGATTGTTACTGCCCTCTGTTGTAAAAATTGTGCAAAATCTTTTTTTTTCCCCTAGTTATAAGTTGTGACAACTTTTATGAGTGACAACTTGCAGGGAGGTGGAGGATTTTTTTAAAGCTGCTTTTATGTCAGTTTTTCTGACCTGGGCTTTGCTGCAGTTTAAAAGCAATTTCATGGCAATATACAATGACCGAATTTCGCAGTTTAAGAATTACATGATCTTTATTCTAAAAATCTCTCTGTGCATCAAGATAGCAAAGCACAGATTTTTTTCTGTTCTCAGGAAAGACTTCTACGTGGGGCTGGCTGCTACTTGGAAAAATGAGTGACTGAAACACAATCTAGTCTTTCCGTCCTGCATGGTTGTTCTATCTGACAGTAATTTAGATTCTTATAAGTCTGTAGAACAAACCTTGTTTTCACAGACATCAGAGCTGCTTGTGTCATGCTACCACTCTGGCTCTACCGCAGGTCACTACCCTTTTCTAATGTGCCAGAGCTATCAGGAATGTGTGCAGTAGGTGGCGCTGAGCTTACACCACTAAGTACGGGTTTCCCTATTGCTCTCACCAGCAAGCATGATGAACTATTGTGCTTCAAAAAGAATCAATTTACAGAAGAGATTGTCTGGACTAGCACAGAAGGACTGAAAAACAAGCCAAGTAAAGTAAGACCTCTTCCAGAGTCCAAAAACCTTTTTTTTACTATCTTAATTTGAATTAGTTCTGCACTGTAGAAGTTAGACACTGTTTCATTCACTTGTTTAAAAATATTTTGGCATAAATAACCTGCACTGTTGTTACCGCTGAGGCCAGCGGTTAGATGGTAACCCTGCTAAAACTTGTGTTTGAAATTGGATAGCCTGACTTTGGACTACAGATGACATAACCTTATACTGCAGGTGTTGCATTCCTCCTTTATGTTTGAAACCTGGATAAACGCATATTTTACATAGTCTTTAGTATCTGTAATTCCCAATGGTCTTGACAAAACTTCTGATTCCTTGCTTTCTGTCCTATGCTTACAGGAAACTCCTTGAAGAAATACAGCCTACCATCCAGCGCCAAAACCCCTGGGTAAGAAGTCCACTGGTTTTGATATTGTTTAACTAGACACCTAAATATGTTCTGGTAGAAATACAAGTAAAATGACTCTTTCCAAAAAAATAACCGCTTCTCCCCATTTTAAGTGGCTCTTGCATTTTGTCTTTAGCTCTGATTCACTTTGAGGCCAGTCAAAAAGGTTTGATTCTTGTCCTATTCTCAGTAATTCCTCACTGGAAATGTATCCCCAAGTCTCCTTACCTATGCAAGAATCAGAGGTAATGGAGGAAAGCAAAGTCTGGTAGTTAGTGACTCAGCTCTGCACAGTATTGCATTGGAATAGAGCAACTGCTTGCCATGATACGCTCCCACCTGTGAGATGGCAATAGCAAGAATGACTGGGCTTTGAGAGGCAGGGCAGTCCCAGCTACAGAAACATCTGAAAACACACACTTTCATATTTGTGAACTCAAATTCTCCAAGTCCAAGTCTCCATTTACCCCAAGCAGAATAGCTACAATGAGAGCTTCTGTGTTAGTAAAATGGTTGAAGCTGTCAGGAAGACGTAAGTAGCTTGGTACAGCTACTGCTCCCTTATACTGACAGGAATTAATCCTGCTGAAAACAGAACATTCTCTGGTATCTGCACAATATTGCACCCTCCTCTGCTGTAATAATGCACCCTCTTATCTCTACTCTGTGATATTCAGAAATCCTTCCCCACATCTTCTGACATGTGACCTGACAGTCTCCTTATAAAGCCAGAGTAAATACTGCTTTAAGAGTCATCAGTAAGAAATAAAAGCAACCGAAATTAGTATTCTCTCACATATAATTATAGTATTTCCAAGCAACACAGTGGGTAAACTGTAGTCCAGAAGAAAGAATTGTTACAGTTTGGACTAACTGTTAGCAAGAATGGTTTGGAGCAACTATTAGCAAGAATGGGTTCATGGGGTGATCTGTGCTGGCGCACAGAAGAGCCTTCTTGCTGTCATGCACTTTCTGCACTGCACTAATCATTTACAATTAAGTGAATGCCACTGTTTTAAAAGCCCCAGGCCTAATTCTTCCAACAGCTGAATTAATTTCCTTATAAGTAGCTTGAATTTAAGCAGAATTATTCCTGATTTATATCCCTGGGGCTTAGTTGCCCTGGATGTAGACAAAAATATGTGTTTCTGATTATGCTAGTGATCACAAAACAGACAGTTAAAACTGAAGATTTTGATTTGGTCATTTATATAAATATTGTTTACATATGTTTTCAGTTTCAAAATTAACTGAGATTGCAACAGTGAAAATAGTAAGTGAAACTGAGTAATCAGGAAGGCTTTTACATGATAATATCAGTGTCACAAATGTGCTACAGAAATAAGCATGCTAAATAACACAAGAAAGGACAGTCAAGGTTGCTGTTAGGTTTTGTTACACATTCAGACTTTCTAAAGCACTATCCTAATCCATTGCATTGCATGGAGGTAGAGTGATTGTCCTCATTTTTCATTCTTATATGTCTTACTCCTACTCAGTATTAATAATTTTATGGTATGGAAACTTTATGCCTTACATAAACAGGGAGGAGGGAAAAGAAAGAAACTATACATTTCAGTTTGTGTATATCTAGGAAACAGCCATAAAGCGGCAGGGTAGCTAGTGATTTTCTTTTAATGCTTTAGTATATGTGTATAGATATATAAATACAGAAACACCACCTAAAGATGGTGATCATTAAGGCTTCTTTAATACACATTTATGCTTTTCTTTACTGGTAACATAAAGAAGATGACATTAAAAGCTATCGGATATTTAATTATATGATGAAGTTTTTTCCATTTTAACATGCTACAGTGACCCTTTTCTCTCAAGACTTTTTGCTGGTCCTCTTGTCCATGTAAATCCTTTCATTATGGTATCATCTCTTACTTAGAAACCTCGAGCTGCCTATATGGCAACCATCATGTCTTGGCAGCACGTTCGACTAAGGCGATGCAGTCTCTGTTAGTATCTGACATCTGGTAGAAATGGTGAGGTATTGACACATCTTACTTGCATGTGGTAAAAGGCTGTCTGGAAAAGAAGGCCTTGAAAATTGTTCAGTTTGCTTGAAATTAAAGGTTAAAAAAAAAAAGGAAATCACCATCTGCTAATGTGTGCCTTTGTTGTACCAGGGCTTCAGAGCAAAGAGTGTGTGTTTTCTTTTGACATTAATAGACCTGAAGTTGCACTTTTTTTGTGTGTCTTGCTATAAATCTCCTTGATGTTTTATGTTTTACGGCTGTGTAACTGGGGGGTTTGGACTGCAGTCACTGATGTCGCTCTAGTTTCATTCCACATGTCCTTTCCCAGCTGTGCCATCCATGTAAGTAGAGCTGGGCATTTACACTTAACAGACATTCACCTGGAATGGGTATACTTTGGTTTTGTATCCTTTTCATGTTTGCTATGAAAATGTTGTAGTGAATGAGATTGCAAACAGAAGCCTTCCCCAAATCAAAAATCTTTACCAGGACATGTCAAAATGTTGCAAAACTAAGTTGCTGATTCATAAATCAGAAATTACTGTGTCATTGCACTCAATGTGAAAAAAAATTACATGAAAAAAACCTGTGAACAGTGAACTAGTATGCACAAATAATCTATTAGGAAGCAATTAAGAGACAGAAAATGGGAAAAACTAAATGCATGCAGTGTTTCCTATCATTTGGTTTGCCCAGCTCTGCTTATAAGCAACTGAAATTGTCCCCAGGATCTGTTACGTGAATTATGTGAATGCTGGATGATGGTGTGTAGCATCATACTATTCAGTTGCATGAGCAGCCAAGGGCAGTCATCACCAGCATTTCCATTTCTTCCATTGGCCAAAAAATTGTTGTGTAACTACAATCTTGGTTACCACCAATTATATACCCTTGTTGGCAGACCATTTGTCTGAAATGCTTCCTGAAGTGTACTCTAACCACAACAGCTTCCAGTTCATCTGTAAAACCAGGATGTAAATTGTTTTTCCAGGGGAAGACTTACTGTTCCATCTGTGGAGCATAGGCCAAGCATCTGGGGAGAGAGTCCACCCAAGTTTGCTACAAAACCTAATAGAGTTGTTGTGCGTGAAGGCCAAACAGGCAAATTCTCATGTAAAATAACAGGACGACCTCAGCCTCAAGTAACTTGGTTTAAGGTATAACTTCCCCAAAACATTAATGTTTTGTTTCTCTTTTGCTTTCTCTTTTGAAATTTAGTGACTTGAAAGGATGAAATGCACTTGCCACTGCCAATTGTCATGGTGAGAATTTACATACAAGGAGAGCTATATTTTCCTCATTAATATGCTGAATAAACTCACAGAATAGCATTCCTTCTCAGTATAACTTCTCCCTTATCTGTCTCATTTAAAATATTTGTACAAAAAAATAATCTGAAAGCACCAAACAAGATCCAGGTTCCATTATAAAAGTAGTGAGTATGGGACATACGTCCCCAAAGACCTTACTAACTAGACAAAAGAAATAGACAAAGGATAGGAAATGTGAATATCATAATCTCTGTTTTATAGAGAAGGTCTTTAGGGATTTAATGCTTTGCCTGTGGTTACAGGGGAGGCTCTGACAGCTGTGCAAACTACAGCTGTATTTCCCAAGTTCCATGTCAGTGTCTCAGTCATAAACTGCCTTCTCTGTATCACTCACATTGGGTTTTACCTGTACATTAGAATGAAGATGATGTTTGCAAAGAAATGAAATTGAATTGAAAAGAAAATTAACTGTTTAGGAAATAACAGATATGATTGGGTTTTGGCATGCATGATTGTTTTTTGCAAATTAAAAAAAAAAAATTCAAGGCAGATGGATAACAGTTCAACTGTTTCAGTCTGACCTCTGCTAAAATAGTAGTAGCAGAAAAGTGTCTGACATAAAATAAAGGAGACCTGAGCTGCCACCTTCAGATCTGCATTAAAATTGGGAAATGTGAGCATCTGTCATTTACCAAAAAAAAAGCTTTATAAATAAGCAATATTTAAAATTCATTAGACTATTAAAAAAGCATTGAAGACTTAAGTCCTAGTGCTCCCTTTGGGCATACACAAGATCTCTAACCACTTTTTTTGTTAGTAAGGAGAGAGCTTTCAGGTGATAATTAAATATTACACTGATTAGGCCATTTTTACTGAAACTGTTAGTATTTTAGAGAATTACAATTACTTTGTTTTGGAAGAGCAAATATATATCAGCTCTGTTGGCATCCTGCTCCCCTTCAGCCTTCAAAAAACAGTTGTCTTATACCTAGTTAAAAAAAAAAAAAAAAAAAAAAAAGCGCTTTTCTTAGAGCTTTTATTTTCTTCCGGTGTCTCCAGGTTTTCTCTGGGGAGGGGGAAAAAAAACCACAAAAAACCCCAGGAAACTGCTAATAGAGCAGGGAAGTGCTTCCAAGTCATTGTCTGCTTTATTCGAGACTTATCCTTGTTGTCTGTAATACAAGAATGCCAGGGTACATCTCAGAAAACAAGAGGCGGTGGAAGCACTCACTAAGACATGTCCTTCAGTTGGTGGCTCCATCCAGAGTCTGCTTCTCCCTCCAGCTGCCATCATTTCTTTTGGGTCTGCTGGCTTACTAGGCAGTCTACAGTGCAGCTGCTCCACAACAGCCTGCTTACAGTCCTACCAGATTCAGGTTTACCAGCCACGCAACTCGGTGCAAAACAGGATTTGCCTTTCAGTTCCCTGCTCAGGGATGTGTGGTGATCAGCAAGCAGGGACTAGCAACCTAGCAGCTTGGATCTACACTTTGGTACTTCTTCATACAGGGTTTTGCAGTTTATTAGAGGTTATCTTATATATTTTGCTAGTGATTGTCAGCTTCTATAGCGTGTTAATCTATAATCTGGCATTTGCGATCTGGTCAAATGAATGAAGTATGCAAAATTCTTGGTTTTAGCAGCTCCATGAGTTCTGTTCATGTTTGTGTCCTTAAACACATTTCAACACTGGCAGAACTGCATATGTTATTCTCTAGAATACCACAGGTGTGTTGTTCAGAGATTCAGTAGTCATACCATTGCTGGCCTGCAGATACTCAGTCCACTCTTTTGAACTTATCCTCAAACCATCACTTTTGGTTAAACTGGTTTTCATTAGGCATTCATAATAATATTTTACTACCTATTTTGAGCACTGTGAAGCTGTCTTTTAATAATTCACATGCTTTGTGAAGTGCAAATGTGTTGTTGCTCTTTATCAGATTTTTATTGGCAGATTTTTGTTGTGAAGCATGGTTTTGCATCCCTATTCATAAGGCATGAATTAACAGGTAATCATGCATGTGCTTTGACTAGCTGCAAACAAGCTCAGGCCCGCAATGCTCCTGGTCATGTCAGGAAGGTGCTGCAGGGTCCTGCTGAGTGATAGGTATTTCAGCTCTGCCTCAGTGTCATGGAAACGAACTTTCATGGCTGCTGGACCACATCCGCCTGATGCAGAGCCAACACATGGCCACCTTCCACACAGCACGTAAGATTTCTAAACAATTAAAATTGCACTTTTCAGAACTAACGAATCAGCTTTTGTGTAAATGTTTTAGCTTATTGTTCTCTTTCCCCTTTTCTTACTTGTTAAGTTGCAAAGAACAGAAGCTTCTACTGTATCACCACCAAACCCCTGGCATGAACTAGCTTTTTTTATTCAAATAGGATTTACAGCACCCAGATAGAAGTAAGCTGATAGACTTCAGGAATGACAGTGTCTGAAAACACTGTAGTGTTTCCCAAAACATTACTGACCAAAGCCCTACAAGTCATACATTTGTACGCTTGCCCTTCCTAAACTTAGGATAGGAAAAGCTGTGATGCCTGATAGCAAGGGACTCATCTTTAATGGCTGGAGCTGAAGCAGAAGCACTGATTTGCTCACAAATGAGGGGTTAGTCAACTATTTCACAGAATTTAAAGGCAAAAACATGTTATTCTGAATATCTAATCTATGTAACAGAGAGCATAGAACTACACACATTCCTTTCTACCTCAAAGCCTTACCTTTTGATTTAACTCCAGCGTTGTAGCAATGCCTCTCTTAATGTATGTCTAGTGCCTTCTGCCACCCCCACCCGGCCAGAGATGAGGTTCTCTATTGCAGAATTTTTTCCAGTTTCTGAAGTGATACAGCATAAAGGAGCTATTGAGGGATAGAGAACTACTCCCCAGCTTGGATTTTTTTGCTTAAAAGTGTGATGTTTGACTTCCTGGAACAAACATGAACAGAAAACTGGTTTGAGCCCACATACAGTGAAAAGAATTTTTTCTAGGAATAGTGATACAGTAAATAATGAAAAGCCAAAACCAAACTGAGATGAGTGGGTGGCAAAATGCAGGGAAAAACAGCTTTCTACGGATATGAATTACAGAACTTTTGGATGCGGTTTTTTGTTTATGCCATCTAAGTATTGTTCATAGAAGGAATTTAGCTAGAAGAGGAGAAAGGCATTTTGACCTGATGTTTTACCAAAAATATTCTTGCTTCCCTTCTCTTACCAATAGCAAGCAGTCTCATGGTGTCTTGTGATATTTGCAGGGTGATATTCAGTTGCAACAAAATGAGCGTTTCAACATGTTTGAGAAAACAGGCATTCAGTTCTTGGAAATCCAAAATGCTCAGCTTGCTGATTCAGGAATTTACACGTGCACCGTGGTAAACAGCGCTGGGAAGGCATCTGTGTCTGCAGAGCTCACCGTTCAAGGTATAGCAACTAGCTTACAGGAGAGAGCACAAATGAGCCACAGACATTCCTTTAAAATATCTTTGGTTGTGTTCTTAGTATAAGCATTCCTTTTTCCCATTAGCTTCCTCTTTTTTCATTAAATGATACTGTGATAGCTTGGAGTGTGCTACAGCTGAAAACATTGTGTTGGTTCAATGGGAAAAGGCTATCCAAATGCTTTAAAACTTTCTTTAAAACCAACTTTTCACTTTTACTGAGATTTTGACCTCCATATGTTTTGAACATAGTTTTTAATTTCAGTGAATGGAAACCTTGCACTTGTCATTATAACCAGTAATTAATTTTTTGTTTGTTCAGTACCAACACCAGATGAACATTTCTAGCAGCTCCCTTTGGGGAAACAAAATTGTATCTGTATTTGTAGAACCAGGAAAGTAAAGTAATGGGGCTCTTACTCTAAACTGTAAGAGAGGAAAAACAGCTCAATGAAGTTAAAATTCAGGCTTCTCAGCTCCCAACCCTGCCTATTTCACTGCTGTTAAAGGAAATAAATGTCTTTGTATATATAGTTTAGGTTGTTCTATTCTATATATGCATTACCATACACAGTTCATTTTGCACTTTGATGCTTCTTAGGGTGCCCTTTGCATCCGCCTCAAAATCATAACAGCCTTCAGCAACCACACTAAAGAGGAATTTTGTTAGTTGGTGGGTAAGCCATCACTGGACCCAATTAAATAATTAAGTCAACAGCTGCTGGCGTGAGCTGCAGTCATAAGATCTGTGGGCTACATGCGCACCCAGAAGTGAATTTTTTGAGGCAAGACTTTTAGGTTCACATCAATGCTGTCACTCTGTAAGTGATCAAGAACATAAATAACAAGAGGATTTACATTTTGGATCCTCAGAACCACAACTAGCCTTTACAACTTAAAGCTGTACTTTTTATCTGTAGGTCCAATCTGATGAAACCATCGTAGAAGGAGCTTCTACAGGTTGCCTATTCAACTGATGTTTCATAGAAAGGGCCATTTTGTTCAATAAGCCTTTTTTTTAAACATGAAACTTGATCCTTACTTGCTTCCCTGAAGCGGTGAGCTTTCTGTTGTGTAATGAGTACATCTGCCTTGAGAGATGATGCAGAACTGGGGTCACAAAGTCAGTTGTGGTGTATGTTTGCTTCAGATGCTGACCACATCTCTGAATAATGCGGGCATTCTTTCTTGGATTAGTGCAGGTTCAGTAAAAAGGGCGCTCTCTTGCAATGTACTTGACTAATCGGATGATTCCACTTACCTAACCACAATATATAATACTTAATTCTTTCATTATCGATTAAATCAGGTCATAGGAGTTGCTACAAGATGCTAGCAGACAATCAAGTGGCTCAGAATTACTACATTTTCTTTTAAATCCATGCAACTTCATATATAGATAATCTTGTTCCAAGAGCTACATTTTTTCCCCCAAGTTCCCATAGTGGATAGTGGAGAGGGAGGGGAAAAATGTTCTTTTGGTGGACAGGGTTGCATGGTACTGCCTTGTCTGTAACTAGTAGTTATTCAGCTTCCTCTTCTGCATTTATCCAGTCTCTTTTCAGCTCTCATTTTTATGTGGAGAATTTCTGTTACTGTTTATTGACAGGTTTATTGAGGTGAGGTCAATCAGTTATTTCCCTCACTCACTGCACCCTTTGTGTGTGTGTAAATAGATTCTTCTGGTCACTCTGAATGGTGCGGCAAGTCCAAGCATTTAGATGTGGATTTTTGCTTGCAAAACACAGTGGAAATCAGGGTATCATCCATCACATGTTTTTGTTTTTTCCCTGAGGCAAAATCTGAAAGCATTTTTACGGAGTATTTGTTGATGACTTGCAAAATCATTATCTTGCAAATACATTATTACATGTCTCTCTACTGTAGTTTCTAGTCTCACAGATGACCACAGTGTAGATGTAACTTTGATCTGACCAGGAGAAAACAAGCTGCATCCTGTAGCGTTAACTAGGGAAAAGTGGATAGATGTGGTTGGTACATGATCTGGAGTGGTATTTCTGTTCTTCCAACTATTTATTATCTCATGCTGCCCCCAAGAGAAACAAATACTGTCAAGGTCTGGGAGAATGCATGGAGGATTACACACATATGAGACTGACTGAACAAAAGAGACTGACTATGGGCAGGCATGTGCTTAGTTATTGCAATGCAGCTGGTGAGGTACCTTGGCAAATCAATATAGCTCAGCAGTGTTCCCAGATTTCCTGGTGGTGTTGCAAAGTGAAGAAATGTGGTATTAGCTTTTGTGTTATTCATGTTTAACATGGTAACACTTGCTACACAGCAAATGAGTTGGTAAAAGTTTACAGGTGGGCTCAGGTGTTTTGGGAGTTTTTACTACTGTTAATTTGTTTTTTCACTGTGGGCATGCTCAGGTGTAGTACTGATGGTTTGTCTTTCTCCACTTCTACAAGCTGTGTGGAGTTCCCATAAGATTTGATGAGCTGCCTCCCAGTTGGAATATCTTCCTTACTTCTCTCCCCCAACAAGGAGTCTTTGAGGTTCACAGAACCTTTAGTTCTCAAGGGACCAAGACCTCTTTGTGTTTCAGCTGAGCAGCTTGCTGTTGTCCATATCAAATTTCAGGTGTGGTGATAGTCAAGCTTGACTTCTATGGATTGAAAATATGAAGAGTGAAGGTTCTTAAGTATATTCTTTGCTTAAAATATTTCAAATTTATGGAATACTGTACAGAATTGTATGTATAAGTTACCTGCGTTTTTTTCTTTTTTGATTTCAGGTCCAGATAAGACTGACACATACACTCAGCCACCATGGTATGTTTTTACTGGAGTACTTGCACTAATTTTGGCATTTACAGCATGAGCCTTCCTCGCAAAGTGATAAATTTTGGGGGTCAGTCTATATTTAGAAGTTAGAAAATGTTTACTTGGAATGAGATTCTCTCTTACTGCCAAATTCAACTGTCCTGGTAGACTCCTACAAAATAGTTGGTGGAACTGGTGGCAACACTATGAAATGCAGAGTTCTAGTCTGGTTCAGAAAAGCAAAATTTAGATGGCTTTATGCTCACTGTACCCATGTAGCCAAACAGTTATATAATCTGAACAAAAACTATGTAAAGAGAAAGTATACTCTGTACCAAATTGATCAAATTTCCTTTTTGGAGTCAAAAAACTGCATTCATCTTGTCAGTACTGAGATGGTTGTTCTTTGCTGTCATGAGCAAAATGTGTTATGGTCTTTGCTGTAGTCTGAAAATACTTACAGAAGTATGGTTAAAGTAACAAGAAACAACCAAAAATACCGTATTTTAGGGCTTTATCAAGATTTTTAAAGTTAAATGACCATAGTAGTTTTGCCTCCTCCATTGTTCAAAACAAAACAAAACAGAGAGATAATTTGTAAAATGTAAAAATCTTACAGTTGTAACTGTAAATCTCATAGGCATTATTTCCCTAGTACATTTAACTCTGGCTGAAGAAAGTACTACAATAAATACCCTGAATCTCCCTGAGAGAATAAGTCAGTGGCACTAAATCTAGTGAAACAGAGCTGGGCTAGAAATTACTTCCTATATTCCAAGTATGTTCCAATTCTGCCTTGGAATAATACTTTGGAAGTGTGAGAGAGAGACACAGGGCTCTACAGGTAATAGCTTAGTGGTCAGGGCAGTCAGATTCAATGAAGGAAATTTAGATTCAAGTCTCCAATTAGTCAGCTACTCTTGTGCCCTCAGGGTACTGAGCAGCAGATCCATTATAATTCTGAGAAACTCTTCCTAATAAAACCATAGATAATATTGTTACATCCATTCAATTGACTTATTGGGGTTTTTTTTTTGACAACGCCCCCTCTCTCTCCCCTAGACTTTAGTCCGGTTTCCCTTGCAGTCCTCTTTTGAAATCACCTGAATTACAGGACACCATAATTAGAAATAGTAAATGGACTGCACAATTTACATTTTCATTTCCCTTTAGGGAGCTATTTTATGTGGCATTTTGAGCTATAATTATATATGGCCTCAATTTATTAAAAAATTAAGTAGTGTTACATCATGGTCATCCCAGGGTCTTGAGTAATTGCTCTCTATCTAAAGTAACAAGTTATTGTCTGACTCACAAAACATATTAGAACCTGAGCAGTGGATTTACATCCAGAAAATCCTCAGTTGAGACAGTGTCTGAGCACTGGTGACATTTTAATGAATCTTTTCACTTCACCTTTTTCATCCATGTTCTTAATCTGTGTGAAGGAAACTAAAGGCTAATTAGTTCACCTTCTTGCTAAGGGCTTGTACGTTTATGTCGTTGCTGATAATAAGTCTTTATACAGTGTCATATATCTGTAAACTTATCCTTTTCCTTCAGCATGCCACCAAAACCAACACTTGTTGTTAAAGCCATTGAAAATTCAGAGTTCAAACAGGCAACTAGCAATGGCATTGCTAAGGAGCTGAAATCCAGCAGCACTGAACTCATGGTTGAAACCAAAGACAGGGTGTCAGCAAAGAAAGAGACCTTTTATATCTCCAGAGAAGTCAAAGACAGTAAGCCGGGACAGCACCAAGAAGCCAATGCAGTATCTCCTCAAGAACCTAAAGAAGGAAAAAAAGGATTTCATGTCTTGCAGAAAACTTCAAGCAGCATCACACTACAAGCTGTCAAACTGCAACCAGAACCAAAGGCAGAACCCCAGGCTACATTCATCAGACAGGGTGAAGACAGGAAAAGGGCTGTGCAGTCCCTGATGTCAACTCAACAAACCCTGTCTCTGACAGGGCCAGTCAGTCCAAGGAGTAGAGAAGCAGAAAATCGATCTGGAGCCCGGAAGGCTGTAACAGAGGAGAAGAGAGAGCCTCTGGGAATTCCCCCTCAGTTTGAGAGCCATCCACAGAGCCTGGAAGCATCAGAAGGCCAGGAGATTAAATTCAAGAGCAAAGGTAAAGCGATGAAAGTTATCAGAGCCCTGGTGTTAGTCAAGTTCCCCTTCTTTTTATGGAAGCGGCAAAGCAATTCCTCCTTCATTGCAAGTTGTCCTTCTCCTAAAGCATTTTGAAAATAGATGCAGAATCTCATGCTGTTTCCACAATACTCTTCACATTGAAATTTTCAAATCATTCCATGCCATAGTGTCCATCTCTTCTCCCATCTGGGGTTTCCCGAGGTGTAGTCAATGGCACTCTTTCTAGGAGGTAGTGTTAGGGCCTCTTACATGAGGGCGCAAGAGAGCAAATGGATGGTACACTTTCTAGAACTGTAACTAGTTATATTTTGCTCTTGAGCCAAAAAAACCATTAGATATGAAACTACAATCAGTCACTGCATTTCCCTTGCGTCATCTACTTTTACTCCTCATATTTGGTCAACCCAATGCTGATCTGAATGCTTCCTAACAGCTAAAATGATAAAGTCTTAATTAAAAGGGAGGTTTGGAGTTTGCTCTGCAGAATTTGACTGGGTTTTAACCTCTCAGAAGAGTAATGAGAGCTGCATTTTGCAGAATCCAGGGAGCAGATTTTTTTAAAATTAGAATTTCAGTAGAAAATAATTTTGAAGCATTTTTCTGCTATTTTTTTAAAATAACATTCACACTTCAAAGTGTTCCTGCAAGTGAGAGCGAAATTGGTTTTCATGTCTCTGGAGGGAAAAAAAAATCACAACAAGACCATGGTTATTTATTTCATTTCTTGATAGTTCTTGCATCATGAGTAAAGAATACAATTTATCTCACAAACCCAGAGAGTAAGGAGGGGAGAAAATATTCCAAAGATCCTGGCACCTTTTGAACAGTTTATTTTTTAGATATATTAGTACTAAGAACATGGATTACTTTCTATCAGAGCATCTCAAACACTTTGCGAAGTTTAACTAATTCATGATCCTGTTTGGTAGGGAAGTGTAGTCCCTACTGTACAGAAACCAAGGAGATCATTCAGTTCTTATTGAAATACCTTTTCATGTGGCTTTGCATCCAAGGCACAAACCCTTATCTGCAAAGGCGTCTGTAGGGAATTTACAGTGGAATGTCCCTAGTGCACTTTAATAAGTAATCTGAGAAACTTTCCTGAGAATCCTCTCTGCGAAATGTGACCAAGTTTGCTTTCACAGGCTCTCTGCTTCTTGGTTGCAATGGACAATGGAAATGCTATTACACCCTTAAGGAGGCTTCTAATTGCCAGGCTGTCAGCTCAGCATGCTTCTGGGTCTATACAGTTGCTACAAAGCACCCAGGTTTTTTGACACTTCAGGGTTTGTTTGGTTTTTTTCCCCAGTTTTTGGAGGTTCTCCCACCTCCACTGTTCTGCACTAATTTTCTGTGGATTCCAATGTGCTCTTTCTCTGCTGAGCAGGAAAGAGAATCTTTCCTGAATAATAACTTCTAGATTCTAGTGGAGAAAATAACAGAAAAAGGACATTTCCTGCTTTCTGGTGTATGCAATGGGCATTCAATTTTCTGCCCCATTTGTGGGTGTAATGGTAACCTGCCCCCTTCCAAATTTATTATGGATTTGGAGCTGGATTTAAGGACTGACTTCCGCTCCCCCCAAAAAAGAAGGAATTCCTTGTTTTCCTATTTCTAGTCATTTGTATCAGGTGGAATCCTGCTTCTAGCTGAGGGTTCCTCTTCTGGATAAGTCACTCCCCTATCCTTCTATTTTCTCCATTCAGAAGCATTTCCTGCAGTATATCATATGTCTGTGTTGTGGATATTCCTGCCCTCTCTTGCTGTCTGTACCTTCTTCCAGGCCTGAGCACTCTTTCTGTAGTGAAATGGGTAGAGCTGGGAAGGAACATCAGCAAGCTGGAAGCCTGGTTTGCTGTAATAAGTGAAGGATGCGGTGGGTGAATTTTTTTGGTGTTCTTCCCTAACCTCTCCTCTTTGCTCATCATAGCAACTGCCCCATGAAGTCCAGACCTCCTTCAGCATTACTAGGAGCCAAATCTGGTTCTCTAGAGCTCTGACACAGGCAAAGCAGACAGTGAAGCCACAGCTGTTTTGCTTCTGCTCCCTGAAAGTTTACTGTCCTAGGAAGTTGCTTGCTTTGCCTACATCTGGACCCTAGCCTGGAAAAAAAAATACCCAGAATCACAGAATGCTTGAGGTTGTAAGGGACCTCTGGAGGTCATCTGATTCAACACCCCTGCTCATGCAGCATCATCTACAGCAGGTTGTCCAGGGCTATGTCAAGGTGGCTTTTGAATTTCTCCAGGGAGGGAGACTACACAATCTCTCTGGGCAACTTGTGCCAGTAATTAGTAACCCTCACAGTGAAAAAGTATGTACATTCAGAGAGAACCTCCTGTGTTTCAGTTTGTGCTCATTGCCCCTGGTCCTATCACTGGACAGCACTGGAAAGAGCCTGGCTCCATCTTCTTTACACCCTCCCTTCAGATACTTATATACATTGATGAGATCACCCTCAAGCCTTCTCTTCTCCCAGCTGAACAGTCCCAGAATAAACAACCTCAGTGGTAGGTACGGTGGATTGCAAAGTACTGCTAGGTGCTCGGAGAAACCAGTCTAGCAGGGTAGGAAGGAATGGGGAGGCATTTCTTTCTTCCTCCTCTAATATCACATCCATTTTGTCTGTGTCTTTTAGAGGAACAGTGTTCAGATAGAAGTGCTTGGGGTTTTTCAGGTTACCAAATATTTGTTATATCTTCTGGCCAAGAGGTTTTGGAAGATCAGAAATATCAAACTGTCTTTTTGAAGATAGTTTTGTGTATTAGTTGCTCGTTAAGGTTTATATAATCATGTGTGTGTAAATAATACCTATTTTATACTAAAGCAAATAATGGAATTACACTAAGGGAAATACCTGTTCATGAAAATTCAAATACCTGATTGTCCAGTTTCAGGGAAACCAAAACCAGACGTGGAGTGGTTCAAAGAGGGTGAACCAATTAAAGCTGGAGAAGATGTCCGAATATATGAAGAAGATGGGATTCATTGCCTATGGTTACAGAAAGCCTGCTTGGGGCACAGTGGATCTTACAGCTGTGCAGCCTTCAACCTGAAAGGTCAGACTTCCACCAGCTGGTTGTTAACTGTCAGAAGTAAGTAAGCTCTTGTGAGCCCACTGAGCTGCACTTTGAAAACTGTGGCTGGGGTTTTCTAAGCTTTCAGAGGGTGTTGGCTACAAAATTTATGTTGCAACTTGTCAATGCAGGCTAATTCTGATTCCTAGCTCTGTAAATAAGGTGCTGTGGGATACCTGGCAAACCACTTTTTGCATCAGATTCCATTCTGACCTTTTGGGTTTTTTTGTTTGTATAGCTGAAACCATATCGTTGAATGTTTTAAACACAGGGAGACCTGTTCTCCATTGAGGTTTTCTATTAATGGTTGTATTTAATACAGGTTGACAAAGATTTTATTGTTGTTGCATTTAGTTTCTTTAGAGTTGCTTAGCATTTCTATAAAACACAGCATATCTGAAATGTTTTGCAAGCACAAACCAATCCTGTGCAGTAAAGCGAATAAGAAAAGCGAAAGGAATGAGAATTGCGTTCTGCTAAATTCAAGTACACCTCCCAGTGACAAATTATTTTGAGCTTGAAGGCAGTGTCTTGCTAGTCTGGTCAAAAGATTTGTTGGCCTCTTAGCAAATCCTGCCCTCACTTCTAATCTTTTCACCTGATTTTAGGCTTTTTCCTGGAGCTATGATCATGTTTATGCAACATTACTCTATTTGCTGTGCCTGAGGCTAAACCAGGATACCCAAGATACTCTCTGTCTCATGAGAGACCTGTAAACTGCATCCTTAAGTCACCCTGTTTCACTGCCAGCCAGGGGAAATCTGGGACAGGGACTAGAAGACAGACAAGCAGAGAGAAGGATTACCCTTCTTATTCTTTGTGCTGCTCTCTGGTAATATGTTGCATACACTTCTAGTGACCGGCTGCAAATGGTGGATTCTGGCATAAAAAGCCACCACCTAAGATATGGCTTGGGGCTGGCAACACATGCCATGTAGTTTATAGAAGAACCCTTTCTTTACACCAGTCCATCGCTCAAAATTGTTTCTATTCCCCAGTAAAACATTCCACTATGGTTAGCTCAGCCATGTCGCCTACGCATACCTAGCAAAAGTCAGTAATTTGTAAAGATAATTTTGTCAATTTGGGTTAAAGGAACTGTTTTCATTTTGGTTTTGAAGGGCCTAAAGTCCAAGAGGTTGCTCCATGCTTTTCCAGTGTCTTGAAAGGATGTACTGTGAGTGAAGGACAAGACTTTGTGCTGCAGTGCTGTGTGGGAGGCGTACCTGTGCCTCAGATCACATGGCTTCTCAACGGTAAGGAATCCCCTGGTCTGCAATACATGTTTGCACGTATTTACATCCGCAGTCTCAAATGCCACTCATAGCAAGGCTGTGAATACTGCACAAAGCACTCTAAATCACCGTCATATAACCCACTAGACTATCTGAAGAAAATCAGTGTACATACACGTAACATGCACAAAGCGTGGTTTTCTTGGGCGTTTTTTGTCTTACTGCAGTTGTCCAGTATGTCCAGCAGGGGACTCTGGTGACAAGCTTGTACGTAGTGGGTTTCCTGGGGTTTGTTAAAACTCAGCTCTTCACCACGCTGCGACAAAGCCTGTGTTCCTACTGTGTGCTGAATCCTGTGCTACCCCTACTCCTTTGGCACTAGCCTCTGCTCTGAGAATAACAGGTTGCCATCATGATCTTGCAGGCATAATAAGTTCTAAGCAAAATAAGTGCAGTATATCACTCTTTACTGTAGGAAGGGAAATGATGCCCAATTCCACCCTTTCATCAGCTAGACAGGTCATAATTGGTATTAGCAGCTATGTCCTGAAGATCTTAAAATTACAGCTTTTCTGGTTGCTTCTTTACTAGAAATATGTTCCTTGAGATTCTAATGCTTGCCCAAAGCTGACTAAAAAAGAGGATAAGTAAAATATATTTCTCTTTTATCAGACTGTATAATTAACCCTGCCCTAATTACACAAACGAACATGCAAATTTCCCTAACCAGTCCCCTCTTAATATTGGAATTGGGCCCAAACATCAGTGTTTTGCTTAGATTCCAAATGATTATAGAGATCCAGAGACTACATGCTTTGTCTAAGGGCTCTTTCCATTTAGAGCTGTATCTATTAAACACGAGATATTTACTCAGCTTAAACCTTGATCACCTCTATTACTCCTGAAGGGCAACTGATTTTTTTGCAGACTTTCCCAGGCTATCTGTGTGTATGTGTGTGTGATTTAAAGACAAACAGCATACTTTGCCATAAAGATATTTCCTCCAGGATTGTTTTTAAAATTAATTATTTGCATATGATCTCTGTTTCTCTTTAGCTGTTTAGAGTAAATGGGTGAAGTGAAAGAGGTGGCAGGGCAAATGAACCATGCCCTTGAGATTGATTATATTCCCACAGCCTAGTCTGTTCCCCTTCCCAATAGCTCCATGTCTAGAACAGAAAGGCCGCTGCTTTATTTACTACATGAAACATGTGAGTAAAGGCTCTGACACTCTTCTGCTGGAATTTGTTTCTCTGTCTGAAGGCTACTCTGCAGTTCCTCCTTTGCAGACATGATTAGAATCGCTGTTTTGCTGTGTAAGAATTGTGCCTTGCAGCACAGAAGGAGCAACTCTGACATATAGGGTGTCATTTCATCTCCATGTTCCAAGGGTACCCCCTGCTCATAAAGGTTTCCCTTAGTCATTGAATGATGTAGTTATACACAGTTGTCTTGCACATACAGAGCATCTTCCTGTCTCAAATTACTTTGTGTTACAGTTCATTGGGCGCAGACACAGCTTCTCCATTGATGTAACCATGTTCTAGTTTGCTAACCAGAAAACTCTTGTCTCCTGAAAAATACAGCCTAGAGATCAATAAGCAGCATATTTCCGTAGGCCTCCAGTATGCACTATGTCTCCCTGCCTTTTTTCAGAATGTTTGTTCTGCTTTGACCTTTCTTCTCACTAACCTCAAATGAGTCTCCCCCTCTTCAGGTATAACCATGTTTATATTGCATCCAAGCATGCCATGGTTTAATCCCAGCCAGCAACTAAGCACCACACAGTGACTTGCTTGCCCCCCCTCCTGTGGGACAGGGGAGAGGATTGGAAGGGTAAAAGTGAGAAAACTCATGGGCTGAGTTAAAGACAGTTTCATAAGTAAAGCAAAGCTGTGCACACAAGCAAAGGAATGCATAAGGAATTCATTCGCCACCTCCCATTGGGAGGCAGGTGTCCAGCCATCTCCAGGAAAGCAGGGCTCCATCATGCGTAACGGTTACTTGGGAAGACAAACACCATCACTCCAAATGTCCCTCCCTTCCTTCTTCTTCCCCCAGCGTTATATGCTAAGCTTGACATCTTATGGTATGGAATATCCCTTTGGTCTGTTGGGGTCAACTGCCCTGGCTGTATCCCCTCCCAACTTCTTGTGCCCACCCCAGCCTACTCACTCTTGAGGTGGTGTGAGGAGCAGAAAAGGCCTTGAGTCTGTGCACTTTTTCAGAACTCAATAGAAAAAAAAAATCATATGGGACCAGATGTGTGAAGTTTACAAGAAAATATCAAATGCAAATTGTCTTCTAAGCATGACAATGATAGCAAACTAGAATTAATTTTTGAAAGAAATAGTGAGAAAAGTATGCATATTTCAGTGAAATAATGAATGTAAAGACCAAGTTATCAAATAACCAGAAACATGAACAGAAGGCTGCTTTGAGAAACAAATAGAAAATAGCAAAAAAGCAGAACTCTCTCACTCCTAGGCTGGCCAGCTCTTGATACTGAACAGCTCTTGATACTGAACAGCCTGTATGCTGTCCAATCTGCCTTCCCACAATCTCCAAGGAATCCACACCACCTCAGAACTAAAAGACTTGCAATAACTTCCTGTACAATGTTACATACAAGTACCATTTTAGATACTGAGCATTTTTACCAGCTGTGACTAAATACAAATTTAAAATATTTTCCAAGACATTATACAGATTGATCTCTCTTGCAGGTCAACCAAGAAAAAAAAATACATTATGTACTCTGTGCATTGGCTGCAATTACTTCTTAGCATCTGTGAGGATGAGTCGTTCTTCTCTATGCATAGGCACTGCACAGATAAAATCCACAGTTCAGTCAGGTAGTCTTATTTGAGCTCTTATTCTTTGCAGCTTTACTGTCTTCAGTTGCTTTCTTAGATTTTATCCCTATTTTAATGACTTAAAGCATTTTTCCAACTCCTTCAAGACGGTTCTTTTGTCCTGTTGCTCTCGCTCTCCCCCTTATTTTAAGTTTCTTTCTGAATTTGCACAGATTTACTGGCAAATTCCCTGAAAGTAAACTTCTTGTGTTTTAGTTCAGGTCTCGCCAAAGCCTTATAAATAACTTCTCACGTGTGCTCTCTGTGACAATACTTCAGTACGTAACTCCAATTTACTTTAGTTTCTTTAAATACTTTATTGGTAACTTCTTTTTAATATGCAGGAATAAGGCCTATATGACTATATTTTAAGTATCTTCCTTTTCATGTTGCTTTCCATGTGGATTTTTTTCCCCTGAGCTGAATTGAACCTCTTTCTGCTGAATGTAAGAACAGTATGACCATGACTTTAGCATCACAATTCTTTGAGCAGTGTTTGGTTTTAGGATAGCTGTCTGGTCTGTCTAGAACGCTTTTAATAAATGGGCCAGGGGAAAATTTCTTTCTTCTGGCATAACATGCCAGCAGGAAGGTATTTTTTGTTATTGTTCCTGCTGCCAAGCTGTCATGGAGATTTGACTGTTCTGCCTCTGGAGAAGCGAATATTTCACTGCTGGGAGAATTGTTTTTATTAGATCAAAATACAAGTACAATGGACATAACTTAGAATCTTGTTGCTGGTTATTCCTCAGAGCTGATATAGTTGTGTTTGTTTTCTGGGGTCTGATGAAAAGGTTGTTCTGGAAATGAATTCACTACTCTGTGAACAGTGCTAAAAAATAGTCATAGGTTTTTTGGGACCTGGAGTGAAAAAGGGGATGCCCTGACAAAAGTTGATGACACGGTGAAGAAGACCACATTTTCTTTTTCCACACAGAACACTTACCCTATTCATTTGCTTATTTACAACAGAAATAAAAAAGCATTGTTCTGTTTTTGATGATGCAGCTTTTATCCTGAGTGCATTTCTGATATGGTTATCATCATAGCACTATTAGGCATTATTAACAGTTTCAATGTCAGAATCCCAGACAGGATCCCTGTTAGGTTAGATATTCTACAGTCAGACCTGGAAGGCAGTCCAGTGCCCCATGTCCTCTTACAGAAGCTTTGTCTGCTTGGGTTTTCAGCTGTACATGTACATATTTGAATGTAATGTTATTCCCACAGGCAAAAAATATGTGATTGCACCTAATAGTTACAACAGTTTGTGTGTAACTGAGTGAAAGGGAGCTCAAAGAAATCTGCAATAAGAATATGTGACCTGTGAAGAAAGTGGAGAGAATTTATTCTAAAATTGGAGTCTTCTGGGCAGTTGATTAAATGTTCACCTGTTTTTCATGCAATAGAAAATTTGTTAACTTAACAGACAGATGACTTATCTTATAAGAAAAGGAACAAGATCAACTACCACATTTTATAACACATGTAATTATTGGATCATGCTGATTTTGCCACGTGTTTGTATTTCGGAGTGACATTACATATCCAGATAGATGGTGCATAGATAATGACTGCCTTCTGAGTTTGCTAGTGTTGAAAATCAGAGATGAGAGAAAAATCTGTCCCATCATTTAATTTATCCTGTTTGTAGTGCAGAGCTGGTTCTTAGAAACCCCAGAGTCTTCGTCGTAATCTTTTAAAGTAATTTTGGCAACAAAATCAGTTTTCATCTTTCCTTTTGACCATGATTTCCCAAGTGACAGATGTCTTTGATTTAGTTCTGCACAGTTTCTCTGCATTTTCACCTTCTTCTCTTAGATGACCCCAATTTCTTTTTCCAGCATGATGTTTGTGCACAGATATCAGGCCCTCTTAAGCATTGCATACACCGGGAAAGCAACCAATGATGAGTCAGTAGTGGAAACTATTTAATACCGGGAAAACAGATTGCAGAAGCATTTCAGAGAGTAAGGCTGAGATTGATGACAGTTCCTGAAACAATAGCAAGGCAACTTTAACCAGTGTACACTAACATTTAGGCATGTTCCAAACCAATTTAAGGAATCAGTTTCTTAAAATGACCTTCTTTAATAGTCACGTCACCATAGATCAGACTGTACCTCTGTTACCAGACTATACATACCGTAGTATAGGTTGACTGCTTGTGTAAATCAGCCTCTTGGCTCCATCATAGATTTTGCTGTCTCTCTTGGAATGTCTTCCACTAAAAGTACTTGATGGAGGACTTCAAGTGCTTCTCCATGCCCAACAGGTTTTACACATCTAGACAATAACACTAATATCTAGTTTCAGGCAAAGTACAAGATGGAGACAATGTCTGAAGCATACACAGAAGACGTTTTTTTCTTACCCACCTGAAAGAAAATCCACTCAAAATACAAAGATAAACCTTTATTCTCTTGCTGCTACTCAAGGTAGCACCCAGTGAACCTAATGACAAGATTTGTCTGACAACCATATTCTACTTTGTGCTTGGGATGCTGCTGCTTGTAGTCACTAGAGAGCAGGGGACATGCACTAGGAGAGCAGGATTTGGCTCTGCACTTTAATATACTGGCTGGTGTTAGGCATCCATATTTCACTGAAATCAGGAATTGCTTTTGAAACTTGTGGCTGATGTATTAAGACAATTTTCCTTTCTGTCTGCAGACCAGCCAATTCAGTACGCCCATTCCACTTTTGAAGATGGAGTTGCAAAATTGACTGTCCAAGATGCCCTACCAGAAGATGATGGCATTTATACCTGTCTGGCTGAAAACAACACAGGACAGGCATCTTGCAGTGCTCAAGTCACAGTCAAAGGTGAATATCTCAGCCTGCTGTAATTTCTGCAAGGATATCAGCTATAATCTTCTCTGAAAAAAACTTGAATCCTTAACAGAAGTGGTTGTAAGTGGATTCCGTGTTTTTTCTAAGCTGTAGTCAGCTGGGTACCTTTTCTCCCCTTTAGAGATATGTGCAACTTAAGTGCTTAAGGACTATGAAATGTAAGGTAATATGCATGTTTCAGGAAAAGGTATTAATGCCGTGACCTTAGCAAGAAGGGCTTGGTGTGATACAGAGCAGCGAGGCTAAGTTTTGGAAGAAGTGTTCCAGTGTAGGAAAGGACTGTCACTGCTGAAAGAAAAATAAGTTCAGTATCACCAGTATCACCCATCAGGCAGAGTGCATTATGGTGAGGAGGCAGATGCTACCCCTTTCTCTTGAAAGGCAGAGCGCAGAGACTAGTGCCAGGGACTGCAATTATGATAGCAAATGCCAATATTCTTGTTTTGCTACCAGGATTTATTAGAGATAGTTCTGAAGAGGTATATGTATCAGCTAATTGGGAGCAGTATATCTCTAAATAAGCAGAATGTTGACAGTGAAAGTACCAGAAGAACATTGCAGTAAGCAATTGAGGTGATCTGTTGTCTCTGAAATCTGAGAGCACCCTCTTTGCAAATATCACTAATTTGATACCCTCAGTGCTGATTTGACACAGCTGGTTTGTCCATGAAAGCCATAATTCTGCACCAGGATCTGAACACAGTCTAAAAGACCAGAGATGGCACTGAAGACAAGAGATTATAGATTCCCATGGATAAATTGAACAGTGAGGTCATATCAATCAGTATTATTGTCTTTATTCTTATCATTTCACCTGGAATCAGTTTATACAGGTGTTTCATTTTATGGAGATGATCAGCTCTCTCTCTCTACAGTCCCACTCCGTGAGACTCCCCCTCCCTCTACAATCAAGCTTGTATTTGGTATTTTTCATCTGCAAATGATTTTTTCCCAAAGTTATGATAGTTTGGCACTGCCTGTCCAACAGACTGTTGAGTGACAGCTGCCGAGGGGACTATTCCATTTGTCTATGACCAAATAATACCTGCTCCAAATTTGTACACACAGCTCAGTGGGAAATGTACCCTGATCCCTGGGATCACATGATTTGTGTTTGATTGCCAATGTTCTGTGGTGTTTGTCTACAGCACTTCAGTGATATGCATGCCCCTATTCTGTCTGCATGAATCCGCTTAAAACCCTAGACAAGCTTAAAATGAAAACAAAGTAATTCTGGTAAACCTAAGAGTTAATTTCTTGATTACCAAATTGGAA
>JAVJGI010000064.1:31551918-31631212 GCA_035590275.1 Ibycter americanus | reverse complement strand
AATAAGCCTGAAATCACTCTGTTCTCAAAGCTGTCATTTATAACTTCTCTGAAGCATTTCATCTGCATTAGCTAAGGGGCAATCAAGAGCGCTCCACCTCAAGGGAGCTGTCTTTGACATGGGACCTGCTGATTCTTCAGTGGGACACAGAAGCCAAAAAGAGAGCCCTTCTCTTGCTAACTAACCATTTCTGAGTTATTTTAGAGTTGACATACAATGCTAACGTGGGAGCAATAGAGAGCTAGCCTTCCCCTACGCTTGTGTACTCTGCTGAGCTATTTCAGGCCACATAGTTGCTGTTGCATGAGTTGGATTCCTCCTGTACTTTAGCTAGTCTGGGGCTAGAAAGCTACTTTGCCACTGTTATGGGGAGTTTGTTCCTCCCTTTTGCATCCCATTCTATTTTCTGGAGTCATATAGTGTGGGTGGAAGAACAAGAGCAGAACTAAGAACATGCGTGACAGGCTATAAAGCCATGATTTCAATACTTTTACAGCTTTAGCTGTCCCCTCCACTTCCTCCCTAAAACTCATTATGTTCTTGTTGCCATAAGGATTATTATAGTAACTTTCCTCAAGACTCAGATCAATGTGGATTTGCCTACTGAAAATAGTACCAAATTTAAAATTGTGATTTCCCAATCTCTTATCTGTTCATATATTTTCTCCATCAGATCCTCTAGCAAATGCTTATTGGCATTAGAGTTCTCTGAGACTCACTCTGAATGCTGCTGCTGAGGCTTCTCTAAATGCTCAGCTTTTACAGACAGATTACAGCAGGAAATCAGTGTACGTGCAGAAAGAGAAAAAACTTCAAAAATCCTCTCCTGACCAGACATTGATAAAACCGTTTCTGAATTGTAACCCATCTCTCTTCAGTTCCTTTTAATCTTCATGATTTAAGGTTTTCAGGTTTCATGCAGTGCTCAGTTTGTTCATTCATTGCTAGAGAAATATTTTCCTTTTGTATGTGAAAAGTAATTTATATTTAATCTAAGAAGGAATTGATGTTCTTGGCACAGCATCAGTATCAGACCAATGTCAGAATTCAGCTTTTCTTTAACTCGCTACTGTGGTCCTTGGACACATTTCTTGAATCTATCTGGGTCTAAATTTCACTTCATATTGCCATTTTTGGCTTTGCAGTTCTGATGCAGCAAGGGTCACACTGAGGGGCATATCTGCTGTGGTCATTGGGGAAACTTTACCTGGAGTGAATCATAGAATCATTTAGGTTGAAAAAGACCCTTAAGGTCATCAAGTCCAACAGTTAACCCAGGACTGCCAAGTCCACCACTAAACTGTGTCCCTAAGCACCACATCTACGCATTTTTTTAACACTTCCAGGGATGGTGATTCTACCACATCCCTGAGCAACCTGTTCCAATGCTTGACCACACTTTCAGTGAAGAAATTTTTCCTAATCTCTGATCTAAACCTCCCCTGGTGCAACTTGAGGCCATTTCCTCTTGTCCTATACCCTGTTATCTGGGAAAAGAGACTGACCCCCACCTGTCTACAACTTCCTTTCAGGTAGTTATAGAAAGCAATAAGGTCCCCACTCACCCTCCTTTTTTCCAGGCTAAACAACCCCAGTTCCCTCAGCTGCTCCTCATAAGATTTGTGCTCCAGACCCTTCACCACCTTCGTTGTCCTTCTCTGGACATGGCTCCAGCACCTCAAAGTCTTTCGCATGGTGAGGGGCCCAAAACTGAACCCAGGATTCAAGATGCAGCCTCACCAGTGCCAGGTACAGGGGGATGATCACTGCCCTGGTCCTGCTGGCTACACTGTTTCAGATACAAGCCAGGATGCTGTTGGCCTTCTTGCTCACCTGGGCACACTGCTGGCTCATGTTCAGCCGGCTGTCGACCAGCACTCCCAGGTCCTTTCCTGCCAAGCAGCTTTCCAGCTACTCTTCCCCAAGCCTGTAGCATTGCATGTGGTTGTTGTGACACACGTGCAGGACCCAGCACTGAGCCTTGTTGAACCTCATACAATTGGCCTTGGCCAAAAAATTGTCTGTCTTAACAGTAAAACTCGGTTTTGTTTTCAAAAGCAAAAAGCTCCACCATCTAAATTAAATCAAACTCAGATAACTCAGAAAAGTCCCACATTGGCAGCAAGGATAATCAGTGACAAACTCTGAAAGGAAAAAAAAACAACTACAACATAATCCTCATGTCTGAATTATAGTACAAGATAATACTTAAACCTGCTAGGAGGTTAGAGGTGTTATCTGGCCACATATTGTATTTTCTGATGATCTTTTGTGCATTCTTTGCCCTTTAGAAGACATGTTGCTTTGTTTTTATCAAAGGAGATTTCCTTTTGTGCAATTACTGTAGGAAACATTTTAAAGTCCCTTTGCCCCATAAAGGACTACTGCTTCAAGTCCTGTTAAACACAAGATGAGGGGAGGGTGGTTTCCAGTACTTTCAGCATGCTTTGCATTGGGCCCTGGATAACTAGCTAAGTTTTTTGTGGCATAGCATTCCTTCTAAGTCATTGGTCTCAGATTCATTTATGGTTGTCTTTTGCTTCGTTATTATTAAGCAGGATTAATTCTGCCTAGCACTGAGCAACCTCAGTCCTCCCTTGATTTTGTATGAAAAACACTGAAGGTTTTTCTGAAGCTGTTTGTAGGAGGCTTTTGGCACTGTGTTGAAAAAGTCCCACACTTCATATGGATGGGGCATAAGAAATGCAATGGTCTTAAAAAATTCAAACTTATCAGTCTTCTGCATATTTAAGACAAGAAAATAACATCTCCAGATCACTTAAGTGATCTGAAGGCTGAGTAAATTGGAATAGATCCATGAGGTAGTCTGTGGAGAAAGTAAGTTAATCAAGGTGAAGCTAATTTTGGCCTTGTAAAAGACTAAGTAGACTAAATTGCATCCTGACAGCTGTCTTCCCTGTGACAGTGGTTTCTTACAGCTGAAATACAGGTAGAGACGAACTACAGAGAATGAGCAACACTTCTCTGAAGAACGAGCCTAACAAATGTTTTCACTATGAAAACTTTTTCTAACTGAATTATCCAGTGAATGGGGTGCATTGGGTAAAATGCTAGATTAATTAGTCTAATGCAAGAAAACCTGGGAGATGAAAAACATAGTCCAGGTTACTCAAACATTCAATGATAAACATTCCTGAAATGGTATCATTTGCTGCTCTGCAAATATTAGAATCTTTTTCCTTTGAACTTATGCATTTTCTATACATAGGAAAATCAGAATCTGGAAGGCTTTGGGGCCAATGTAGAAATTTTGTTTTAAGTTTTTAAATAATGTGTGCATGACTGAGTTGTTTCTGTCATTATATATGCAAGCTAGGCAATTGGGTTGGTGTTCCCATTTAATATTACAGTTTCATATTGTTTTGTGATATGAAAATAAGTATACAAGCCATTTTTAAAATACACCAGGCATCTCATTTAAAAGAACACAAACAACAAACAGCTCCTTAACAGGGGTATGCAGGGTACACTCAGGTCACCTGAAATATACAGTGATTATATACTGATGGTCATTGTAGGTACTGAAGTTGAATATTAATATTAAATCAGCTTTTTATCAGGGTGGCTGAACATTTTAATGAGATTTTTATGAATAAGAAACTGAGGTGAGAAATTAATTGACTCTGTATGTACCTATATAGTGAGCCAGTGTTAGTGTTTGGCAGTAGCTGTGACAATCAGAGTATATAGGCAAGACAACTAGTGGTAATAACTAGTATAGTTGGAAGGTAAGGCCAGGTCCCAGGCATAGTAACAGTTCTTCACGTCTGCCTCATACCTAAGATAGGCCTTTTGATAAATAGTTGTCTCTGTCAGTCAGCTAATTGCTGAGAAGGAGTTATAGGTCAGATCCACCTGTAGAAAAGATGTGTCAAAGGCATATTTAACCACCTGACGTTCATACTAATACCCGGGTGTACTACACAAGATTACAGGCTGGAGGGAGAGCAGGAATAAGGATGGGCCATATGATGGACTCAACCTACTGTTGTGCCAAACCAAATTAATACAGTGTGTAGGAAAGTTTTGTTCTTTTGCAAACAGACTCTGCATGTGAGAGGGGCAGTTAAATGCTTTTTCCAGCTTTCTCTAGGTATGGTATCAAGTTGGAGCGCTTGTTACATGAGAGCTGACTCCTAGGAGAATGTCTTTCTCTCTTACAGTTCTGTAGTAGATGACAAACAAAATATCTGACCCAATTCAGACCCCTTGAGAGTTCTTCAGCCTCCTCCCACTAGGCAGCAGGGTCACCGGTTGACTTCAAGGAGGGCATGAAGTGTGTGGATAGTGACAGCAGCAGCATAGGCTTTCAGCCACGGTACTTTTGTGGGCTCTGATGCTCTGCAGCCACCCCACACCACTTCTGCACACTGCTTTTTTTTAATAGAGGCCTAATACTGCCTCCCTTGGTGAGCAAACACTACTCAGCAAATACTACTGCTCCTGCTCATTGGCTCTTGAGCTCATTTCTCCCTCCCTGCCAGCAGCGCACTTTCCTGACTTCACATCTGATCCCCTTTCTCCCCTACTACTTTCTGTTCACACTTTTTTTTTTTCCCAGTGCAGCCTCCCCAGCGCAAGTGTCTATGTTGGGAAGTCTGTAGCCCTTACAATCCGATTACTGTAGTCATTCACTGATTGTTGGACAAGCAGATTAGAGTCACCTGAAAGTCTGTCAGAGTTCCTGCTGTAACCAGTTTATAAGAGCAGTGAGGGGAGATGCTTTCTGGAAAACCAGTTTGTTTTGTTCCTGTCGCTCTTCCATCTGGTGTGAGTGAGACCATAAAACATAACCAGGTGGAAGAAAGCCTTTCAGGTAGGAATCTTTTCTTCCAGTCATCAGAGATGCTATCTTTAGGTCATGGGTTGTTTTTCTTTCTATGTCAGAATGACCTCTCTTAGACACTAATGTTTTAAAGAAGTTTATCACTGCAATAAGCAGCCTCTCTTTGAAGACTTAATTGAGAGGCTACAGCTTTGTTTCTCTGAGATACATATTTCTGCCTAAGGTAAACAAAGTATGATGTCTTACTTGCCTACAGTGATGAAATATTTGTGACAGGTTTTCAGTCACTATTTATTTGAAAGCATTTTGCTGTATTTCAAGTGTAACATAAATATAAAAGACTATAGAAGACTTTCCAAAATATGCAAGTCTAGTCCTGTTAAATGTCCAAAAGGCATTCCAGACCAGTGGCCTGGCAGAACCACTTGGTTATGGAAGAATTGGTTTCAGAGCACTAAGAGAAAGGAAGGGGGTTTTGTTACTGTATTGAAAGGTCAGAGGTACGCTGTCATAAGCATCAAAGAAACTCTGTTCCAGTGCTTTCAAGAGTGTCCCAGAGTTCTCAGTCCAGCACTCTGTATGGGCCACTAACAACTGTAATCCTTGTAAGACTAAGCTGCTTTTTTTAAAAAAAAATGCCTTCTCTCAGCACCCCAGGACCAAACGTGAAACACAATGCCAGCCAAAGACCAAAAATGAAGGACAAAAGCAAAATGTGTAGAAGTTTTTAATGATACAGGATTTGTGCCATCAATATAAACAATGTTCTCTAAAGACAGCTTCTTGATATAAATAATTTCCAGTAAAAGGGGAACCAAATTTGGATGCAAATGAGGCATGAGTGCTTGCAGAATAAGCAAAAGTTAAATGGCAGGAATTGCATTAATATTTCTTATAAACGAAAACCAAAGATGAGATGCTGACAAAAAAAATTAAATTTAATAAGAAAGATGAAAAAAATCCCACCCCTACATTTGATTGTCTTCTCAACTGTGAAGTGATCAAATGCTGTGAACATTAAGCTATTATGTACCACAATGACAGAAAACAGATGGTTATTGTAACAGTCTTGGGACTGGCCTTGCATTGGCCAAGGGGCAAACTGTCCCAGCTTGGATTGCCAACTTCTATAATGCTCTAAGTTTCAGTTGAAAAGTGAAAGTCATCAAAATACATACAAAACCTGTTAACTGAATATATGCCTGAGTAATTCTGAAAACACAGGCATGATGTTACCCCAAAAAATGTTTCCAAGAGCAGTTGATGTGGATTAGTTATTGGGAACTCAAACAGTCAGCCATCAGACTTTCTTGTAGGATTAGCTAGATTTATAAAACTTTCCAGAAATTACCATTGTGCAGGTAGATTTGAGTTAGGCAAGTTGTAGGATGGGAGGAAGCCCTTATCAGAATTAATCACTGAAAATCAGTTCCAAAGTATCTAAGAGTTTGATACAGTGTGTGTTTTTCTGGAGGAAAATTGACTTGGTTTCTGACACTAGGCATCATTTCTGTCTGCATTCATTTTCTGGCCTTTTTCCTGCTTTTCTCATGTAGTTATGAATTCACTCAGCTTACGTTACATCTATGAATTGACTTCCAACCTAGCTTCACTGACCTTCCTTTCCATGACTACTAGATTAACTTGAATTTATCAAAACACCACCCTGTTGTGCAAATATTGCTGAACAAACGACAAAGAACAAATGCATATTTTAGTCACTTCTGTACCATCAGTCATGGTACATTAGATGGAGTAGCCACCAAAAACAAATTTAGTCTGTAGAATAGTTAGGTAATGATTAAAACACAACATCAGCAAAATGGCTAAGTGCTAGAAGTGACCTGTTCTACCATCTCAGCTTTTCATATCTAGTGCTTCATATTTAGGCAGGGTGAGAGTCGCAAATGGAAGAGTACCTGTAGGATTGATGTTTGCCTTTAAACTACAAATCAAAAGGTGAAATAGGTCTTTAAGCAGGTTGTTTCCCAATGTTAGAATTGAAATTATAGAGGCAGCAAGACAGACTCTAAGGATGTATCTGTGCCTACTTTTTTCACTTTTAAAAAAAAGATAACACTTCTGTTAGTATAAGTTTTGTCCCTTTCTATTAATTTCTCTCGGATTTGGGAGCAGATATGTTGACAGTATTTAGAAGCCTGTAGAGTACCTTACATTACCAGATGATGTAAAACATATACACAAACAAACATATATACGCTCCAGTGCAAAAATCTGATTACAGAAGAAAGATTTTTGCATGCAGAGGTCCATGGCTAGTACCTACAGAAAAGCAGAGGATGTCCGGGTCTCACAAAAAAAAAAAAAAGAATTAAAAAATGGCTTTTAATCAAAGGACTCAGTGAGCTGAAGGGATTGGTTTGAGAGCAGGGTGATGTGCATGTTTCTTCTCAGTAAAAAAATTTTTGTGATTACCATTGTCAAAAGTATAGGGAAATGGGAGGACCATGAAGAAAAGTTGTGAGTGCATAAGCTAGGGATATTCAGCACTAGCAGAAAGAGAAGAGCTGTAAAGGCGATGGTTAAAGAATTGCTTTATGAACAACATATGCAGGAGGAGGAGGAGGGTAGTAGGAAAGGAAGGTCTAAGTAAGGAAAAGAAGATATGGGTTGGCCTAAGGGAAGTATCTGTCTTTGAGTTAGGTGACTAAAGAGAAAACTGAAAATTTCAAACACATAAGCTGGTGTATGCAGAGCCAAGTAAGGACGGCAAGTTCTTAAAGGTATGTTTCTTCAGTTTAGTCTTACAAATTTAGCAGCATGTTGCTCAAGCATCTAACTGCATTGCAGCATGGAGTCCCTAGGTTAGTATGGCCAACCAAACTGAAAACAAAGCTGAAAAAACAAACACAGAACCCCCATGCTGAAATTTAGCAGGTCCTCCCTGGTACTCACTAGTTCTGCAAGTCTGTGCAGCTTGCCCTAAAAGGCAAAAATGTCCACATAACAGAATTTGTGGTATGAACATTTGGAATAGAAAATATATCTAACTAGGCAGATATACCACTCTAACACCTGTTTCAGCACTTCTTGATATCTAATTTTGTCGAGCAGTGATACCTCACTCTTAGAAGAATAAGGTTTCTCTTTTACATACTGGAACAATGAGCAATACAGAGATGTCCAAGTGTCTTAGTACAGGTAATAGTGGGAGTCCTAATGAGCAGGTCATTCCTTTGCAGTAGAGGAAAGGAACAGAAGGCAGGAACTCTATACAGCTGTATACTGCTGGAGGTGTTTACATGCAGCTTCATCTTAATCAAGCTTTGACTGTCAGTCCACATACACAGACTTTGCCTTCCCCCCTCTCCGGGGTAATGTCTTAGTTCAAGATATTTTTAATATAAATTCATCAAGAAGAGATAACTGACCAAACAATGCCATACTATAACAACCTTATCTTTTCTGGACTTAAATGCCAAACAAGCCTTGTTCTAGAATGCCTTCCTGATACCAACTTTGACCCAGAAATAAAGTTGCTGTATTTTTTCCTTTCTTTTTTTCCCCCTTTATATTAGTCTAACTTCAGCACTTCCTTGGTCTCAAGCTGGGTCTTAATGGTCTTAATTTAGGGATTCCTTTAAAGCATTCTTAGTATGGTAACCTTTTGATTACTCACCCAAGAGAGTGAGCAGAACTATTTTAATATTACCACAAGTAACTATTCTGTTGCCACTGTGGATTTGCCAGAGGAGGGAAGGGCGGAAGGGGCTGTAACTCTTCATATCAGTAGCATCCCCGGGGATACTTGTGAATTATGTGGTTGCCTGTTCCTATTGTCCTTACACCGTGTTTCATCTCATGCACAGCTCAGGGTTTTTTCTAATGGAAGTGGCATCTCTGTACATCATAAAACACTGCAATTAAGTTAAATTCTATCTGGGCAGCCATACAAAAAATTGAGACTGTACATGTGAAGGTGAACTTCTGCCTCAGCAGTGTGCACATTTTCACTGCAGAGCTAACCTGGCTGGATCTAGCGTACATGACGCACCTTTTCTCCAGTTCTCCATGTCAGACTGGTATCCAATTCTGGGGAATTTGTTAGCAGTGGACCAGCCGAGATGCCTTATAAATGCATTTGATAGGTATAAACGCTCTTAGGCCTTCCATGGAGTTGCTGTCTGTGGCAGTGACAAAAGAGCAATTACTTGATGTAAAAAGGGTTAGTCATTAATAAAACAGACAGTTCTGAAGGCAAAAGCAAACATCACTTTGCTGCAAACACTTCCAGTGAGACTGTCACTGAGGAATTTGGTTGCTGACTGCAAAGTGATCTGCCCTGAACTCATCTGGCTACTTTGTATCTCTGTCCCTTGCACTCCAAATTGGGATTTTTCCTGAGGAGGGGAGGTGGAGAGGGAGATGCTGAGTTCTTCTTCCTGGGATCCAGTGACAGGAAGCATGGGAATGGTTTAAAGCTGCAGCAGAGGAGATTTAGACTGGACATTCGGAAGCATTTCTATACTGAGACAGTGATCACACACGGGAACAGGCTTCCTAGAGGGGTGGTCGATGCCCCAGGCCTGTCAGTGTTTGAGGCATTTGGACAGTGCCCTTAACAACATGCGTTAACTTCTAGTCAGCCCTGAACTGGTCAGGCAGCTGGACTAGGTGATTGTGGTAGGTCCCTTCCAACTGAAATAGTCTATTCTATTTATTCTATTTTGACTGTTTCTCCCAAATCATGATTCTTATGGATGTAATCAGTCTTTTGATAGTGGGATTTCTGGGGTGGCATCTCTTTCAAATGCTGTGGGTTGCGGAACAAACTGAGTAGACAAAACAGAGATTAAACTGCTGATGACTTGGTGATATCTCATACAGAGGGAAAGACTCTGGGAAGCAGGAACATACATAGAGCTGCAGGTTAGGGCTGGAGGACTAGTAAAATAAACAGATTGCCAGACTGGATAAAGTGGAACTCAGTCTCCTTTGTATATCCCTAGCCACCTTGACTAGTGTAGACTTAGGGCATTGTCAATCTTGGGTTAACAGTTTTTGTGTAACGCAAGGCACAGCACCCAGACCATAACTTGGCCTGACTCTTCAGTGAAAGCATCTCCCAAGGATATTTAAATCTTGCCTTCCATTTACAAAACCAGATTATAACTGCGGAAATAAATGATGAGAGGTAGGTGTGTAAAGAACACTGCTAGGTTATTAAACAACTTGTTCTTATAACCTAAATTTGCAAAATGGCATACTAACCTGAGATCTTTAGTAAAACATAAATGTCCCTATATGTCTCAAGAACATAGAGGTCTCGTATTTTTTAATGCCAATATAAATCAAGTTTGGAATTCTTGGAAAACTTGCAGAAAATATTTTGACCATATCACTTCAGGCTTGAGACAGAAAAATACTTTACAGGAAGAAAGACAGATGAGATGAGTGTCCTAACATAAATTTTCTGCCCTATAAAACCTGTTATTTTTGAGTTGATAGTATTGTTAATGTGAGATCTGGTAACAGCTGGATTTATTTACATTGAAAATATTTGGAGGGGTGAAACTTTTCAAGATCTGTGTGCGAACCTGAGTCTTGCTTCGAGAGATTTTAGTGAAATCTGCTGCTTCTCTTTCTGAGCTTGCTCACACAGAGAGCTTTTTGAGTTAAGCATTCTCCTCAGCTCAGTTGACTTATTAGCCTCTGAGCCAAAATGATATTTAAACACCATAAATGGTAAACGTTGCTGAGGCAGTCCTTTCGCACGGCCCAGACTAGGCACTATTTGGCAGTTAACCACATGATTCTGGCAAACAGATTCCTCAAGTATAATTAAAACTCTTATAAGAGTAAACACTGCAAGTTGTTTGCAGTGTTCTGAACATAAGGCAGCAAGCTCTCTACTCTCATGTCCTTGAATTGTAACCAGTTGTAACCCTGATCTTGTGCAGCTGTTACTGCATTGCAGGTGTATATGTGCAGTGCTGTAGCTGACCCTGCTTGAGACGGGGGCTGGATGAGACGATCTCCAGAGGTCCTTTCCAAACTCAATTGTTGTGTGATTCTGTGCACTGTTGAGCTTGCTGAAGTCCTGATATTTCAACAGGAGATGTCAGCATTCTGCAGCTCACATTAAAAAAAAAGTCTTCAGTACATCTGCATAGGCAAAGGAACAAGAAAATTTACTAGAATAGATGATGTCCATAAAATGGTAACTGTTTTGACTACAGGCTAGGTAAAATCCATGTCCAGTCTTTAGAAACCTTAAAGTTTGCATCCTGATCTGGATTTTCTTCACTCCAGTTTCAACAGCAAATCTGGAAATGGAAATGCCATAGTGCAGTTATTGATTTGTATTTAGCTTCTCTCCAAGTGTATAGATTTATCTGTATCTTTTACCTTAGAAAGTAAGTAGTTGGTTGCATACTTGCAGTTAAACTGGCATGTGTACTGTATAACTGATTTGTAGTAAGTTAACTGTTCTGTGCAGCATGAAGTTTCCACTTTTACATATACACCTTCAACGCAATAACTCACCATTTCTTATCGATACAAAGATGTTTACAGTTGTGTTCAAGCACCAAATTCTGATCCAGCTCTAGGTTTTAAAAAATTCAAGTGTATTTTGGCTTAGGCCCACAGCTAACAGTAAGACTTCTCTTGCAATAATTTCCAGTCTGCAGATATATGGAGGTTAAATTTATGTAAGAACTCTTTATATCCTGGATTGAGAAAAGTCAAATAATAGGAAATCATTCTTTATCATCTTAAATTTCTATTAATACAAGTTAATAGATAAACAGATGTTTGATACAGTCACTGCAGATAGATTAACTTATTCTTGATTACACAAACACAGGTAACAGAAGAAGAGATTAATAGAAATAGTTTTGTATCAGAGGCAATAAATCTCTTTTCCCATTGCCATCCAAACGTGCTGAGAATCTGTATTTTTGTAAGAAACTGGAAAAGTTTAAATTCTCATAATCTCTGTGAATTTAATGCACTCAGTGGCTTTTTTGAACATAGATTTGGATGCTTATTGGAATGTCTAATAAAAAAATGAACCCTTAGGGGTAAGTTAATGCTGTGGGAAAAGCCTATATTACTTTTGCTTTGTAGAAAACATATGTGGGTATATAAGGTACCCTTTAAATGCTTTGGTTACTATTTCTGGTCTCCCAGGCTGGGTTTCCCACTGAGCTGTGCACTGAATCTTGCTGTTTCCCAACATTCATGAATATTAAAGCCTGAGGAAAGGCAAAAACCATAGGAACCATACAAGTAGGATCATTGTGGTGGACTTTTAAATCTATCACCCTGCGTTAACACCTTATCAAAAGCCTGTTGAAATGACAAAGAAATCACTGCTCACCAGAGAATACCCCAGCAGGGTTTATGTATTATGCCAGACCACAGCTCTCTGCAAAAATTGTTAAACTTCTTGATCTCATAACTTTATGAGCGCCTTTAAGAATTCAGTGCTCTATAGACAGCCTTTGAGAAAATCATACTGTCTTCTGTATTATCTTGCATGATTTGACGTGCATGAAACCAACAACTGTGGTTAAAAAATTGTGGCAGTTTTTATAAGCTACTATAAAATAAACTAGTTGCATAGTCTGAAAACAAGTATTGAAATGTACCTGTGTTTTATCAAGCCCGCCCTATGTAGTGCTTCCTGATGCTCCTCATGAATTGCTTTGACATGATCCACCTGGGAGGAACTCACCACAGCAGCAGAAGTTGATTAGAGAAAGGAAAGGTTGGGAGAAAATTAACTTCCTGGAGTAGAATTTTTTTAGTCACTATGACAGTACTGCTATTTGTTAACTCTTATATTCCTTCTTTTGATTCTTAGAGGTGAACCTACACCTACTTGAATGTAGTAAGAAGTGAGAGTGGTGAGGGAGATGTTAAATGGCTGTAGGTGATTAAAGCGTATTAACATAATAGGAAGAGATCAGATCTCCTCTTTTTCACATCCAGTTGATTAAGCTTGAGGATGTGTAGATATATCACAAAGTCATGCCCTTATGCTAATGTCAAACTAAATTTTCCTTAGGTTCCAGATTTCCTTTCTGGTGCCAGATGTGCCATATTTTTATTCTGTATAGTTTTGGCAGCAAAAATGCCCTGTGGTGTTACAAAAGAGCTTGTTTCAATGGGAAGCATAGTGACTTGCTTTATCTGAGCTGGGAGCTGTACCTGTGCTTTCTTCTTTCTCTTCCTTCCCCTGCTTTGGACTCTGAAGCCGGCTGCCACTGAACAGCATATGAATTTTGAACCCCAGCAGAGTTCATGTGGTGCAAGGGACTTCGCAGGAATTAGGGAAGGCAAGCTGGCCTTCCACTGTGTGCAGCTTGTTTATTTCTGTCCTGTTTTTCTTATCTCCTTGCCCTCCATTTTGCTGGTGCAAGTCACAGATTTTGTTCCTTCTGTATTAGACTAGTTAGCACCTAGCTTTGGCCAGGGAATGTGAACTTCTACGGTTGTTATGCTTTCTGAAGCTACCTTTTGCTAACAGTGCCTGGGGGGTTGTGTATGGTTTTCCTTGTACTACTTTCCTTCAAAAATAATTAGCCAAGCGTTTCCAAAAGGAAGTAAAATCACACAATATCTTTTCACTCTAAATGAGAACCGGAGTTATTTGCTTAATCTTGAATGAGCAGCATCCCTTCTTTTCCCAAGTACCCTCCACAATCAAATCAGCTACTGTTTTTCCAGACAAGAGCTGTAAAGGCTAAAATTGAAGAAGCCCTTAGGTATATTAAAATAAGCTGTGAAAATGTACAGTGCTGCTATCTCATGGTAAAATTCTGAAACGTTAAAGCCTTCATCAGAAGAGCACTGAGTTACTGCACAGTGCTATGTAATAGATAAACAACTAAAAGCATTTACAATCTTCAGAAAAATTTGAGAATAGTTAACATTCAAGCTTTGCAATTTGGCCTCTGCATGATTGTATCAGTCCCTTCTGAGAAAATGCAATAATTTTAGACTGAGACTGAATAAAATTAAATGATGTATCTAAAACTGGCTGTGTTGTCTTGTGTAAAACATCTGCAAGAAACTAAAGCTGTCAGTAGGTCAGTTTAATTTTTTTCTAAGTCTAGAATTTCACAATATCAAATTTTAATTAAAGGAAGAAATGTTACATGAAATTAATCCCTATGACTTCTTAATGAACAAATAGCATTTATGGATTAAAACTTCAGTCTTTTTAATTGTTGCTGCCAAGCCAAGGAACATTACACAACTTTTGTGATATTCTGCTTAAGCTGTTGGTACAGTAAACATATGCTACTGATCAACATATACGACTGAACAACAGTAGCATAAGATTAGAGATCCCTATTAAAGAAAATTTTTAAAAGTAGGGGAGAATGCTTGTGTTTTGAAGAAAGCCTGTTCAAGTTGCCATAAAGTCAGTTTATTTAGCCATATATTTACTATATCCTGATGTTGCACATGTGGAAAGGAATACTGGTTGCCTTAGCCGTGATAGCTTCTAATTTTTGAGCTCTTACATATAATAGATTTGGTATCTGTTGTAAAGAAAGGCCTTTGCTGCCCCTGTGGTCCAAAGATCATCAGCAATAGAAAGGGAGTCATTTTTACTCCTGCTTTGTAATAGGTATTGTGAAATCAGGTAATATTTCAAGGACTGAATCAAAGTGTGTGTGCGTTAGTATGTGATAGGTTTACAAGGATAGAAATGTCTTCAGAAAAGTTATGGTGTATAATGTTGACCTTTTTTTCTGTCTCTAGAGTAATGCTCAAGTTTTCAATATTTCAGACTTAATAACCCATCTTAATGTTCCTCTGCATGATTACATTGTTTCCCCTAATGAAATAATTCTGTCATCTCTCCAGTAACTTTTCTTGCACTGTTGAAGCTGTACCGTTTAAATTTTTGACTACTCATATACTGTAGACTTCTGGGTTTTGATACTTCCCATCATAATTTTCTGTTTAAGCACCGAACTGGTCTTCGTAAGAGATCAGCATAAACCTATGGAGTGCCTAAATTTAGTGTAAATGCTATTCTTGGCTTGCGTGAGGCAGGTTCTGGCCCCCTTCATTCCAGTTTGACAGCTCCACTTACAAATAGTGAGCACTGATCAGTAACAATGGCAATTGTTCTCCATCCTTTAATCCTGCAGGTCATTCTTTCAGGGGTAGAAGCCTGCAACCCCAATATACATTCTTACTATCACTCATATCAGTAGGTTTCCTCACCAGTGTCAGATGCCTCTGCCTGACATAACTTCAGAAACTAAGGCCTAACTTTTTTGTAATCTTGTTGGGTTTGTGATTCATATATGCAATTACCATGAATTATTTCCTTCCTTTCTTTTAATGTTTATGAAGCTCTGTGCCAGACGGTGGTTTTATTCTAGTACATGAAACTCCTTTCTGCAGCACATATTTTAGAGGAGTTAGCATTGCTGAAAAATTCCTTTTGGGAAATTATTTTGCTCTATTCCTTCTGTAGTTGCTCACCCATGTCTTTTTCATGAGCTGAGGCTGCTATACTGTATTGTCTTCCTTGATTACAGAAATTCATTTATTTAGACTACATGGAACAGGCATGTCAGTCTAATAAAGCAAAGAGCCGTTTGCGAGGGATGTGGAGTGTTGCTAGTACTTAATGCTGTTTGTACCAGGGCTTTGCTGGAAGCAGCTTGGTCTGTTCTGGGAGAATTGCTGTTAGAGCCACTACTAGAAAATTTGTTTCCTGGTCACTATTAACTCTCTTATAGGAGGTGGTTCAACTCTTTTTTTTGTTATCTGTCCTTCTCTGAAGGCTTGAACTTCTTTGATCATACCTCAAGTCTGTTTCTCTGGTCTAGAACCACAACTTTTATTTTCCTTTCCCTGCTCTCCTTTTGTAGCGTATCTGCCTTCTCGATTTGCAATGTTATAAATTATTTCAAAACAAGGGATAACAGAGACATCATCTCTTGTGTCCTTCCCCCCCCCGCCCCCCCGCCCCCCGTGCCTCTTCCCTGTCTTACTTTCTTATTTTTTCATTTTCCTCCTTTCCTCTTCTTCTCTTTCTCCTCTTTCCCATTATATGGTTTTCTGCTTTCCCGCCCAAGTCTGTTTCAATTTGAAGCACAAAGGGATTTTCAGCAAAGCACTGGAGTAGTGAAGGAGCATGCGCTGATATTGCTTAGTACAGCAGTTGTGTGAAGCAGTTTCCGTGAGTAAACAGTACAAAACAGAGGAATATGGTGAACCACAGTAGTTTATTACTGTAGATGGGTTCAACCCAACTTCATTTTCTTGGCTATTTTTCATTGGCTATTTTTTATACTGCATTAGTCACTTACAGGCAGGTGCTGTAGGAAGCGCTAAGACTGCTCAGTGCGGCCTGATGGTGAATCAGGTGCCTCAGAGTAGAAAGTCCATAACACCAGGCTGAGTGGGTCTCAGTCAGGTCCCATATTTCCATTTTCACATGCATCAATGTCTCACTGCTCAGTGCCAAGAAAAGACCTACGACATAAGCCAGGGAGACAAGATTTTGGCTAGAAAAAGCTTTGCTAGAGTAGAGGAAAAACATCCTCTCCAGGCGGCTTCCAAATTTACATTGAGCTCAAATAACCCTGGGACAAGCTTAACTTGTTGCCTCCCAGAGGTTCAGTGGACTTGCTCAGTGAGGTGCAACTACAGAAGGAATAGAGCAAAATAATTTCCCAAAAGGAATTTTTCAGCAATGCTAACTCCTCCAAAATATGTGCTGCAGAAAGGAGTTTCATGTACTAGAATAAAACCACCTTCTGGCACAGAGCTTCATAAACATTAAAAGAAAGGAAGGAAATAATTCATGGTAATTGCATATATGAATCTAATCACCATCCTTTTATGAATCATGGGTTTTTTCCAGCCTGGCTCTTTGTGTTGCTGTAATACCGTTTTGGATCATCTTGATACACCTTTGAAAATTCTGAAAGTAGGAATAAACAAAATGAAGCTATTTTCATGTGTGGACAGAAAGTAGGGTTGGCATTTTAAAGGCAAGACGTAAGAGGTCTGAACTCAAGCTAAAAAAAACCAAAAAGTGTACCCAAGTGACCAATAAATATTTATGACTTATTATATTTGGTCATGATCACTATCTTTGGCTTCAAAAGTGTCTTTGCTCAGGTTCTTAGAGCAGAAGTATCTTTCCTGGTCTAGTGTACCATATAGGTCATAGTTAAATGGTCTTGCTTCCATAGCCTGTGAATCCAAGACAGAGGAGACCACCACTGTGGATACCGGAAATTACATATCTATCACAGATAGATTTTATTTTTAAGAGTGATTAATTTCACTCCAGCGCTCATCATGTGATTGTACACCCTCAAAAAAACCCCAAAACCAAAACAACCCTAGTTTGTTTTGTGAAATATGTTGATAACCTCAGATTTCAATCTTTCCTATCATCAATCAGCTGGCTAAGTGTAATACAGGAGAGTATGGTGAACGCAAACCCATTTGATATTGACCATGTACCAATCTAAATGGTCTGTAGCTTCACACAGGGTGGTGGATCCTATATTCCTGTGGGTTTATATTTTTAACTCATGAGAATAGCAACTTGTAGTACGTCTTAAGATTTTTATGTGAATTTAGCAGTGATTAAAGGCATTTAATATTGGTTGTAAATTGTTGGGGGCATTTTTTGCACCTGAACATGTGTACTTGGGGAAAATTAGTGTAAATTTCTGTGTGATACTCTGTGATATCTGTTAACACTGATTTAGGAGGATATGTGGAGGAAGGACAGTTCCATTCCTTCCCTTTCTGCTTGGAGTACTGGCAAGGCAAAACAGCTGTATTGGGTGGTTTCAGTGATTTTTGCCTTCTGAAAGCTGAAACCAGACCACTGACTCAAAATTAGTTTGACCCTAAGGTCAGTTAAAATGTCATGAAAGTTGCAGTAAGAGACTCCTTCTTTTTTTCTCTTCTTGACTTCACAGAAAAGAAGAGCAGCAAGAAGACAGAAAGTGCACAGGCTGCCAAGTTACACAAGACTTTTGCACCCATTTTCCTTAAAGGCCTGACTGACCTCAAAGTAATGGATGGAAGTCAAGTGATAATGACTGTGGAGGTATCAGGTATGTAGCTATAGAACGGCATTATTTAAAAAAAAAATTAAGTCCTGCTGCAAAGTAGGTGGTGTTTTATCCACTGTCCTTTTCTTTTAGCAGGTGTTTTTGCATTTGGAAATAATATTTCAAGGAGTCAATCTTTTAAAAGTAAAAGCTAGATTTGTCTAATCTGATCTTCAGGGTGGATGAACATTGTCCGGAGTTAATGTGTTCAAACCCTTACAAGTATTTCTTTATTGGAATAATAATAATGATGAGTATAAGGTTATTATTGGGTCCTGCTGTTGAACTAAAACAGTGGACTTGTAATAGCTTTTGTCATGAACCAAACAAGATTGAATTCCTATCAGCTGGGGTAAGATTAGTGCTGTAGAAAAGAGCAGTCTTGGTATGAATTTTGCTAATAGAAACCTTTGATAACCACCTATGTGGGATCTAGAACTCATTCTCCCTCTCTTGTATATATGCATCCCTTATTAATTTCTATTTTAACTGTAATAAGACAGACTTAGAACTATTCCACATTACATAGCATCAATAGAATTAATGAAATTCCTGAACGTTTTGAAGATTAAATTGCAGAATCAGGTGGCAGAAAACAACCAATCTTGTTCATTTTCTTAATCAATATATGGTGGGGGTTTATGTGTGTGTCTGATTTTTGTTGTTTCCTATTTTTCAGCTAACCCACCTCCTGAAATTATCTGGCTACACAATGGGAAAGAAATCCAGGAGACGGAAGATTTCCACTTTGAGAAGAAAGGCAATGAGTACAGTCTGTACATCCAGGAAGTATTTCCTGAAGACACAGGCAAATATACCTGTGAAGCTTGGAATGAATTAGGAGAAACTCAAACCCAGGCTACATTGACAGTACAAGGTATAAAGTTCTTCTCTCCCTTAGGAAATGCTAAAAGAAAATAATTATGATGTGCTGGAAGAGTATCTATTTAAAGTACATGAGTGTTTATAAGGGCTGTTGTGAAGGATGCTAGTTCTCAGTCTCTGCATCTGAATTAAAAAGGATATTGAGCAGAAGCAACTTTAAAAAAATCTTCTCACTCTGGAACATTATGTTACTATTTCAAAAATGCATTCCTAAGTTCTATTCCTAGGGACAGTGCAAAACTTCTGCTAAATACAGCTTCAGATTATAACTATAAGGCTTACTTAGCTATGGACTTAATGTAAACCATTTAATGATGTTTTTCTTTCTAATTAAAGCCTTGAGTATTTGAAAAAGCTGTCTAGGAGCCAGGTATCCTGGCTTTAATATTAGCAGTATAGTGGTAGCAGGAACACATGGTTTCTACAATTTGAGAACTAGCTTCAAAAAATTTGGCTTTGAATCTCCACACATGATGTAAATCCCACAGTAAACACTGAAGTATCTACAAACTTTCTGTGATTGGGCATTCACTACCTTCATGACAGGGGACTTCATTTAATCCTACTGTGTGCCAAAATTTTCCCATAGTCATTACTGAGAATTATTGGAAATCAATGGGAGACTTTTGTTATTTTTAATGTAAAGGATCCTAACCCTAGGATTTCAGGGAGCTGTGCCTCCAGGGGTGGATCTGTAGTCTGTTGTCACTGTCTGCTCTGAATTCAGACCTTGCTCCATTCTCTAAGCTCCCCTGAGATCTAGCCTTAGGGTCAGTCTTCTATATTAAACACAATTTTATGCAATTGTTAATGATGATTTATTACATGAGCTCTCAACTGCACAGCAGTCATAGTACTGTCACTTGCCCTTAAAGCTCTTCCTACCCATATTCTCTAAGGACAAATCTTCAAGATTCCTTTTAGGGCAGCTTTAAAGTCTCTTTGTTTTGCTTTTAATATAAGCCTGGATCAAGCCAGTAAAGTACTAAGTAACTGGTTAATTTTAGTACTGACACAAGTTACTTCCAAAATTAAAGCCTGACTTATTTTCAGATTAAAAACTTCTACCCTGCATGTTCAAAACCACTTTGTTTGTGATTGCTTTACCTGAACCCAGTTAGCTTATTAGTTACATTCAGGCTTGGCATTTTCTCCTGATTTTTAAACTGTGTAAACTACAGAACCTCAGGATGGTATTCAGCCCTGGTTCATCAGCAAACCGAGATCAGTGACAGCAGCGCCTGGGCAAAGTGTTCTCATATCCTGTGCCATTGCTGGAGATCCTTTCCCCACTGTTCACTGGTTTAAAGACGGGCAAGAAATAATGCCAGGAACAGCATGTGAAATTCTGCAAAATGAAGACATCTTCACACTGATCTTGAGGAATGTGCAGTCTCGTCATGCAGGGCAATATGAAATTCAGCTCAGGTATGTTTGCTATGAAAAGAGCTTGTTCCCTAGGAACAATTACTTATATTTACCCTCAAGTTGAAATTCCCACCTGAAGAATACAAGAGTTCCCTCCTATTCATACAACATGGTAGGGTACTAAAGGAACAAAGTATTTCTGAGGGGTGAAAAGAACTAATAAAACTCACAGAGGAAAGGAGAAACACAAGAAGAGTCAAAAAGAAGGACAGAGCACTATAGAGTTTCCTTTTGTGATCCTGAAAAACAAAGCTTTGTGGCAGCAGTATGAGAAGCAATTCGGAGTTTTAGCAAGGAAACCACAATCAATGTCTTGATTTTGGAGATATTGTTTATCATGTTTGACATCTCTGAATATTTGTAAGGATGCCTGCTTTCCACAGGAACTGTCTGACCAGGAAGGGCTGTTCCGCAAGATTATGATCCATAGGGGAGAAGCTGTTCCCTGGCCTTGTTTGAAATGTCTGAATTTTATATGGAAGTTGTAGTCTTCTTTTTCTGATGTATCTTTGAAATTAGGCACCTTGGTGTTTTGAACTACTTGTTGTTCCTACAAAATTTGGAAGCGCTGTTCTGAATTTTTTTTTTTTCCTGGTAAAATAACTGTCCTTTAAATGAAGAAACAGATTTGCTGGTTCTTTACCTTGTAGAAAATGCCACAGCATTTTCCACCTCCAAAGATGAAGACTGAGTGTGATTACATATCACCTTTGTGTTTATAGAAAATCTAGTGTACCACTAACACAAGAGAGGGCATTTCTTAATAAATTTAACCTGCTTATCCTCTAAACACGGAGTTTAATATCTTATAGTTACAGGTTTTTTTCCATCCAGCACTGCCCAAATGTTACTGTGTAGAAGCCTAGCTCTAAAGTATGTTTGCATAGACTACCACAGGCACCCACAAACTAGCCTCAGTATATTTTAGTATTTAAAGTCAGATGAGGAACTCACTTTTCACCGGAAAAGGGTGATTTAGAAAATTATAGCTATTGTATATCAGGATTTCCTACAATGAAGTTTTTCTGCACTTAATTTCAGGTCTTACTACTAACATTTATGTAAGTAGAGCTGTATGTGCCATGACCTTTTTGGAAATAAGCTGTTCAGTAGATTCAGACCCTTTGTACTCTGCAGCAAATTGTGAAGTGACTCATTGCAGAACAATTGGCTTGTTTGCAATCAGCCCAGGTCATCTAGAGCATTCACAAACTGCAGATTTGCACAGGTCATGTCTACATACATCCTTGCATCTATGAAAAGTCTCTTTGGGGATCAGTGACATTTTTAACACTCAGTACCTCTGGCAGGATTAGAAATGCCAGTTCAACTTCATTAGGGTCACTAACCTCTACATGAGAGAGCAGGCCAAACTGTGAGAATTGCTACCTTCTACTGGTGTGTTTCCACACTTAGATATGTGTCCCTGGACATGGGCATCTTCTCTTATGATATGCTGGTGGTTTCACTTGAACTGAAAAAGAAGTAGTTATTTCAGCAAAACTTCAGGGATAGAAGAAGGAAAGAGAACAGGAAAAAAAAAGGAGAGCCAAGAGAGCTTTGTGGAAGATTTTTTGTGGCTGACGTAAGCAAGTTGACCATAGTGATTAGGTGTAGTTGGTGATCACTCAGGCCAAATTCATCACTGAAGACATTTGTCAAAGTGGAAGCCTGACAATATCATGGATGTAGAATATAACAGAATGTACACTTAGAAAACAAATTATTTCAGAAAATTAGCAAAGGAGAACAATTTTTGGGTGGGATGAGAAGTAAAGTTGTAACTAGAAAACAACATAGCAGATTACATGCTAGCTAGTTTCAGTTATTCGCTAATCGTTGTACTGGAGAAATAGCTGAGGATCCCACAAAGATCAGTGCATTCATGTTGACTTTTTCTAATCTAATAATGAGTACAGCTATGCTGCAATTAAAGCAGGGGGAATGCTGATAACTCTTTTTACCCTGCTGTCATTTGTAAAATTTCAGTTACTCTGTGGGGAACAGAAAACTATATGCTTTTAGGCAATTGCTTGTATACTATGAATAACAGAGAAGTAACTGCCTCAGGAATATCCAAGGAGCCAAATGTCAGCTGTATAAATTCAGGTTTGCGATAGAGCTAAAATAATTTTCAGCAGCAAATAATCTTGTCTAAATAGCTTTCTAACTGCCTGCATTTGTCTTGAATACTTTATTGAGAATTGTTTATATATTCAGAAACAGTCTTTGCAGTACCTGAGAGGAGGAGAGCTGCACTTCGTGTCTTTCAAAAACTCCTACAAAGTCCATTAAAAATATGGAATAACTGAGAAACCACAAGTCAATTCACTGAAGAGTTTATAGAGAAGTTGACAGTGGGCTATTTTTAAACATAATCACTTTCTTTTCAAATAATATGTGCAGCTTCTTTTCATGAATTAATTTTAGAAGCATGTTGCATAGCTGCTTTTAGGGAGTCATTCCTTCTCCAACTCCCTTAATTTAGTCTGGGCATGGTTTCCTACCAGTGTTAATTATTTTCCAATTTTCTTCTCCATTATTCCTAAGCTCTAAATTCTGTCTTAATACCTCCACAATTCTCCCTTTGTGTTGGTTGCTCGCAAGTTAAAACTCTGGTCTTAAAATATTGGGTTTAACAAAAGATCTGTTTGTCTCTCCCTAGTTCTTTCTCCTTTCATCAGAGTGAGCTGGCGAGGGTGTGTAGCCCGGTGTAATCCTGGTGTGATCCATCAATGATTGCTGGCTGTTTTTCTGTCTTACCATACCTCAACATTATTTCGAATATGTGTTTGCTTTGCTTTTTACTACACAGCAGACTAAATCTCACTTTTAAGAGGGCAGTCATTATAGCCTCTCCTGGTCCTTGTTTTAAACCTACACAGACCTCTGATTCCTCCACACTTGCATTCTTCATTTTAATTGTCCTAATAATGTTCCATTGAGCCTGTTAATGCTCAGGCCACAAGGAATGGTGTTGCATAAATATAAAAATAACAACTGATTCACCCACTACTGTGGTTCACCTATTGAAATTTGAACATTTTAAAGCCTTCAGAATGCTGGCCCATGCAGTTGAGGGCTAAGAAATCAGTCAGAATATCTGTGAAACCATCATGATTGAAATGGGAAATAACAATCCTTTTTTGACTTAGAAAACCACAGACATCTTTTTCTCCTCGTGTCCTTTGCATCCCTGCAGTGATGCAAGCACTGGTATCCTTTTACCCCAGTATGACTTTCCCATGTTCTTTCAGTCAGTGTGTACATCGTAAATGAAAAGGTAAGCAAAGAATCTGGGACTACTGGACAGAGACTGTTTGTTGAGCAAAGCCTTTGTCTTTATAAAAGCACAGTCAACATGAGAGACCTCAGAAACCCTCCTGCAGTTCTTTAAACGAATCATCTGCTTTGTTAACCTTTGCCTTTTCGGACACTGAGTATTTCTCTTCTCCTGGACTCCATCTTCTATAAAGTTTGGTTAGGGTTGATTAATCTTATTTAGAGATTCTGACAATCTGATTAAAATCAGAGGTAAACATTCATCTTCTAAATCAGTGGTACTTTGAATACTCTGCAGATCAGGTTATACAAAAAGCCATTGTAAGATTACATTCCATTACACCAAAGAGGAAATACAGTTCTGTCTTTCTGTAAAATACAGTTTGCAAATCTTGTTTTCTGCTATCAACACATTGCCTATTTCTAGGAAAGAAAAACATGACCCCATCATGTTCCATTCCCCCACTCAATGCTGTTAAAATGCAAATAAAATGATTGGTCTTTGAGGTACAAAAGGCTTTTGGACAAACCCTCAAGTGAGGTAAATCAGTGTGTCCTCTTTGAAGCTAGTAGAGCTGCTCTGCTTTATTTCAGCTAAAGCTGTGATCCAGTAGATCAGTTGTTTTCTTTGGGGTTAAAGCTTCATGGAGTCCGGACTTTCTCTCCATTTAAGTAACTCACAAAAGAGTTGCAAAACGTCATTCTGAGGCTTTGCAATTACCTACACTGAAGCATGAGCTATAGCTAGGGATCAACTTCTTTGCCTCTTTCAGTTCATTCTTAATAAAATATGATTTGCTCTGCAATTGTTGTTTTACACTTGGTAGACCAGTAGGAATTTTTGGTGTGACCCCACACTGTAATTAACAATGTTTTTTTTCCTCTTTCTCCAGAGAGTGCTTCCTAGGGACATGCAGACAATAAGTCTCATCTAAGGTTCAGTGAAAATATTCAAGTAGATTCTGCCAAGAAACCAGTATTTCAAGATATTTTGAACATAAAAGCCGTTCCAGGGAAAACTGATCCCACAATAGGACAGAGAGCTATTTTTAAAATTGCTTCAGGCTTTGCAGCTGGGGTTTTATTTGTTTTTGGTGGGTTTTTTTTATTGTTATTCCTTGACATTTTAAAGATAAGTCCTGTGCATGGGCATTCTACAAAACAATCCTGCAAAAGTCAGGAAAAAAACCTTCCAGACACTTCTTTACAGCATAGCTACTGAGCATAGGTTTTATCCACGTCTGTCGTTATTCCACAATAAAAGAGCCACTAAGATCTGTCTTTGTCTAGGGTTTTGTTGATAAAATGCCAATAAGGAGAACCTCAAGTTGCAGAAGTAATATTGTTATTGCCAGGCTTCAAAACAGCAGAGACATGAAAGACTTGAAGTAGTGTTTGTGTACTGCAAAGCCCTATTTTTTTCTAACTGCCCCTATGTCCCTTGCCTTGCCTAGAGTCTGAAATTGTGTAAATGTAAAAATATTTACAAAGTTTCCAGAATTATTCTTGATTGAGTTTAGCATCTAAACCATCCAGTCCTTCTTAATTTTTCTTGGCTTGTTTCTCTTTTTCCATCCTGTGATCTCCAAGGTGGGTCAGTGTTATTAACTTCATCTTTTTAGACTCTGCAACTGAATTCAGAAGACAAATTTATGTTCTCTCTGCTCCTAAAATCAGTAACAAACCTCACCTTGATCTGACCAGGAGCCGGACTTTCCCTGAGAAGGCTATGCTTTTCAACAGGGATATGATCAATCAGACACAGACTCAAGGTTTCTATCCAGTGGTCTAGTTTTCAGCCATTCACTTGAATCAGAAATCATAATCAAAGATCAAAAAACTACCTTGTGAACAACTTTTCTGTCTAGGTACTTCTATGTCCCACTGTTGCCATAATTTGTAAGTGCTTCCCAAGGTTTTAAAAATAGAAAGAACAAAATGCTCTCCTGCTTTCTTACCCCCTCCTTTATTTTCCAAACCCTGTGAAAAATAGCTTAGTTTAGAGAGGTTTACTTTGCCTTCCTTATTTGCTTCTTTGCATATGTGAAGAATTTGCAGAGGGGAGGTGCATTGCAGAAATGGGTCCTGCAGAAATGCTACTATTCTTCACAGTGGTCAGGACCACATTCAGTATCCCTAGACTGCTCTCCTGGGACAGTGCTGTCTATGTTACTTCACCCTTTCCCGCTGATGACACAATTCTTGTGGACAAATATTTTTGCCATACAGCCATGACAGAAGCTGAGGAGTGGTGCCTCCCTCTTTCAAGTATGCTATAAATTGTCTGTACTTCAGCTTGCATGGCTCCTCCTATTTTGTCAGCTTTGGATTGGTTTTAAGTCCTAAAAGGGAGGGATCTTCTGGTAAACCAAAAGCCTGCTAATAGCCCTGTAGCACTGGTGAATAAGAAGTTTCAGAGTGTGTCTGTTTTTCTTAAAAACTTCTGAGAAGCAGGAAGAAAATTCATGAGTTTCAATAGTGGCAAATGCAGCCAGTTTGAAATGCACTGTTTGAAGACAACAGGTTTTCAGCAATGTTGGCACCCTGCCATCATTTGGTACCAAGCAGTGTGTTGGGAGGAGGTGACATGCAGTTCTTTACCTTGCCATTTGTCTTTCCTTCTTTCCATTTCTCTTGCTTCCAAGTGGAGGTCACATATAGGAGGAAGTAAGAATGGTTGGTTGCCAGCGCAGGACTTCAATACTCTCTGCATTGACTTGGATCCTTTCCTGCCATTTGGACAGCTTGTTTGGCATTCAGTTGTATCTCTAGTGTTTTGTGTTGAAGGAAATTAGGGTTATGGCTTTCAGTGCTGTCCTTACACATTGCCTCCAATAACAGTTTCTAGTGTACATATTCTGACTGGTTGGATATAAAGCGTTGAAAACATTTCTATGGCTTCTTGTTAATGGTCTTAAGGTCAACTAAGATGTGGTTCCTACCAGCAGGGCCTTTACATTGCAATCCAGTTACTTCGGTCAACCCCTCCAATTTCTTCTTAGTGTTAAAGGCTTGATTTTCGTATTAGGCTGATCCACTGTTTCATTTTCTAAAGCAACAGAAAGCAAGGGAAATCTGTCTGAAAAGGTGATGGCACTAATTGCTGTTATAAAGACATAACTTAGTGCTGCATCTGTATTAATGATCTTGCCTACTGTGTGACTTCATTGCAAGTTTCAAATGGGTGAAATTATAGTTTATTCACCCAAGCAGAACCATATCTAGCAATGTATTTCCGTGCACTATTTAAAAAACAGGCCAGACAATCTGCTTATGGCAAACTAACAGAAAGGCAGTCCTGAGTCTGTGTTTGAAGCTTCAGGGCAAAGTAGACTTGAAGGTGCTCTTATAGCAAGTCTTTTGAAAGGAGAACACAGCTGGGGAAACCTGCCTCTCTTTCCTTCCTTCCCCCATTGCACATGTGTTTTGCTAATGTCCAGGAAATGTTTTCAGTAGCAAAAAATATTTTTGTTTGAAAAAGAAAAATCATCCAAGAGTTTGTAGTCCATTTACAAGCTTAAACTGGGAAGGACAGAAGTGTTTCCACTAATAAAAGTTATCTCTAGTCCTTAATCAATTCAAGCCTGCTTTTTTAACAGCAGTCCAGGGGAGCAGTGGCAACAGTTACACAACTGCTGCCCTTGGGGAGTTAAATTTTGCTTTTGGCATCTCCTGTCTGAAGTGGAGAAGAGCTGTTTGGGGATAGAAGAATGATATATATCTGCAGGAGGGAGGGAGCAGTGGGGGTGGGGGGAGCGCTTTAAATGAATTCTTTAATGGGAGCCCTTTCCAGAAGGCATCCATGGTATTCCTCTACAAAAGGAAGAATAAGTACTCAGCACCATATATGGTGACACTTTTATGTTTTTTAATATAAACATGTACAGGCTGGAGCAATCCATGTAGATGGGTTTTGCTGATTGGTTGGGCCAGGGGGGGAGGGAAGGAAATGAGACCCTGCTTTTAATATCTTAACATTGGAAAACTTAAGAGCTTGGGTTTGAATAAATAAACAGTAGGCAGAGTTGGAAAGATTTTCAACTTTGCAAAATAGACCCTTCCTCTGCCTTGATTTTCCAGCTTTTGTATTTGTTTTCCTTTAGCTTGTTTGTTTGCAGCTGTTTCTTTCTGTAAATTGTTTTGATTTTTGTTCAGGGAATATGTTATTCCCAGTGTAGACAGCAACAGATCAGTAAAAGCTATTTGAGATAGCTTGGCTGCAAATATAAGGGGACCAAATCCACTCAGTCAACCACTGCAATGTTCGGCAAAGGAAAGGAGGATGCCACACTGGGGTTGGGCTGCTTTAGTGCAATACACAATCACATAGGTCAGGCAAATTACAGTTTTGGAAGAAGGAACCTCTGCTTTTCTGATTTCACTTAAATATTTCAGGAACCAAGTTGGAGAATGCAGCTGCCAGGTGTCTCTGATGCTGCGGGAGAGTTCAGCTTCCACAGCAGAAATGCTCAGAGAGTGAGTATTTTTCCCAGGGACTTGCATGGGTGGGTTCTATTTTTTGCTCCGTTAATTCCCTGCCCTTACAGACCCAGGCTGGCTGCTGTTCAACCTAATCCCCAAATGTGGCCCAACAAATTGTTTTCATCATACAGACTAAGCACATCATACCAAACCAGAGTAGAGAAGATCTTTTTTGTTTGTGCCCTTATATGGCTCCTGAAGTCATCATTGATGCAATAAACTAATGGAGTGTGCTCCTCTAATCAACCTCCCCTTCTATAAACACATTTTGTTCCTGCTCTGAGATCGTTCCCTGACATTTTTAAACCAGCCCCTTTCCTGGCTCTCTCTCTTCTTTTCTTTTTCGGATCATAGTGGGAGGGAATCAGCCAGCTCTGGAGACCGAAGAGATGGTGGAGATCACGGTAAACTAACATTTGGTAGAACAAGTGGCTTCCAAAAGAACAGCAGTGAAACTAGAGCAGCTGAGGAAGAGCAGGAAGACGTCCGAGGTGTGCTAAAGAGGCGAGTGGAAACTCGGGAACACACAGAGGAGAGCCTGAGGCAGCAGGAAGCTGAGCAACTTGATTTCCGTGATATTTTAGGCAAGAAAGTCAGCACCAAAAGTTTTTCTGAGGAGGAACTGAAAGAAATCCCAGCCGAGCAAATGGACTTCCGAGCAAACCTGCAGCGGCAGGTCAAACCCAAGACCTTGTCAGAGGAGGAAAGGAAAGTTCATGCTCCTCAGCAGGTGGACTTCCGCTCTGTGCTGGCCAAGAAAGGCACCCCAAAAACCCCATTGCCAGAGAAGGTGCCACCTCCTAAACCAGCCATTACAGATTTCAGATCTGTGCTGGGCTCCAAGAAAAAGCCACCTGCAGAGAATGGCAGTGCTAGCACCCCAACACCAAATGCCCGGACCAATTCTGAAGCCCAGAATGCGACCCCCAATTCTCAAGCCCCTGTTACCAAACCAGCAGTGAAAAAAGAAGAGAAGAACGACAGAAATTGTGAACATGGGTGCACAGTTGTGGATGGTGGAATAATTGGGAAAAAAGCTGAAAACAAACCAACAGCAAGCAAACCACCAGCAAGCAAAGGAACAGCACCCTCCTTTACAGAGAAGCTTCAGGATGCTCGAGTAGTAGATGGTGAAAAATTGGTCTTACAATGTCGGATTTCCTCTGATCCCACTGCAGCTGTCACCTGGACTCTAGACAGCAAAATCATCAAATCATCAAAGTCTATTGTCATCTCCCAAGAAGGTAAATTAATTGAATTACAAGCCAGCTGGATGGCACATTGTTATATCCGGCTTTTGATTAACAATATTTAGTTCATTAAAGGTAACTCAATACTTTATTTAAGTCTTGTGCCAGTAACTGTTTCCAGATGCAACTTTCTTGTTATTTCAGTGGAGTACACAAGGAACAGTATTGTTTGACATTTCTTGCAGATTCTCCTTTAACAGCCTGCAGATGTAATTTTTATAAAGTTGAACTTCTTGCATTTTTAAATGCTGTTTACATTGCTAACACTGTTTAAGGAGCTGGTACATGACGTTTATTTAAGCTGAACTTTAAGGATTTAGAACATTGAAAACAGAATAATATTATTGCTGGTTTACAAGTTCTGATTTAATTCTTCTGTATGTTTAATATTTCAGGCTTTTTATTGCAATAAGAGGCACAGAAGCAAAGAGGGGTTGTGTTACAGAAAGAAATTACTACAACTTCAAGTTACATAGTTAAGATCAGAGTTGAGACTTTATTTCCAGTTTATTTAATGGCCCACTACAGATGCTTCTGCTGCCTTTGCAGACACTGAAATGTTTGAACCACACTGGTCTGATGAATTTTAACTAATTTCAAAACAGTACAGAGTCTGGTAAAAGTCCTCAGAGGGATCTCTTACTGTTGTCACTGATTTCTTTGCATTTCACATTCTGGATAATCAAACCCTACTAGACTGGTTGTATATGAAAGTTAATATTGTATCTAGACAAAATATATTTTCCTTGGGACAAAAATAGGGAGAATAACTGATAATACAAAAAAACCCCACCTTCTTTACTTCGTAGTTGTTTCATAAAACACTGAGCAAATTACATGGAGAATGACGCTGTCTTGCAAGTTGTAGTAAAAAAAATTCATGTTCACAGCGAGAACTATAGCTTGACACAGGGGGTCTGCACTCTTAATTGTGAATCTTTCTTCATTTAGTCCAGACTGTTTTCAGTGTGATTTAATGAGAACCAAATGAATACGCACAATGGATCACCAGAACCAGTGAATCCTTGTGCAGTATTTCAAGCGCTGAACTATGAGGATTCTTTTAGAGTGGATGCAGTCAGAAACAACATTGCCTTCGGATGGGGGGAGGAGGGGAAGGTACCTGAGTACTACAGTAAGGAGATACCAAGGTAAGTAGATGGAGAGAGGGAAATGGTAGCAGGTGCATTGTGTCTGGCATGTGTCTGAAGTAGCATAAAAATTTTTTTTATGAGTACATGATGATTTTCACCAGAGGGGACTATATAGAATACGCATAACTGTCATGTGCATGAGAAAAATTTGACTGGTGGAGATGCCATCCTTGTAAAAAGGACTAACAGGATCAGGAAGGTGGGAGACTGTAGTTTCGTCAGCCTTTAACCTGGAAGCAAGATTTCAAGGGTTTTCTTGGAGTTGCTCAGAGTGAAAAGAAATTATGCATCTCAAATTTCATGCCTCCTGTCATAGTAGATCAGATAGCATCTCTGTATCAAAGCTTCTGGACTATGGTGGAGCCTCCTAAACTCTTGAAACTTTAGTCTTGTGGTGCTGCAGAAAGCTGTTTTCTTGATAGAAATAATCTGAGTAATTGACTGTTACAATCCCCAACTATATTCACTTTATAAAATGGTACTATGGAGCTGAAAAATCCAGTGTAGTTGTGTTCACAGTAAAGCAATTCTCATGTGCAAAATTGCTCTACCACCTACCTGAACAGGGCACATGACTTATCTCATCCACTTTGTCTGGGCTAGGTGACACTTGGTCATAACATTTTGTCAGGATGTCACACTTCAGCAGCCCGTTCCATTGAGGTAAGGAATGAAGTTCACCACTGGATAAGGAATCCACTGTTTCAGGACAGCTTCTTGCAGGGAGTGAAGAAACTGTTCTTATGTTTGAGTTGTGTCTGCATTATTACACTAGTATCATGCTTAGGTAGTCGGTATTATTAGCACTTCAAAGCTGTGCTTTCTTTTGCACATATTTGCAGAAGATCTTAGAAATATTACACAAGGAAGTAAACGGTACAGTTTTCTCCTTTAATGGAAAGAAATGGAATGAGGATTAGAACTGGTGTTTTTCAAACCTTACTACATACCCTCTGGTACACTGAGGGGATGCATTGCATGATGGTCAATTTAGGTTTTTTTCTGACAGTACCTGCTAGCTTTGGCACTTGGAAAACAATGTGTTGCTGCTCTCCCACAGTGAGATGCTTTCATGCCACCTGTTAAGCAATGAACTAGGTATGCATGATACTTTAAGTAAGTTCCAGTTTTCTTAGAGATTGATTTTTTCTCTTTCCTCCTAATTAGGAACACATATATAGTTGCAGGAACCATGGGAGGAGAAGGAATCATTAGAGCTACAGACTAGAATTGAGAAATAACAAAATCAGGATGAATATCAGGAAATATGGTTCAATAGAGAAACTGTAAGGACTAGCCTCACAGAATGTGTTTGGAGCAGCTTTAAACCTAGAAAGCAACAATAAAATTGGATGCAGTACTCAGCAGCCCAATGCCAAAATCCCAGATTCCATCTTTTGCTCCAAATGCCAAAAAGGCAGGTTCATCATAGCCACAGGTGTCATGTCCTTCAGCAGCAGTGCCTTTGGCCAACCTTCGAGCATCATTTAATGGGCTCTGGAGATAATCCCCTAAAGTCATCCTCATCTGAGAGAAGGTTGAGTCTGTGGGGAAGGAGAAGAATTCAGAGCAAAAGGACCTAGCTCATATTAATGGGCTTAGATCTTGCAAAAGCCATTTTTTAATTCTTCGGTGTGACCTTGTTCCTCTTGTGTTCAGCAACAAAATCCTTTATGGAAGTGGATAGACTGGATCTATTCTTAGCTATTTCAACAGCTGGTTTTGTGCTGTCGTGATGTTTGGTAGTGACCACAGGTTCACATGTGTGGAAATTTTTCCAGAGTTATCTCACAGAAGAATAACTTTTTCTAGTGAGTTGAATCCTATCTAGAGTGAAACATGTCTGTCTGCTTCTTACCACACTACAAGCCCGTCTTAGTATGGGCCACCAGCCCACAAACTTTAATTGTAAGTAATACACTGCAGAATGCCGTGTATTTGTCTTTTGGAAATTAAATTAACCCTCTATGTCGTTGCCAGAAAACAGAAAGAACAGTTTGCTGATCTCTGGTGTCAAATATATTGTGAACATAAATACGTAAAATCTGATTTCAGGAACATGCCCGCCTGATAAAACAAGTCACATATTTGGCCAGGAAGGGCAGACTTAAAAGTATACTTGTGTGTAACAAGTTCACAGGATAGGCAAACTAACTAGTCCCTTTATGTAGTCACTCACTGAAAATAACTTTCTTTGGCATATTTGTCCCAGCTGATATTAAGGCCCTTTACCTGTTAGAAACAACTCTATTCATGTCTCCTCTGTGTTTGAAGAGGCTAACAGTGCATTGATTGTCCAAGGCAGTTTAGCCATTAGTGTGCAATAGAAGGCGGGATGTTAGCCCCATTTCTGTACCATCGTTGAAACCAAATTTCAAACACCAGGATCAGAATAATCACTGATTAATAAGGTCTTTGACAAAGGAAAAATTAAATCCTGCTCCCAAAACCACCTTCATCTTCAAGCATATTTATGCAGTATTTGTGCTGTATTCTAGTACTTAATCTAGGGCTTGCAATGTATTCTACTATTCCAGGGTTAAGTTTGCATGAGCAATTGGAAGTCAGAATCTGGGCAGCATTATACTGAATGTCACAATCACAACATATCTAAGATCAATCTCATTCCTTCCATTTTACATTTCAACTATTAATACTGTTTTGTTTCCCTTTGAAATCATGAACATTAATACTTGTTTCTCCATTTCTTTTAGTAATTCCCCAAATAGTATTCTGTCAGTTGATTGGCATGAGTCATTTGTTAGTTAAAGTATCATTTTATGGCAAAATGAGCTCTTACACCATTTTTCCTTTACGAACATGTCTGACCCGGTAGGAGTTTATTAATGGTTTGATTTTATATTTTCCTTCTTTCCAACACTTGTCAGAGTGCATTTATCTGTTTTCCTAGGACAGATAATAATGTGGGTTTTGCCTGTGAAATCTCAAAATAAATGGTAACTGTAACAAACACAAAAAGAGGGTACTCAGAGCATTACATATTTATATGGGCAGGTTAGATGGTGTATGGTTAAGAGGCAGCTGATTTTAGTATGAGAGAGTTCTTCTTTGTTTGAAGCTATGGGGCTTTTTGTTTGGAAAAAAGTTTTTAAGAAGGCTGTAGCAGACATTACAGTGGAATTAGACATATAAGGACTGAGTAGAACAAGCTTCCTCACACAGTGAACTCTTTAGAGCAGGAACTATTTTGTTTTACATTTGTATAGTTGGCACGGCAGTGCCCTGTGCTAGTGTCCTGCTAAATGACTCACTCTTGGATAAAAAATCCTGATAGAAAATTTTTGCATGGTTACAAAAATTGTTCTGGAAGACAACAGTAAAAGGCGTCTGGAAGCTGGTATCCTTACTAGACTGGAGAATTGAGGTGCAGTGAATATAAGCCAAAACTGGCAACCTTACCATTTTTTAAGTCAGCTTGCTCTGAGGTTTTTTGGCTAGATTTAGTACTCTGTGACTATATAGGTTGAGGAGGAACTACTTAATATAGGCTCAGGTCGCAGTGATGGTATAGCTTAAAAAATGCCCAGGGTTTGTATTGCTTTGTGTAGGAAGGCATTTTATTCTTCCTAAGTGTCTTGGCAGCATAAAGAGTTGGTAATCTTGTTAGCAGTAATACCTTAACAACTTTCTTGTGACTTAACATAACTCCTAAATCTTCCTATCAGCCGTGCAAGTCTGTGTCTGCCAGTGTGACTAGGATCTGCCATGACTGTTTTGATTTCTTTTTAATTAACTTTGAGCAAGAGTTTGGTGTGTAATTAACACAAGTCTATGTACTGCTGAAAGTAGATGGATTCTGCAGCTTAAAAAAAAGCTGCTTCAGAACATTTAAGGCTAGGGAGATCATCTGAGCATCTGTTCTGACACAACTCCACGTTTGTCACATGCCACAAAATTTTCCTCTGTACTGCCATTTTTGTCTGACCCTTCCTTCTTCCAGAAATGCATTTAGTGTAGGTTTAAACACAGCAAAAGAGAGAAATTTGCTATAATCACTGGTAAATTATTGCAATGGCTGATTATTCTTATAAGTGTTTTGTTTTTAAATCAAGAAACAAAGCAATGTCTCATTTCTAATTTGAATTTATCTGGTTTCTTCTTCCATACACTTGTTTCCTTTCTCTTCTATGCTAAAGAGCCCATTTGTACTTGATAGAATGGCTTTGTAATCAAGATACCTTTCTATCTCTTTTTTTCTTGAAACTTAGCAAGTCAAGCTCCTACTAAATTTCTCTGCATAATGCACTTTATCCAGCTCTTGGAGGCCTGGCATTTGGTTTGGTTTGGTTTTCTTTTTAATACCTCCTTTTAATGGGTCCTAGGCACAATTTCTCAGGGCCTAGTATTTATTAATATTGCCTAGATACTCCATAGCACTTCTTTATCCCATGGGATACCAATGAGAAAGACACAAACTTCGGTCTGCATGACGGATAGGAGTCAGGAGGTTGGCCAGATAGATGCCAGTGCAGGGAATTAGACTCAGGAGCTGTTTTTTATTGGTTTGTGTATTTGTTTTATAGCTGAAGTTGGCTTTCTGTGGAGTTTCATGGAAAGAATGCAGAAGCCTACAGATATTTTAAACTGGCTTGCACTATTTTTGAGTAAGTCAGAAAATCCTTTAATAGCTCGAAATGCAATGGAAAGGCTTTGTGTATCTAAACCAGAAACTCCCGTAAACTGTCAGCTTCTGTGGCTGTTAAGGTCTTCTCTAGAGCTGCACTAGTTCTGAAGTCGAAGTGGAAGATCCCAGTATTCATGTCTACTCCAATCCTACACTTCGTGACAGTGTTTTAAAGACTGTCTGTGGGCTGGTCCCAAACAAAAAGTAGAGGGATGGGGGGACAAAATGGATAACAATTATTTTTAGTTGACTGGAATTTGTGAAGTGCTGGAAATCAGAATACCCAGCTGGAATAACCAGTTTGGGCTTTCTTGCAGTTATGAAAAAATAAGCTTGTTTCAGGTCATAAAGGAGTTTTACAGAGGAAATACCAAATACTTCATTGAAAGACATTTGGCCTTCTAGCCCCGGGAACTGACTGTAGCTCTAGATCACAGAACACAGGCCTGTTGGGGAGTTTCCTGTCCTTATGAAATCTTATCAAGTTTTGGCAGTTTGGGTTTGGTTTTTTCTGGTTTTCTAAGAAAATGAGGTTTCTATAGCCATGTGCCCTCAGCCTCTCCTTATACTCCTGACCCAGCCTGGCTAATACGTTTTTGAACAACTGGCCAATTTCACACTAAGTCCTAGTAGTCCACAGTTTCACGAAAATTAGTGGCTAAATAAAGGAGAATCACCCAAATTATCTCATTTCCCCCTTCACTCCTCCACTGAGGGCAGAATGTCACCATTGCATCTGGTGATAGCAACAAGCCCAGCAATCCCCATGTACTTTGTATGTGCTGTTCCAGTGTAGCTGCTGGGGAGTATGAAGACGTGGAAGGGAATAGGATACAGGTCATTGCTGCAGGGGGGTGGAAGTCAGGAGGAAAAGGATGCAGCCCTTGAAAAAAACAGATTTCCTTCATCCTCCTTCTCACAAAATAACTTCATTAAAATTCATCACATGTAAATATTCTTTTGGAAGGAGTAAGACTGACAGTATTTCATGAGGACTGTGCTTCCAGTGGAAAAAGCCAAATTCAGCTTCGATCAGGCCTCTGCCATGCAGCCTGGCCAGGGCTAGATTCTAAACTCAAAACTAACAGAGCACTGTATGCATATGGCGAGTTGAGCATTGTCATGAGAAAACCCTAGAATTTGCTTCTAGATTTTAGTATAATTGTGGAGAATGACTTGTTGTTAGGGTGGGATATTTCTGTTTGTCATAAGCTGTTAACTTGTATTGCTGCAGTATGCTGTATGGACAACACTGCAACAGTATGAGTGGTGAGGAATAACCCTGTCACATTTGTCTTCAATGAGCCGAGGAAGGGCTTTTGAGCAGGTAGAAAACTCCAGTGGAAACTAAAGTAAATGCTGCTTTGTTCCAGTTCCTAAATGATCCAGTTATCCTTACAAGCCAGACTCCTTTCCTGCAGTAAGGTGGCCAGAGATCTCCTGTATATGTATGTGTCTGTTCCCTAGTTTATGTTCTTTTGCAATAGCATTTTTAGGTTCTAATGTGTGATCCTTTCTAATCATGTTACATAGATTTATACAAATTCTTAGACTGGAAGTTTTCTTTGGCTTGCTCTCCAATTGTCTCTTTAAACAGCAGAGACATGTGAATTTATATTTGCTAGATGCCTGCAAGAATACTTTTCTAGTGTCCCTCCTCCATTTGGAATGGAAATGCAGCTCATGACATTTTTGGCTCTAGCCTGACTCATGGAGAAGAGTTGCCTCAGGGAAGGCACGTGGCTTTTCTTTTCACCCTGTGGTCAGCTGAGCACATGTGAGTGAGGGGTCAGTGCTCCTCTTCTGAGATAGTTCTCACATTGTTTCTCAGGGGGAAAATAGTCATTATTTAGAGCTTCTTGATTTTGTGGAGGATGATGATAAGGGAAAATATTCATTTTCTTCTAACTCTTGTGTGTGTCTGACAAACCAGATTTGTTGGGAACCATTTAAATATTTTTAATAAGATTTGTCTTACATAATAACATCCAGTTCTACAATTAGGGAAAATCTGAATGCCAAAAGTATAATTGCCATGTCAGAACTGAGGTCTAATCTCCAAGGGGAGCCAGTAAACTTCCAAAGTTCTTCTGATAGAGGGTCTTCTTTTCAAGGACCAGTGTCACCTATGCCACATTACAAGGGATATATTTGATGGGGAGCCTGGGATCAGACACTGAAAAACAGAAGGCAGCCTCCAGTTAACATAGAAAGAAATGTGGGAAATAGCAGGAGGTGCTGGCAAATTTCTTTGTGTCTCAGGACACAAGGGAAATGTCTGAAAAAGGTCATCTATTCAATCTTGCCATTAATTAGAAAAGACTGTGAGAAAGGTAAATGGAGGAAGGGGGGAAGGTATTACCATGGCTGAAATAAGTGGAAGGTGGAGGCATTTCTGGACAAGCAAACAGCAATGGGTGGAAGTGCACAATGTCTCAGGCTGTGTTTAGGGGAAAGGCCAGGCTTTCCAGTGAGGAAGAAGAAACCAAACCCACACTTCATCGTCACTTAATGAGGGATATTTGGATGGGGAAATTCTGGAGTGTTTTAGTTGGGGTTCTCCCCAGGGAGCAAAGTATTTTGTTGTTCCAAGCTATGCAAGGGAACATAAGGAATTAGGTAAACCACAGTTGTTCTTCCTCATCCCCCAGCTACTGGGAACGGCTTCTGTTTTGGTTCACAGAGTTTGATTTTTTTAAGAGGAAATGTATTTCCCTTGGGTAATACCAAGCTTCCCTTGGTGACCACAGAGCTTATGTCGCATCCTGTTTCTGCAAACCCAATTAAGTCAACTTTTGCTTTTTTGTTTGAAAAGAAATGGATTTGTTGCACTGACAAATTTGCTGCTGATATATTGGACTTTCTAATGGATGTTTTACAGTACCAGACACTTGTTTTTTAAGTAAATCAAGCAAAAAGAACATGTCTGTCAGTGCCATTTTTAAACTTGGGCGCTAAACTGAAGTTCTACTTTCACACGTGGATGCTCATGGGAGTGCTAGAGTTAAGGCTGATTTAAAATATTGCAGATGGACCCTTTTACAGTCCTACAGTACTAGCACTTTTGGAAAACTGAGTGAGGACTTCTTATCCCTGCTAAGAACAGCAGTAGAGATTCTGCTCTGGGCCTTCTCTACTCTCGTCCATTAACAACTTTAGGCCTGCAGGAAAAGCTTTGAGTATCCTAGGGAACAGCAATATGATTCACTTTATCATTGCTTTTATTTTATTTAGCATTAATTCTTCCAATTCTGATGAATTTTTGAGAACAAAACATCATTTTCTAGCAGTGAAGATCACCTGTACTAAAGGATTGGACCATTTGATGCATTCTGTTCCTTAATAGCACTAAGGTTTTTGTGAACTGCAACATAACATCCATTTCATCTCTCCTCCCTTTGTATTAGGGACACTGTGTTCACTTACTATTGAGAAGGCCATGCCTGAAGATGGGGGCGAATACAAATGCATAGCTGAGAATGCAGCAGGAAAAGCCGAATGTGCTTGCAAAGTGCTGGTAGAAGGTAAGTACTTTTCTGGATATGGGAAAATCCTTCTGTAGAACTTCCTCGTTCCCCCCTTTATTTTGCAATACCAGCCTTTACGAACCACATACACAAAAAAGAACTCTGCCCGCTTCCCTTCTGCACTTTTCAGTCAACATGTAATTCAATGTTTACCATAAAGGAGCATGAGCACAGAAACAGTACAGAGCCAAGGGCTCTGGCTGCTTTGTGAATTAATCTATGTTTTCCTGCTGCCCACTGGATTCCTGCAATGTTTTTAGAGCAGTAAGTTGAACCCATGAAGATCTATTTCTGAGCTGTATGCATCCTTTAAGAGTACATAAGAATTCGATGTGTGAGGCTGGGTACCAACCAGTCTGCGTACCAGTCTGCCTCAGGACTATGTATGGCACATTTCTCGGTCTAGAACTTTCAATTCTTTGCATTCACTGGCGTTTGGTCATTTGGTTTTTCTAGTGGAAGTGAGCAAAAATAAATAGATTATCAGCTTAACTACCCTTGTATGCCAGAGCCTTAGAACATGGATAATTTGCTGACTGAGGTACCTGTTTTCAGCCTCAGTCATGCTGATGACACTGTACTCTTGCCAAGTAATCTTGGCCTTAGGGAAATATTTTGTCATGAGGTTGAAAGCACAGACTTTTAAAACTACTGTGAACTTTAAGTAACAAAACATGCTTCTTACCAGCTCACCTTCTGGTGAGCTCATTCTTGCATACCATGATACTTTCCATTGTGACTAGGAAGAACACAAAACTAAACAACAAACCCAGTAGCATAGATCTTGGATATTAAGCCTTAACAACTGTGTTATAGATGTGGTATATGGGACAGGATGTCTAGAAAAAAAATCCTATTATTTGTTTTTCTAATGTAGCATGAGACAAAGTAAGAATATGATCCTGTAACTCCATCAGTAAGGGTCAGTCTTCATGTAGCTGGAAAAAAAATTAATTATACATATAATTACAATTAATTATATTGGTTCCTGTAATAGCATCTTCTGTGATACTATGGTCATAATGTAGTCTGGCTTAGATATTTGATAAGCTATTGGTTTTATTTCTGTATTTGAAAGTAATAAATTTTAACAGTGCTGAAGTTCAAAGAAGACTATCAAGAAGAGGCGTTAAGCAAAATCTAGTACCCTGTAACACCTAAACTACCACAGATGCAGCGTGTTAAAGGATCAGATAATCAAGCACTTAGCACGGAGTAGTTCCGCAGAGCTGCCTTAGCATCTTTTAAGTGTCTCAGTCACCTGTATGGTTTTTTTTCCTTTGACTTTGTCTTCTGATCTCCTTCAGGTAGTTGCTTTTCTTCCTGAAGCCTACCTTAGCATATTTCCCGCTTCCAATTTCCTGCTGGGCAATGCATGTTCTCGGAGGCTGAAGGTAGAATTTGGCTTGCAAAGTCTTGGTCATGGGAGGCTGTCAGCTCATGACATACTCATTGCATGATTATGTGAATGGCATTACATCAGCTGTCTGGCTCACTCTGGTAATGGCACCCATGGCATTAGGAACTCACTGCTCAAGTGATGTTGGACACCAGAATGACCACATTCCTTACCTTGGTGCTGGCTGCCTTATCTGCCTTTTCCATTCCCTACCAGCATGCTTTCTATGGCTGAGAAGAGGTTTCTGAGGAATGGCACCACAGCAAGCTCCACCTATTTAGGAGAGACACCATTTGATATCACATGTCTGTGATTAGCAGAGGGGAAGACTGTTATTTTTAAATTAGAAATGTGATCTAAAACAACAATTAAAAATTGCTCCGTTCTATGCAGTCTGCTGTCAGCATCCCAGATGCTGATTTTTAGACTCACCAAGTAACCGTAAATATCATTATATTCCTTTCAGCCCCACAGACTCAAATTGGATTGAAAGAATGTTTGACTTTGGTTGTCAGCTTAGGTTAGGGACATATCTGTAGAATCTGAGTGTCTGAACTCAGATCTGGCACAGCCTTGTGCTCTGAATTGTTTGCTAGGAGATTCTGTCTTCCCATTAACCTTTTAGGAAACTTCGATGAAGTTTCATGCTCTGGCACCTAGACGTAGATGACTGAAATAGGTGATTCCATAACATTTATGTTATCTTTTCTCTGGTAATTAAATTTCAAACCGCTGACTCATGCACAAATCCTCTGAAAGATGAGTATTTGAAAACTATAAATTGATACTGCTATTGCTGAGATCATAATCCAGTTTTGGGATCTTTCTTTCAAAAATAAATGTCAGAATTGAACAATCTAACAAGTGGAGCTTGTTAGAATTTGCAATGTATGACATGCTCGACCTGGGAAAACACTGCTGAAAAAAGGTTGCACCTTCTAGTTATAGGTGTCTGTGTCACATGTGATACACATGGAAGAGAGCTTGTATTGATTCTTAGCTGTTGGTGGAGCCTGCAATGCTGAGCTGTTGCTGAATATGAGCTGTGAAAACTTGAGAATAATGAAATTCATCAAATTTGAGTTCTGTGGTGTTCCTTTTGCCATTTTTATTCAGGAATGAACCCATGTGTAACAATATCTTCTTGGAAAGATTCAAATATACAGAGGAAATGCTACTTTTCAACATGTGTTTATCTACATAGATCACATAGACAATGGAATAGAAACATGACATGGCAAGAGATTCTTTTGGATTAAATGATACTTCAGATATGCCTTTGTTTCCTTCTTCCACACACTGCCTAAAGCAACTTTGTGCGCATTGTACTTTGTCCTATTCATTTAAAATAGACCCATCAGCTTAGATGGCACCTCTTGTCTAGTTGCTTTCTCAGGTTCTCAGTGCAGCTGCTTTCATAGAGGGCTTTTCCCTCTCTGCTCCCTTTTCCTTATAGAATGTGACATTCTCCAGCAAGGCCATTAAGAAAATCTTAAAAACCAAAAGGAAATAAATTTCCTCTAAATGTCAAGAAAAATCCAAAACAAACTTATGTTAATAGGCAGCTTTTTCATTACTGATTTTCAAATAACATTTGTATTTTATTATTTGTTTTGATTGCAGATGCCTCATCCACAAAGACCTCAAAGCCTACTGAGAAGAAGACCAAGAAGCCTAAGACCACACTTCCCCCTGTGCTGCCAACAGAGAGTAAGTGACAGTGATTTTGATTACTCCCTTTTCAGTGGAAACAAAAGAGTGCTTTGGCATTCTGTGGTTATTCCCTTCTGTTTGCGGGCATAATATCGGAAGCTTGTGTTGTTTCTTTAACCCTTGCACATAAGTCATGTGAAATGATTTTTTGCCTTGTGGGGGTTAGAACTAAGTGCTGAAACTGTGAGGTCAGACCTAGCCCATTGTATTCTCAGTTTTTCATAATGGTGCAATAAATTTATGACACAGATTTATTTTGGGCTGCCTCCCAAAGAGCACAGAAATACTTGAGTAGTTTGCTTCAAGTCATGTTGTGTCCTGTGTAGACAATATACTGTCTTACCATTGGTAGGCAAGGTATCTTGACTGAAATGTGCTGTATATAATCTGTCCAATAATTTTCACGGCGATGGGGAGTGGTTTGGTGAATTTTACATTCCTTGTTTTAAGTCTAAATGTTTTACTTGCTTTTAATGCTTTCTGAAGTAACAAATCAGCTACAAATTCCCATGTTTGCTACTCTGCATACATGCATTTGTTTAAGGGGAAAATTTAAATGGTAAAGGCAGAAGAATAATATCAGTTTAGAAATTACTACTACTACTACTACTACTACTTTTGAAACTAAGTGTCCATGGAATAAAAATATCTCTTATATCAAAAACTGGACTTCGAAAGTTGTCTATCTAAGATGTCCACCATGTGAGTTCCTAGAAAAGATGTAAAGACATGGTTCTAATGGAAACATGAAGTATTTTATCCAGTGCGCTCTCTCAAAAAAAAACCCCAACAAACTATAATCTGATTTTCTAGCATGGAATATTTTCAGCTGCTTTCAGCAGGACTCAGTGAAATTTTGTACTGATTGATAATCACAGGTAATAATGGTGCTTCTGGAATTGTTGGCTTGCATAGAGCAATGACCTGAGCTACAGCTATTTCTGAATTGCTGGCTGAGCATTATAACTTTCCCTCCAGCCAATCATTTGGGGGTGTGGGAAGGGTCACACCGACATGGTCCACCTCTGCGCCTGAGCTTCAAATGCGGTAAATAATAGCAATTAAGAAAATAATTTTGTTCATGAATATCAATAGAAAAGAAAGATTTAAAGCCATTTAAAGCTCCATGGAATAACATTTTTAATATCGTTTCCTATGCACATAATTGCATACATTTCCTCTGATCCTCCCAGCAGTGTTATCAATAGTAGCTTTCCCAGGAGAAAGTGTGAGTTGGGAACTAAATCTAAATATGCGGATATATTACCTGATCCACATCCTGCTGAAATCACTGCTTGTCTTGCTGTTGATTTTAGTGGAAATTGGATATAGGTAGCAAAACAGAAGCTATCGGCTCTGGCTTCAGAAATGATTGGGAAAGGAAGGTTGAAATGATGGTGAATGGTTTTCTTAAGATTGCTCCATGGCACATTGTATTAGTGTTTAAAGTTCTTTAACTTCTCATAAGCTCTTTTTTCAAAATACCTGTAAAACATCTTTCCTGTTGCACTGAAAACATCAAGGTAACCAAAGAGAATGTTAGGAAGCTGGGCTTTGGAAGAGCTTTTGGAGAATTTTGGAAAAATGCATATTTAATTTTAAAAGGATTTGGCTGCAGAGATTCCACAGGTGGTTTTTAACATCTCAGCCTCAGTCTCTGAGGACTGTGGGTATTTGTCTGCTTGAAATGAGTGTTATATTTGTACATTTGTCAGGGGCAAAATATACAAAACTGATCCAGTAGACTTCATAGTTTCAATTTAAACTGAAATCCCTTTCAGATGTAGAGATTTTAAGGTTCCTTAACTGAGAGTGGGTTTAACAAGTCAGATATTTGTGCATCTTTTCCGTATTTCTCTCAAAAAGAAGGTTATTAAAGAATGACTGTGAATTAAGATGTCCTAGTCTAATAAGGAGATAAATTTTTACTCTGATCTCTTCTCGTCTCTGTTACCACATCAACTCACCAACAGTCCTAATGGCAAGTAGAGTGTAAGGAATGATATTGAAGAACTGCAGGACAAAAATTCCTAATAATCCCACTGAATAAATTCTGAATTTTGAATAGTGAATTCAGTCACAACAGTATATACTATATGGGGTACAGAAGCTATATACTCTGTGTCATTTTTAGAAATACTTCTCAGGTGAAAAAAATCCATACTTTCAATTTTCTGTAAGAGAGCACAAGTTAAATTTCATGGTTAGCATCTATGTCAACCTTTTCTCCCTTCAAACAAATTATAAGCAGTCCTTGGTTTTTGCCCTGGTAGAAACCCTCAGGAAGGTAAATAACTTTTAGTTCCTGAAAGCAAAGATCAATACATTTCTTTTTGTAAAAGAGAATGAATGTTGTTGGTATGTTAATCTGTAGAATTACTCACTGTGAGAGTAGTTGCTGACCCAGGTCATTTGACTGCTCGTTCTGACAACATTTTTTATTACTGGAAGCTTGGATTTTCTAGGCTATAGAAATCCAATAGTAAGATTTGGGGCATTATCTCTTTTGAAATGCAATACATGGTGGACTCTGGTTTAGAATAAGCAGTTGTTCTCAGAAAAACATCTATGAAGGCAGCTTTGTTGCATTCAGTGTTTAACGAAATCTCTGAATGGATGCTTGCAGTGTTTACATGCAGAAAGATTGTTCCCATGCTAGCAGATTAGGAAAATTCTGATGTATTTCTTTTTGCTTACAACTAATATTCTGTCACCAGAATTTAGTAATAGTTATGACTCTGCAGAATGCAACTCTGCAATGATAAATAGAATAAATAATGTTTCTGAGAATAACAAACAGATCCACCTTTCAATCTGAGTGAAATCAATCATGAGGAACGACACTTCTTTTTTAATGTTGGAATTAGTTCATTCTTCACTGACTGTAGTGACTTACGCTTTGTCACTTGTGTGTTTGCTGGGCGGATATGAAATGCTACTGAGTTAGAATAATAAAGTGTTAACGTTTCTTCTGCAGAGATATAAAAGACTAGAAGAGGCAGTGGAAATTTGGAACCTTTCATTATTTATTATACTGCATACTCCATGCTATGCCAGACAATCAGTGGATAATATAAGGGTCTTCTGGTTTAACATAGCCCTGCAACAGAATTACTAAGCCAAAAATACTCACCACTTAACCATTTCTGTACAGAGCTTTGAAAGCATCTGCTGTACAGGGATTTGGGCACCCAATTCCCTTTAAAATTAGAAGTTACTTCAAATTAGGCTTAACGGGAATTGCTTATTTCAATTATCAGGGCCACCTGCAAAGCCTTCAGTGTCTATTAAATAAATATTTTTGTTCCATCAGACTGTGGAAAAATCAAAGTGCTGCTTGAGATTTTAAAGAGTAAATACTGATTTGAAGGTTTAAAAATAAATATTCTCTTTTTCAAAAAATCTGCTACCACTCTACACTTCCTAATATTTGTTTTCCATAACGTGTTTTAAGCTGAGGACCAAAACAGCAGTAAATCATAGCTGGAGTAGTTAGCCCAAGATCAGGCACATTCATTTTCAGGTCTAGAACCCAATTTTCTTGATCCTCAGTCCTGTGATAGTTTGCATGCAATATCCAAAATACTATAGATTTTTTTTTAAAAGTGACATCCCAAAAATTTACATAAAACATGAGTTTTCCTAAAGGACTTTTTTCCAAAGTTTTTTTTCTAGATTTGCTGAGGGAAATGGCATATTACAACAGTTAGATGCTATTTTCCAAACTTCACCAGGGCTGAGCCATGCAACATAACATTACTATAGTAGGAAGAAACTATATCCCAATTGTTGCTACTGAGAAAAGAATTGGGCTTTCATGTTTTAGAAGATAACCCTCCTAAATCCAAGCATTGGATTAAAGCGTTTGGAAAGAAATGCCTACTGTATTTTGTAGGGCTAATTCACAGCACTAATTCTAGTAAATATTAAGAAATGGCAATTATCACCTGTCATACAAGTGGTATGAAAACCTAACAGGATATCCTGGATTCCCTCATCCGACTAACACTTGTGGAATCCGCTGTTCTCATATCCAAACCTCATACATTGAAGGGATGACCCAGCACAGAGTTTGGTTATGCAAATGTAGGTTCTGCTCAGTTAAAAATAAAGTTACATCAAAGAAAAGAACTTCCTCCCTGTATCTTCAAGTAAATGAGCCCAAATTGCATTATTTAGCATTATTTGGTATCTTGCTAATATAAATCTTTTACATCTGCTACTACATAAAATGTTTGATTTCATGTCAAACACATTTTTGGTTAAGTAACGATGTACTCTCTTGCTGACAGTTGTTAATAAAATGTCACCACTGACACTGTCCAGCTCAAATCCTCTGGAAGGCTGCACTGTTATCTTCCCAGATCTGATTACTCATCATTACTGGTACTTGAATGCAAGGCTGAGCAGTGGCATCTCTGGAACAGTATGTCATAAAAGTAAATATGTCAGATAGGACTCCTTATCACGGTGGGTTGTTGTTGGTTTTTTTCCCATAGTGGGGGGGATTCTAAGCATTTTAATTACTATGGAAAAAATGTGAGTCCGTGGCCAAGTGATTAGCATGCAGCTCTGTTATTTACTCTTCAATAAACAATCTTTTGTTGATTAATAAACAGTCAGAGAATCCAAGTGTGCAAGCACCACTTTAAGAAAATGTCATTAAAACATTAAACTTGATATGTCCATTTTAGATAATAGATAACTAAATCCGTAATCACTTCAAGTTTTTTGTTGATTTCCATTCTATCAATGTAATATGAAGCATGGCAATGATGAATATAAAGAGTTTCAGACTCTTCATTTCATGTCAGACTGTTTTGTCCTCGGTATAAAACTTGCGACTTTCTAAGGGAAGAACTCAGTTACTAAGGAAGTAACTGATTAGGTCAGAGATGTTCTTTTAATTGCAGAAATATGAGCACCGAGTAGCAGCTGTGATCTGGTGACTGTGCTGTTGCTGTCCTCTTTGGTCCCTGGGACAGTCTGAGGTGCTTTTGAGGGTCAGTGAGGTTATTCCAACCAGTTCTCAGTCCCATTCATTTCCCAGAAGGTCCATGCTGCTCTACTCTTGGCTGTTGCAAGAACCAAGATGTTTTGTGCAGGGGTGCAAGCACTTAGTGTGTTGGAACAATAGCAGTTACATTGGTAGGGAAGCCTCTGACCAAACTTTTTCTAAGAGAAGCTGAAAATTCCTCCTTTAGTATATGTAAATAAAATTGCCGTGAGCTATTTTTAAGACCTAGATATGATTGCTCTGAAACTCTGAATAATGAAAAGTGCTGACTTCATTCCTCAAGACTGGGGTCCAAGGGTGAATAACTGTGGCACAAGGCCTAACAACTGCATTAGGCTGAAGTAAAAAAGGCAATGTAAGATTTAACTTGATGACTCTGAAGGTTGGTTGCCTCCACAGATGAAAAGAAAATTCAGTTACTGTGTGTATAAAGACAGCAATGGAGAAACTAATCTGTTGTGTAAATGATTTCTCCTTAACGCCCAGTTTAGCACTGTTTAGCTAATGCCAGGTAGGCATTTTGAATCTCTGCAAAGTTACTTTACAGCTCACACTATATTGACATTTTCTGAGTTAATGTTGGCACAAAACAGTATTTTCCATGTGTTTTTCATACAGTCCATCGTACATATCTGTATGTTGACAGAAGAAGACCGAAATGTTTATTGACTGTCTCACACAGAGAAAAATGAGTACAGCTGTTGCAATGTGGACTTGAACTGAAGAGGTGCCATGCATTGTTAATTCCCAGTTAAGTCATTGACTGGAAATTGCAGATCTAGGCATGTAATAGAAGCATTGACCAAAGTTTCTTCTCTATAAAACAGGGACCTAATTCCATTGGCTTAATTAATGTGCAAAAGCATAGAACACTCAGCTTTTCCCACTGGAATCGTTTGGAGCTCCTGAATGTCCAAATAACCTGACAGCACTTTCCTACATAACAGACTGGGTAGCAAGCTAGTAACCTAGTTTAGATTCTTGTTCCTACACACTTGGGCACAGCATTTTGGCATCTAATTGTAGATGTTCTTGCAGCACATGAGAAATATGAAAATTAAATCTATATTTAAGAAACTAACGTTGTTTTCTTTCTCCCACCAGAGCTTTTAGTGGAATTCATGACCTGACTTGTTTGTAAGCTCTATTTGATACTGGATCTCTTCTGCACTTCTCAGATTTGCTTTAATTGCAGAAATTGCTCAAGCACTGTGCTGCTAAACTGATATGAAATTGTTTCTTCCTCCAGCTGAGCTGTTTTCAAACGCTAAGTTACTTTCAGTGTACTATATTGCATTATTGAAGCTCTGAGTGTGCTGGTATATGCTAGCTACCTCTTGACTGGAATGCAAGAGTGAGTATTTCCTGGATTTTTATTTTTATTTTGAGAAGGAGGAGGCTGGATTTTTTTCAGTTAGAGGACAATCTCTGCACAAATTAGAAACTAAATATGGGATGCTACAACAAAATGACACTTGTTTTTAATGAAAAAAACCACAACCCAACCAACCAAAAACCCCTCGACTTTTAAAAACTGTTCTGAAACACACAGACTCAAAGAACTGAGTTGTATGGTATTTAGTTTTCTAATTTCTGCTTGCCATCAAATTTAAGCCAGGGTTGCTTTCTATGTTACTGTATTTAGGTAATAAACAGTTATTTGGAAACAGTATGAGGAATTTGCTCATGGAGAAGCAATGAAGTGAAACTGTTTAACCTTTCAAACCTTGATGAAGTTTTCAGGCTACTGGTGTTAGTGCATTGTGACTGCCATTTTCCTCTGTAGCAATTAGCACAGGTTCCTGAATGTACAAATAAATTGGTAAGTAATGATGTGGTGTCTTTCTCTACTGCAACTGTAGTCATCATCTTTCTCCTATTTCATCATGTCTGTGCTAATTAATACCTGTAATCAGTTTTTGTGCCATCAAGGAAGTCTGTGACAGAAGCGAGGATAGAATTGAATAATTTATTGCCTTGACCACAAGGCCAAGTGTTTTATTTTTTTCTGTACTAGGTCTCAGTCACTCCATGCTTTCTAGCATAGCAGTGAGTAGTGAAACTTTACAGACAACAGTCACCTTTGATTCAGACCCTGATATCTATCCCCAGAAGGGTCTGAAGGAGGTTACACTGTGATTCATTTACATGTGGGAGAGAGAGACGTCAAAATGTCACGTTCCACATGTCTGAAGCATTCAAGTGAGATGGGGAAGAAGGAGCAGAGACTTCAATCTGGGTTTTCCATCTCCTTATATTCTTGTTACCATGATATCTGACACGTTACAGACATGACTTTTTTTCAGTTTCTCTAAAAGGAAACTCTGAAAAAAAAATTTAGTTCCTCTCAGAAGATGAAATCTTGAAAAGTTTTGCATGAGGGGAAAATGGTTTCCTATGTGACTGTAGTGTTAGAGTATGTCATTAGACCTTCTCCTATCCTGAACTAAAATAAAGCTATTCCACAAACAGACAGAAGCATGGAAATGTCTTGCTCTTTATGTTAACAGAGTTAGGTATTTACTGTAATTGTTCACCAGGTCCTGAAATACCTCTTTATGGAAGACATGCACCTAATTTTAGGCATGTTCCTCAAGGAAGACAGTGGGAATGATGGACCGGTTGGAAATGCTATCTTGAGTTTTCTGATGTTTTTTTCAGACTGTAAGTTTTACTTCATGCTTTATGAAAGCAAGTTGTGCAGAAAGCCATTTCAGGAGAGGGCTATGCCTATTTTTAGTAAAATTCCAAAAAAGGGAAACAAAAAAGTTAGACGGAGGCTTCTGAACATACTGGCTCTCACGAATTCACCATCAGGGCAAAGAATGGCACAACCAAACGTCCCACAGCTATCAGCCTGTATGGGATCTTTACCTTTTTTAGTTGATGTCCCCCCACCCAGGCACAAGCTCTCTAAGAGGCAAACCTGCCTATAAAGTTATGTAAATACCAGCCTTGTGCTATTTACATTAAGTTGTTTCTAGAAGACAGATTCATTTAAGGAGGGAATATTATGTCCTTTATCTTCCAGGCTGGTTTTCAGCTTCAGCCTGTTTCAATGTAAATATCAAGAGAGAGACAAACTGCCTTTTTTTCAAAAAGCAGCAGAGGCAGACTTGAACTAACATTCCCAAAAGGTTCAAATATTTTAATGAAAACAATCATTTGACCTCGTCAGCTTTGGGTAATCTTATTAGATTTTTTTCACTGTCTCCAGCAGCTTTTGAAACAAAAGTTGCATTTCAAAAAGATGCATGCAATGAGCTGGTACTCTTAAGGAAGATCTAAGAACAGTGGAGTGTACACTATTAGCCAAAGAAGTCTGCTTTACAGACACAGAGACACATCCTTGTACTCATCCCCTTCCACAGTGCTCCTGCCTTTCATTTCTGCTCTGGGCTATTTGTGTCTGCAAAACAGGATATTCAGCCAGACCTTCCAGCAACCCTTTGTAATCTGCATGGTTTGATGAAGTCCAGTGACAGTCTGTGTATCCTCAGTTAAGTGAATGTAATGTCCTGGTGGGTAAAAACTAAAAATTAAACAGAAAATTTGTATTTACATATAAAAAGAAGTACCCTAGCTGAATGAGGTGATGGGTTCATGTTCTTCGCTTTCCTGCTATGGAAATCTTCATTGAGGTGAGAGCCTTTTAAACTGTCTTAAGCATAGTCCTTAGTTATTCCAGGGCTAGGAGGGGCACCATGCATTCATTTCACTTACAGAGTAAATATAATACCTGGTGGTTCATTATACATCCTAGTCTGTACTGAACATTGTTCTTTAGCAGGACAGTGAATGTCACTGACTGTAGTTGTGAATGAACAAATTATGTTATTGGGGGCCCTTCCCTGATGAACCAAGAGCGGCTGATAGTAGGCAAAGAAAAGTGGGCAGGGTATCCGAGTATATAAATATCCATTCTGTGCATGTATTGTGCAAAGGCAGAGAATGACATTGTCAGCCGAGACAAAAAAGGGATCTTGAGATAGTAAGAGTCAGAGTGAAACATGAGCATTTAGAGCCTGATGACTCCACCAGCACCTTGCTTGTTAAGTAAGGTACTGCAACAAAAATGCAGGGTAGGCCAAGAGGCAATAGCTAAGTGAAAATCATGCTGGATTAAGGAATTTGCTTTTCCTGCTATTTGTCTGCAGTGACATTTCTGAAAAATAGCAATAGTATCTGCAACCCAAGGTGGCACTTGACAAATGGCGCTTTTTTCTCATTTTTGGTGCTCTTTGTTCATATTGGTCTTAATGGAGTGTGGAAGTAATCAAATTCATGTCATTGCTTTAGCTTGTATTAAAAGTTATTATAGCTCTGAGGAGATAACCAAACAGCTATTTCATTCTCAGTTCAGGAAAGATCAGAGGATCTGGTGTCAAATACAGTGTGTGTGCACACGAAAATATTTATGTGTTTTTAAATCATGTAACTGAGTTAGTTTCCATGGGATTATCCATCTAATGTGTAACTAATAGATTATTTCCATTAATGGGGATGTTTAACAGCAGATGATAGGCCAGACTCTACAGCCCTTCCAGCTGGCACCTGATAAGTAGTTTCATCCACGTAACTGTGACTACAGCCTGAAATAAAGAGTTTCAGCTCAGGGTATGACCACTAATGACAAAGAATAAAGCTGCTTTGCAAATACCACTTGTTGCTTTTGATCATATAGTAGCTTGGACAGGAAAGAGGATCTGGAGATCTATTTGCTGTCGCTTATGACAGCAGCCAGGGTGCATGTCAGTTGGCTGGTGTCCTGAAACGTAATGGGTCCCTTTAGTGAGCAGTAGTGCTCTTTGAAGGCCTCCATAAGCCCACACAGAAGACGTGGCAGGACAGATACCTAGCTTATGCCCTCATGGTACAGTTATACTGGGTTAAACACCTCACAAGTACTAATCTAAACCTTTAATTAGTTGTTGAGCTGTCACTCATTGAAGAAAGGCTTCCTTGGGAGGTATCCAACTGGGTTTTTTTGACTCAGCCATAAGTACTGTAAGAATATCCTACCTCTCCATTATTGTGTTTCTGGTTCCGGTTCCTACAAAATCACTAAAGACTGAGCATATAAAAGATCAGCATACTTTGAGATAAAGTTACTATGAAATGGAAGTGTATAAAAAAGGTGGCAAAAAATTCTTCTATATTCAGCGCATAGTGAAATAATCTCCAGAATGGACTGAATAAACACTGGTGTTGACAACTAAAACGTTACCTACTTATTAAAGCATTTGGTCTTCTAGCAACCTATAGCGCATCATTTACTATCTCCAGTGACACTAAAACTTAAAATCAATCTTCACATCTGCCTGTTGCTTGAGCTATAACATTAGACTCCCATGGTGGATTCACAGTTCCTGACTCCTTATTCATGGGGCATCAGGTAATGTGTTCCCTGGGTATCATGCTGTAGCAAAGGGGGGTAAAACAAAAGACTCTTTTTATTGGTTTGGTGGATTTGGGGGGATTTTTTTGCTGCTCAGTGTCTTGCGACTTTGAAATAACTTCAGTAAAGAATGAACCAAAAAATTCAAACCTTTTGAGACTGTTATGGCTATAACTAGGCACCTACTTATATTCTGCAAGATATTCAAAAGCACTTAGTAGATACTGTTTCTGTGGGAGGCATTAACATCTTAAAAGCCAGATTATTTCAGTCAAGCTGCCTACTTGAGCATAAGAAAATCAGAAATGTCCTTTCACAGCAGAGTCCTTGCTCTGCCGAGGATGCTTAGGATAGCAAATAAAAAGAAAGTGCTTTAAAGGGAACAAGCCTCTCCACTTCTGGAATTCAGGGGTTTGAAGGCATCCAGACTGTTACATTTAATGGCCACCACTAGACCTAACTCCTATGAATCTGTCCTTTTGAACCTGTTTATATTTCTGTCTTGCAAAACATTACTTGGCTGTGAACAGATTCTGCATGCTATATTTAAAAATATTTCTTTTGCTTCTTTGATGCCTGCTGCCTGGTACTTTAATTGGATGGTCCCTCGTTCTTGTTTTGTGAAAAATAGTTAATAGCCATTTTCTATCTGCCTGTCTTCTCTACTGTCTTTCTGCTTACCATTCATTATTTGTAGAACACTGTCTTCCCAAATTTTATGTGCCCATATTTCAAATTCTGGGCTGTATATTTTGATGCCATGACTCTTTTCTTCATGAATATAGCAAAAAGTTGTCCCTACCTAGGGAAAAGGATGAGGATGAGGGGTGATACTAGTATTTACTGCCTGTATATTGCTGTTTCCTTGCTAGCTCACAGGTGGTATCAGCAGCAGCATGTGGTGTTAACCACCCTAGTTTTAACTGAGCTCATTCAGCATTGGTTATGCTGGAAATCTGAGCAGAATTGACCCCAGTTAAACTGCTATAAGGAACCGGGTATGATAGATTATGAGAGACGTTAGCAGGTTTATTTGATTCTCACAGGTTCAACCGTGGATATTCTGAAGATCAATCAATGTTTTTAAAAAGTATTTTTAATTCTTGAATTTAATATGCTGAAAGAACATATATTTTCAAGTGCCAATAAAGCATTGCTACGGATGTAAGCTTTGCAATTAATCTGGTGCCTTCCAAAGCTCACCTTTGAATTAACTTTTTTTTTTTTTTAAACTAGGTGAAGCAACAGTAAAGAAGAAACCGGCTCCAAAGACTCCTCCAAAAGCAGGTAATTTGTTGCATGTGTCATCCTGTAGGAATAAATAACAAACCAATACAGTTTTAAAGAACGGACACCACATTTCTAAGTACAGCTGTTTGCCTACTAAATTTATTTGCATATGTGATTAAACATTGAGTAAGCAAAGTCCCTTTTTCAAACTTGTTCTCAAGGTTACACTGCGCTAAGAGTTGACTAATGAGCATGCAAAAAAGTTAATATTGAATAAGCTATAGCAAGATCCTACCAAATGTCAGCAGTAGTGTTGAAACTCATGCCCTTTTCTATATCCACAATACACCTCAGGCTTCTGTGAAAGAGATTTTTCTATGTATCACAGAATGCCAGCTCTGCATGAGTAGCTACCACAAAGAAGTTGATAGATTCTACTTTTCCTCATAACTGGCATTATCGTAACCTGATCATGTGTTTGCACTCTCCTTGGCAAAGCTATCCATATTTAAAGTTACACAGAATGTTCCTCTGTAGGAACCTGCTTTCAGTGTCTGAAAACTTTCTCAGATTTTCAAACTCTTCAAGCTGTTTTCTGTGCCAGATATGTGCCTCAGCCTAGTTTCCTTCAAATGTTTTCAACACAAAAACACTTTTCAAACAACAAATTCGGGGTGGGTATTTTGTTTTAATTACACTGAAAAGAAAAAGCACTTCTTTTCTTGCCCAGTAGCTCTGTGCTTTGGAGAGGAATGTTGCATTTGGCAGCAAGGTAATTCTAATACTAGGGAATGCCTTTTACCATTTCTGTCAGTATGTCCACAAACCCTCCTCTCCCTCAACCCTTATTCCCTGCCCTGGTTATTTTTTATTGTGCTGCTCTTATAAAGCAACAGAGCAGGTTTCACCCTGGAGTTGTCTGGGCTATGATATTTCTGGCATCTGTCCCTAGCAGCTACCAGGGAGTCTGGCACACTCAGCATCACCAGTAAGAGTCAGGAAGTAGCACTATTAGCAAAAGAGATGTTCTGCTATCTATTGATACTCAAGCAGTGAGAGGGAAAAGGAGGAGAAATACCTGATTCAGAAATGGAGGAGTATGAATGGGATTGCAAGATTTAAAAGAAAACTGTAATACACAAACAAAAGGATCTGTTATTGATCACAGGAAAACTGAGTGTGATGGAGAAATTTCCTCCCTTGTCTCTCTGTTAGATGTCTCACATGATGTTTACCTGGCTACGAAGCAAGAATCTTCATAGGCAGGTGTTGAGTCTTAAATTTTCTGAATGCTGTTGACAATGTTAGGGAGCAGGTTTGCAGATCCCCTCAGTACATGCAAATTGATATGAAGTTAGCTGGAGACAATCTTCAAAAATACAAAGTGCGAAAGCAAAAAGTTTTTCTGAAAAACCCAACACAAAATTTCATAAGCTGTATATTTGGAATTGCTGGTAGGTCTTAACACTTTTGGTCTTTGGATTTTTGTACCTTGGTTTTGCATGAACAAACTTCTGATGGGTAGATTGTTGTTGTTTCTCTACAGTAGAATTAACAATGTCCACATAACTGTTTCATTGCAAGAACAGACAACTGCTAATCTGGATTTCAAATGCTGCTCTGAAACTGTTGAGCTAAGACATGTATGTGTTTTGAATTTTAAGAGATATTGAAAGTATAGTCACCTAAAGAGAGAGTATTTATTTATTTATTAATTTACCTCTTTATTTATTTATTTATTTTCATCAGCTGCTCCTCCTCAGATCACTCAGTTCCCAGAAGACAGAAAAGTCCGTGCAGGTGAATCAGTGGAATTGTTTGCCAAGGTGGTAGGAACGGCACCCATAACTTGCACCTGGATGAAATTCCGTAAGCAGGTAAATCGTTTTCTGTTCTGTTTAAACAATCATTGAAAAAGTAGAGCTGGAAAGGAACACCAACAACCCATCTTGTCCCTCTCCCTCCCCCAGGAACTGGCAAAGTCCATGTCATTCCTGCCGGGTGTTTTTCTCGCCTCTGCTGAAAACATTCCAGTGATGGAAGATTTCACAACCTCCATTAGCAACCTATCACAGTACTTAAATACCCATAGTGTTAGAAATTTTTTCATAATGTCAAACTCAAATCTTTCTTGCTACAGTTTAAACCCGTTGCTGTCTGTCCCCTCCTATTAAAAATGACTGTTCCATCAAGAAAAACCTTAGACCATGTAATTAAAGGATAGGAGATATGACAGGTGTAGGTATCTGAAAAGTATCTGTCACAGGAAGTGTCTCTCCTTCAAAAATGACTTCTTCATTATGCTTGGCCTAAAGTTATGTCAGAGGGGCAAAATGCCATATAAGAAGCTTGAGTGAAACGTCTAACACCACAAATGTCACCACACAAGGCACAACAGTGATTATGCTGCTGTGAGTGCTCTCACCCCCTAGATTTAAAGTTCCTTCTACCTGAACTTATTTCCTCTATTACATGTGTCCTTAAGGGTAGTTTCTAAAGCTAGTTGCTTTAACAAATAATAACCCAAGATGCAAGTACAAACTGGAAGATGAACTGCCCTGTTAGGATACAGCACATGTAAATACATACTGTAGCTGCTATTCTGTTTATTTCATTCTGAACTCGTTATGCACTCTATAGAACACAAATAAAAACAACTCCTCCTACAAGGAAGTTTAGACTGTAAATCCAAATTTGTCAGCATTTAATTGAAAGAATTCAAAACAGTTTGCTAGTGCAAAGGGTATTGCAAAGTCCATCTTTGCTAACCCCAAATAACCTCTTATTTAGGGGAAAGGGTAGTTTTTTCCTTATCTCTTACATGTTCTTAAAATTCTTTAGTTTCAAGATTGGAGCTTAAAAGTGGCCTACTCATTTCTACAAAAATAGGTCTGAGAAGTTCCAGTGACATTCAGTGTCCTGTTTTGCTGAGTTCTTTTGTAACATGTGGGTAAAATATACCCCTCAAAAGTGAGTTTCTGGTTTGTGAAGAATTCTGAGTTCATTGTTGAATACAACAATCGTATTTACATAGATTTCAAGGCCATTTTTAAATACAAAATCTATGTGATGACAGACCAGCAGCTCATAATACCCATATCAGATCTGTAACTGTGATTCTACACCTTTTTTCCTTTGTAAAATGTTATTTTTACCATCTTTATACTTTCTTCTTTAGTTACTCACTATGAGACAATCTAAAGGTTTCCAAAATCATACATTAAAATGACATAAATTTTTAAATGGTTTATTATCGCAGGTGAATGAGATAGAAAAGAAGACGACTTCAGGAAGGTTAATCAACACTGTAGGAGCACTTGTGAGGGCAGCAGTCTTTGGGGCATATAGCAACGCATGTGTTCTCTCAGTTAAGGAGAAAGCAAGGAAAGTCCTGCTCTTAGCCTTGCAATTTCTTATTCTCTGAATATATGAGACAAGATAAGGCAGACTAAATAGCCTTCATTTTTAATGAATTCTGGAAATGAGTTGTAAGAGTCACTTATCTAAGAAGGAAGTGGTGGGAGGAAGAAGGGCATTGACATTATGTTGTCTGTTTCATAAGAACACAGTGTCCAGTTTCTATAATTGCAGCATAGGATTATGGGGTTTTCACATAATCTGTCATGTCTCAAGCTAATACTAATTAAAATATCTGATTAAATACTGATTAAAGTCTCATTTGCCATTTATGCTATGATAACTTTGTTTTAAATAAAAACTAGTTCAGAATATGCCTACGGTACTCCAGAAAATAAAAATGCTATAGGAAAGCTAAATCTGCTCTTTGTATGTCTCTCTGCATAACTATAGCATTACATCTCCCTTTCAGTCAACGTCATCTTCAGTTGTTCAAACCCAAGAAACTGTTACCCCGGCTTATGTGGAAGTACAGAATAAGGCTGGTTAAGACAAGAGGGCAAAAGTCACAGCTATGGGTGATTTGCACATTGGGCCTCTAAAGGGGAATGGCATCTGAATTGGGGTGTTTGGAGCTAAACCCTTGTTCTGCTGTGACCTCTGTGAGATATGTGAGACCAAACTGTTCTTTTGCCAATTACACACTTGGCACTTTCAGCCTGTCAAAGAGGAGGTCGAAAATGAAATTCCTGTTCCTTAGTGGAGTCCCAGAACACCAATGCTCCCTGTTGCTTTTGCAGGACTGGAGCCATTATAATGTTCCACTGCATTTCTAGATGTTTTGTGTTGATTACACTTCAAGCTGCACATATTCACTGCTGTAATAGTTATCTGCAGATAATACTCAATATGGTAACCTTGTATTGTAATTTGAGCTCTTTCAGATATGAAGAAATTTATCCCATAAAATCTTTTTTTTTTCCTTTTGAATTTGGCAGATTGAAGAAAATGAATATATTAAAATTGAGAATGCTGAAAACAGCAGCAAGCTAACAATATCATCAACAAAACAGGAACACTGTGGATGTTATACTCTAGTTGTAGAGAACAAACTTGGCAGCAGACAAGCACAAGTCAACCTTACAGTTGTTGGTAAGTCCATAATAATGTTTTAGATATATAGTCATTCTCCATACATCACTCTACATTTGCTTTATATATGATGGCATGCAAAAAATTAAACAAAGCAATCAGATAAGTTAAGAAGACTGAAGTGAAAAACTAGTACTTTAAAAATATCTGGACTGGACAATGGCATTGCAGTAAGAATTATCAGCAAGGTCAATAGGGCTATACTGTGTTTTATTTAGAAAAATCACTAATTACAAGTGGAGGTACAAAATAGCTCAGACTTTAAAAAGACCCACAAGAATAAAACAGCTCATGTCTCCATTTTTTTTGTTAGATACCACTTCTTTTTCCCATTTAATATTTGCAGCATCCAGATGTTTGCTAGACTGCAAATTTTAAAACTGTTCAGGAAGGATTGAGGTGGTTTCTATTAGACTGTAAATTTGAAAACATCCCGTTGCTTGAAGAAGGAAGACTTTATCCTTTTAACTGAAATTACTTTCATTATCTGCTGGTTTATAGTGACAAAAAGCAGTGAATAAAGGCACTCTGTTTTGAATATGAAGCCCTTTGTATTTGGGCTTTTACACACGTGTATTCCAAAGCTTCAAACAGCCTGGTCAGATGACACATTCAGGCCATCAGGTTTGTTATAGCAGGCTGTGGACAGCTGCAGACAGTTGTATACTGGTAACAGTTGCAGGATGTTTGTAGATAAACTGCAGCCTAGATCTAGACCAGCTAGCTTGAGTATGAGACAAAACCTAGAGCTGTGACATCTAGCTCTGAAAGGTCTAATGAACCCGCTTTGGTGTGGATACACACCAAATGTTTTCCAGTGAAATCTAGGGAAGTTTTACAAGCAAAGAGGGTGATTTGGTTAAAACACTAGTCTTCAGGATGGGAGTGTTTCTAGGCTGTGTTATATATGGCCTGCAGAAAGGTTTTGACACAAGGCAGCGGAGAGGGCAGAGCTTGCCCAGGCATTTGGACAAATTCTAGTTCAAACAGTAAGGCTGCATCCGAATCACACACTCCTAACTGCACTGGCTCTGCTGCCTAGCAGATATATGGGCTAGTGAGCAAGCAAAGATACGCAGGTATAAGGTCAGAGATTAAAATCTGACGCCACTGAAATCAGTGGCAAAATACCATTAACCCAAGTTGGACTGGAAATTCATTCCAGCAATCCAGTGAGTAACATACAAAGTTTAATGAGCAGAATCAGACTTTCAAGTAGAATATTCACTGCTAAAGAGTGAACGGCCCTCCATTGCATACTGCTATACATATTGTCAATAGAGGCCTCCTGGTTATTTAAATGAATTTCTTTCATCTAATGTGTGGCTTTCATTGCAGTTAAAAGATAAATGAATGAATGAATATAGATATCAAGTAGATTCCAGCAACATGCCAAAGAATTTAAGAATAGAAGAAAATCGAAAAAGTATTTCTGACATGATACATAGGTAAATTGTATAACTCGTTCCAACAGTGCGTTGTACAGGTCAGAAGTATAGCTAGGCTAAAAATGAACACCTTGAAAAATTGGTCCTTGAATAATCACCATATACATTGTTCTGGGTACAGCTTTTGGCTCCAAAGCCCCAACACAGCTGATTAGCAGCTGGAAGAATGATAGGAGATTGATTGCCTTTTTACATTTCCCTTTTTTTCACTCTTTCCTAGGCAACTGCTGCAGCCTTTTAACTGTAGCAGGTTATTGGGCACAATGGACTTTTTTTAGCTGAACTAGGCCAACAATTCCTATTATCTTGTCACTGTGTGAGCCTTGACTCATTATTATATAAGTCACTGTTTTCTGTCCTTTGGAGTTAATTGGTTTGAAAGTCTTTGAATTCTATAACCTTATAAAGTTACATCTCAGCCTCCTGCTTTGTTCTTCTGTAAGAAATGTGCCAGAGAACAGTGAGATTCCCAGAGATGCTTTTGGGACAGTTGGGTGAAGAATCCTTACAATGTGCTGGAGTTTGCCATGTGTTTTGGCTGATGACAAGCTATCTGTTTCCAACTAAAAAGAATAAATTCCCTCTTGTAAAATCGCCAAGCTCTTCAGTGAGACATCTCGCTGATGTCAGCACTGCCAAAGGCATGACAAAGCCTTAAGATTCCTACTTTGCTACACATGCATTTTAAGACCAGATTCTTCCATCTGGGGTCTCAAAAATGTGGAAAAAGGGAGAAAAAATATCTTCCTTCTAGGGAGTGGGTTGGAATCTCACTACTGAGATAAAATCCTTCATGCTATTTGCACCTTTAAAGGTGTTAAATGTTCATGAAAGCTGGAAGGTACTTTTCTCCGGAGCCTGCTCCAGTCAAAATAGGGAAGCTTCTCTGAATATGCAAAATGTGAGACTTCTTAATCTACCAAAGCTCATCCTTAGTCCTAAATTCTTACCTGTCCATTCTCTCTGCTCCACCCAAAGTAGTGGGAAGAAACCTGCGCTCCCTGCCCTGACCTCACATTCATAACAAGCATTTGTGGAGAAAGCCCTGGCGCTAGACATCAGCTCTGTTTGCCTCAGCTATTTATAATAAGGTCTAAACTCTGCATGAGCTGTCCTCCTCGAAGTTTACCAATAAAAGGCATATCTATGCATATGCTGTGTACTCAAAACACTGCTGACTGACCACAGTCTGCAAGTGAGTCTTGAATGTACTGAGGGAAACTATAAATACAGAACATCTGCTTTCTGGAGGAGTGTGTGTGAGCCAACCTAGAGCTATGTTTCTCAAAGGGCTAGCTAACAGCCTTGTCTGTTCTGAATTTTCGCAAATCAAAGACATTTGTTAAAATATAAAACAAAATAAATATGGAAATAAAGAAACATTTCTTTTATTATTACTCCTTACAACCATGTGGATTGCAAAGTCTTCATGCTGATGGGCAAGCTCCTCATGTGAAAGACTCCAATAAGCATTTCCCAAATTAAATTTGGACTGTAACACATGCCAGGGAGCAGGTTGCCCAGAAAAGTTGTGCAGTCTCCATTCTTAGCAGTATTCAAGTTCAGACTGGGTAAGCACCTGAACAATCTGGTCTGGCCTTATAGCTGATCCTGCTTTGAGCAGAAGGTCTAAAGACCTTCCTGAGGATATGTAAGACCATCCTGGATCTTGGTTTTATACTTTCGGTTGTCAAAGACCTTTCTTCACAAAAAAACCCCATTATTGACTTAAACTCTAACCAGAAGATAAAGGACTGAGCTTATCTGCCAGGATTCAAGTCAGAAATGATCCTGCTATGATTTAAACTCTCAGTCCTAGACTGTACACTATAGCTGGGTATGACTTTTAGAAAATGACTTTTAGGGAAAAAAAGCTCCCCTGCATTCCTTTGAATTTGGCTCCTAAAGTCTTAAATTTAATGGCTCACAGTCAGACTCAGACTTCAACCGCAAGCTTAACTGAACTGAGCAGGCATTCTGACATCTAAAGAGTTTGAGTAGTATATGATTCAATGCAGTTTGGGCCATGGGAAAAGATTCTTATGAAAGAAACCCAACTTTATTCTAAGGACTTTTTTTCCTTTGAGATTTTAATGAATATCAAGGAACAAAATGTCCATTACACTCAGCCTCCAGTGTGAGCTGTTTGCAGTCCACACACCAGATGCACTGATACATAATCAAGTTGGAGGAGACTTGTTAATTGACAGGCAGTGCAGTGTGGTGATGAGTAAACAGCACTGAGCCACAAGGACTGAGTCTTGAGCTTCTCATTGATTCATTGTGTAACTGTCTGTATAAGCCCTAATAATACTGGGAGACCTGCAGTAGAAGTGAGACATCCAAGTTAAGCAATATCTTTTTTTAAAGGGTTGACTGGTCCCAAAATGTCCATGTTGAGCTCTTCTCTATTGTTATGATTAGGTCTCTTAAATAAGCAGTTCCTTTAGCTGAGTGATCTCTCTGGAGAGATTTTGCAACACGTTTCTGCTCCAAAATCAAAATGGCCTGATGTGAGACTGAGCTAATGATTTACAGCAGACACTGTGTCAGATTGAAGTGGACTTCTGTTGCCAAAGCTATATTAAAGGAGCCAGTGATGACCTTAGGGTGAGACAGGACTGATTTAGGCACAGTAGATTTAGGTAGAGCCCTCACTCTACAGTGACAGCAAGAAATATTCATTCCTTTCATGCCATTCGTTGGATGTATATGGGTAAATTTATCAAATCTATGTTCTAAATATTTTAGCTATGTGACAGGAATACTCCAGTCTGTAACCACTTTTAAAAAAGGAACTTGGTTTTCGTACTGGCTCAGGCTGGATACTATGACAAAGAGTCAAAAGAATAGCGCAGTATTCAACAAGGAGAATTTGGCACTAGAGAAGTAGTCTATTCTGCAGCTATCCCACAAGCTTCCTTCATGATTTGGGACAAATTGCTTCATGTTTCCATACCTAGTATACAGGGGAGTTCTGATGTTTAGTATTTGGTGAGTACTTTGGATATTAGTGATATCTTTTACTTTTTTTAACACAGAAGTAAAAACACATGCACTACCTACCCAGGGCTGATTTTGATCTACCTTGTTTGTCTTTTATAAATCCTTTAGATTTGTATTGTTCATGGTGTGGTATTGTATAAAAAAAAAAATATTATCGTGGTGATTAGTGAGCTATATGATAGATATATGCAGAAGAATAAGAGCAATATCATTATACCCTGAGAGGCCTAAAGACAATTAATTTGGATTTTGTCATTACTCTGAGCATTTGTGCACATACTGTGTACTGCGTCCTCACATGCTGTTGGAAAGTGATAAACCAAGTACTTAAGGGCAGATATATAACCATACACAGACATGCAAGTAGTGTAACACGAATTCACTAAGTAATACCTGTTCCTCTGCATGAGGTTACTATTCCATACTTCAGCTGGGATGGAGAAGTTACTTTCTGTGAGGAAACTGTTAACTTCTATGCCTTTAGCAGGACCTGTATGACCAGAATATTTCCAAGCAAAAATGAGAAAATAAAAGTTTAGCTTGAGAACAAGATCTGATCGTCACTAACTTCAATAGTCATTGAATATAATGATAGGATTATTAATTGCTTATATGAAGGGCTTGGTCCTGGTTCAAACAAGTGACATACATGCATGCTATATTAGCATTAGTTCTTTGCCCTGAACTGTTACAAGGAAATGTGGTAGCATAACAAACAGTTCACAGTGGCACTATCAGCATTTTTTGTGTCTGAGAAATCTGGCTCAGTGCTAGCTGCTCAGACTGAGTGGATCCAGCGGTGGTCAGAAACCGTGTGCTTGCTCTGGAAAAGTAAGTGCAGTCATCTGTGAAGCAGATAGTGAAGCAGAAAACCATAGACCCTTCTACAGAGGATACTGCAGCTCAGAAGTACTAACACAAATGCTTCTGAAACTTCATCTTCTTTTGCGAAACAGATTATATCTTGCAGTATCCATGTGATTCCTTGTTTACAGTTAGGGTTGAGAATGCAATGAATTTTCTAAGAATACGTGGGTGGACTCGGTCTCTAACCTTCAGCCTTTTAGATTCCTCTGAATTGCTGGAGGATTTTTGTCACCAGTTTTATGGTTAAAGGGCAACTAGACTGGTGGTTAAGGAAGAGATGTTTTACATTGCTGCTGTTGTTGCTGCTGTTTTAGTTCATCAGTGTTGTAAACCTCTGCTGTCAGCCTCCCCACTAATGGTTGGTGGTGCAACTCTGCACCTGTATCAAAACTAAATTTTCACAGCAAGATAAAAATGTAGAGGAAAAACAACTTACGTTGCCCTATGCATCAGTGCTGGTACACAGATGCAGATATATTCCTTGAAGGGCCATCTAGTTTCAATGTAACTTCTGTTCGGAGAAATTTCAGTAGAACTTCCTGCTTAGTTATTTTTCCTGATACTTACCTTCACCTTTTTTTCTGATGAAGAAAAGGAAATATCATGACAGTATTTCTCACAACAAAATTACTGTATTTTACCTGCTGTGAAATGCTAGAAATGTCTTAGTTACTAAGAAGTTATTCATCAGGACTCCTGCACATGAACATGGGGTTCCTAGGACCCCGGCTCACCCTGGTGGAGACCTGGAATCTGCTGATAGTCTTACTGGGGCTAATGCTAAAATTTATTCTGCCTTTCAGTGGACAGGTATGGGAGCTCTAATTCAATCAGTTATCAAACCAGATGCCTAACGTGTAGCACATGAGTAATTCAAGTAGCTTGTTGGTTCAGGCATAGGAGCAGATGGTTTAGAAAAAGGACTCCTGAGAATGCATTACATATTTGTTAGTTCCATTAGGCCTGTGGCAGAAGGAGACGTTCTTGTGCTGAGGCCCTTTGCATGGGAGTGGTGAGCTCTGGTTTCACTCCCAGCTCCATTCTCCTGCATGTCCTTGGGCAAGGTCATTTTATACCTCCGTTACACCAACTGGCAAAGTGGGAACAACAGCACAAAGTGGTGCTTTGGGCCTCCAGAATTTGTGAGCTACTTTATCTGCAGGTCTCAAAAGGGCAGTTTTTAAATAGTTTTATGTCAGAGTTATCAGGAGGGGCAATATGCTGAGGGATCACAATTCAAGGAGGCTAGCAGCACTCTGCAGGGTGGATGACAGGGGAGGTGTGACTTTCAAACTCTGGTCCCCTGAGCTAACTAACCTTGTCAATGTTGTCTTCGGCTCTGCTGGGGAGGCTGTTTCATTAGGAGAAAATTGCTGTTCATATCATCTTCTCTTGTTGTTTTGCAGGAGAACGCAGGCATTGTTTTCTAGTTTAATTTTATCCTAAACCTATGGTATACTAACATCCAGAAGGGTGTTAATGGTTGTTACAGGGTGTTAAGGGCTAATAATATCTCTGCTTATAGCGCTCCTCTCCCTTGGAAAAAACGCTGCAGGGCATAGCTTTCCGAGCAAAGCAGAGAGGTCTGTCATGACCCCAAGCCCCGTCAGCAATAATGCCAAGTTCAGTTATGACCTTTTATGGTTTCGCTTTTCTCCTGCTGATGAATTTCAAATGAAGTCTTTGCCAGTGCTGTCGGCATGGACAGTGTTCAACTCGCTTTTGCAGCATATTAAATACCTTCTCTGGCTAAACAGCTTGTGGAATGGAATTAAATTGTTTCTTTCTGTCTGTTCTTTATCTGGCAGACAGATATCACAATAGCTAATAATAGTATTATACAGTAATATGATAACTGGATTTAGAAAGAAACCAAATCAATTTTGAGAACAGATAAAGAAAACTACTTCAGAGGCATTTGCTTCAGTGTTGTCTCTGTTCATAAAAGAAAAATAACTCTTTTCAGAGGCTGCAGTTATACTGTTCTCAGTTTCCAGAGGCTGTCTACTGGAACAGTATTGCTGCTTAAAAGCCCACCGGGGCCCTGCAAGCTCTTAATGTGTAGCAAACCCTATTGCCTTGCTTTGGCTCAGCCTGACCCTCACATCAAGTAGCAGAACAATTTCCATTTCCCTGCGCTGAGAGTTAGATAAGGAGATTGCTGCCTTTTTTGGTCTCCTGGAATGGTGCTTGTCCGCAACAAGTTCTGCGGACTCTGTAAACTGAGCCACATGGAGAAGGCAGTGAGATCTGGATAGCACGGTTTCAGGTTATGTGGGTGTCCTGTATGAGCTGTGGGTTCTACACCTATGAAGAAAGAGAGAAAGTACCTTTCCTTATCAGGAGGAATTTTGGGTTACACGCTACTGAACAAAAGGCAAGGACCTCAAGTCAAATTTGTCTCATAAATAGCAATGGTTTAAAGGCTGATCATGCTTATGCTTTATGCTTCTCAGAGTGTACAAATACAAATTAATTAAAGGTTAATCCAGGCTGCATACCAAAACCTGTTTACCAAAGTATTTCTAAGAATTTGTCTGAGGAAGGAGTGCAACTGAATTCAATTCAGGAGTAAATAAGAAGTGCATGTTTCAATCCTGGTATGGTCTTAAATGTGGCTTATACATTTCATGTGAGGCCAGCTCATGACCTTACCATCTGCCCTAAGGAACTCATGCCACAAAGAATAAACTGGAATCTGACCTCCTTGGTCTGGGGTAGCGGTAATTTATGTCTCCCTTTGTTGGGAAGTAGTTTTCTTTTAATCTGTGCCTAGTTTGCTGGAGCATAACGGGAGGAAAGCTGTAGAGCTCTCCACATCCCCTCTTATACCCCTATGCATATCATCTAGCACATATGAGTTGCTACTGCTGTTTCCCCTGTGCCACTAATGTCAGTGACTTTGTGCAGTCTCTGTGCTGCTGTGCATAACAGTCCTGGAGTGAGGCTTGAGGCCAAATTAGCTGCTTGCCCATCTCCTTTGCCTGCCACTAGGCTTTGGGAGCCAGCTCGGGGCAACCCTACTGATATTCCTAAAGAGATTATGTAGGGAGCTTTGTGCTTGAGCTCCCCTTAGTCCTTAACTGTCCAACCTCCAACTATCTTGTTAGCCTCAGCAGTCATACAATTAGGCAAATGAGGTGATCGTGCATACTAGTAAAAGAGTTGTTAAGTACTATCTCCTACTAAGGCAATGGAGTTTGTAGGATTCTGACCACCAGGACTGTGTGGATACAGCCAATTGACTGTGACAATCTAGAATGTCATAAAGCATAGCTAAGTCTTGGTTTTGGTGTCATATGCGTGCTGTAAGTTAGCCAGGACTGGAGTACCCCTAGCTTCATATAGTTAAGACATCTTATGGTGGAATATATAGACATGTTTTCTTTTGTTGCATATAATAGTGAAACTGAAGTTAGAGCTCGATATTTTAAATTAATTGCTTCCCCTATAGAAATGTTCACAGGGAGCAGTGTATTTTCGGATGCACTCCCTTCCTTCTAATTCACATGTTGGTTTGTGGCTATGGTTTGGTCTAGAACAGGAAGAACAAAGTTGTCGTCCAATGAAGCCTGTGTAAAGCCCTCATAATATAAGCCTAAGTATGAAGTGTGTTTGTGTGTGTAAAAGACTGCACATGACATGCAAATGAAAAATTGAAGATGGATAGCCCAAGGACATTAATAGTATGCTAAACACTAAAACAGAAGGACAAAAGAGAGATTTGTGCTTGACATCCACACCCCTCCTCAACCCACTGGATATTTTTATTGGAAGCAGTTAATTGTGCTGATAGAGATTTCATATTCCAGAAGGGAATGTAGCTTGGCAAAATATCCTAGCTTTCAATACAGACAGATGAAAAAAGGGTAACCTTTAAAATCCCCATAGAATAAACTGCTAAGAAACAAAACAGACACATGGAGACACCATCTGCAAATTCTTTGAATGTGCAGAGCTGTAGAATACCATCCAGTCTGATATCAAATAATTTTTAAGCATGGTAAAATGGTACATATACATCTGTCATATTAAGAAAGAACAAAGATTACACTTTCATTTTTATGATCTCCCACAGCAGCTACCAACCCAGTATTTATACATTGAGCAGATCTGCAAGCAGCGGCACATGGTAGACCTCAAGCAAACACATGCATCTTTTTAGATCAAAAGAGTCCAGCCAGGGTTGCAGGTTTTCATCTTTGCCTACTGGGAAAAATTTATCAGGAAAGTAGAAATATTCCCAAGGCTGATTAGACTAAAGCCATGTAGCATTTTCTTTACCTCTGATGTTCCCTTGGCCATGGATGTTTTCTGTCCAGTGCTCACATACCTAAGCCTTGCTTCTGTAAACTATGCTGGCCAAATGGATTGCAGTTATCTAGGTGAGTCATGGAAACAGAGGTGACTAAGGTAACTGTGGCCTAGGCAACTGAGAAATCATGCCCAGAGCTTCATGTGGAAACAGAAGTGTGTTGAAAGCTAGCCGAGAGATATTGTATTTTCATGTCCTGCATGGGAAGCAGGGTACTGTGCTCTGCAAAGACTGAAGCGTATACATTCTTTCCTCCTTCAGTGCAAAATTCAGTGCAGAGCATTACAGCAAGCTAATAATTTAAAAAAAAAACCAAACAAAACACACACATACCATCCAGATTTGGCTGTGTGCATAGCAGATGTCAGAGAATCTGCACTACTTTGACAAATCTGAACAGATTCCTCTGTAAGGTGATAGACTACTGGCTGAGCTTTTTCTTCAAAGTATTTTCCTCTTGCTATCAGCAACTGCTCTGTTCGGTTTGGATTTAGGGTAAGTCAGCTGTTACTTATTCAAGTTCTTCTATCTGCATCTCGAGATGATGCAATGATGATTATATAGGAGGAAAACAAGACACAGAGCTGAATATTCTTCTTCTGTACATATTTTGAAGAGGGCAGAGGTAGCATCATTCCCTACAGGGTCTGCATGGATATTAAGTTGTAGTGAAAAGAAGATGGCTATTGCTCCTGTTTGACTAAAATCATACAATTCGTGTGTGCCATGCAACCAGCTCCCTGGTGGCTGCTGCAGTATTGTACAAGGGTTCTGATATTGTGAATGGTGTGAGTATTGAATTCTCACTTCTTGCAGCCCCAAGGAGGCTGTAGCAGGACTAGTACAGGGAAGAGGGGTGCTGCTAGTCGGCCACCAGGAAATCAAGATTCAGTTCTCACCTTTGCTACAATCTCTCTTTCTAATCTTGGACAAAACATTTAACTCCTCTGTGATTCAGTTCATGATATCTATACCAGAAATTCATGCTTGATAATAGTCCCTTTTATTCTGCCAGAAAATGAGGTGACTAAAATGTGACAACTAAGCAGGGCAGTAAGTCATTCCAGAGGTTAAGGACATCTGGTCTCTAATATTTGTGTTTAACAAGAGATGTAGTGCGTAATGATGACTCCTAGTGGAATGGTGTTTTAAGTGTTGCCAAAATGAATAAAGATAACCTATGTTCTGGCACTCTCGTTTTGTTCCGCCTGGGCATTCTCATGCTGAATGCAGCAGCAAACCCTTTGTATCCATCCCCCTTCCTCCCTCCCTCCCAGTCTTCTCCCTCATGCCATTTATGTATCTTCTAATAAGTTTAAGTAGTGGAGTGAGATGGATTTTCCATCACAACTAAATTAAAAGCAATAACTGATGTTTTTTCAGGGAAATCATTGAACAACGGAATGTGCATCTTCCAGATAGTGAACTGATATTTAACAGTCTCTATCAGATTAGGCTACCCCACTTTCCCTCTCTATGAGTAAAACCACAGCAGTCAGAGGAGACATCTCACTGCCCAAGAACTAACAGCATCTCTGTGGCAAACTGGCTATTTGTGTCTGCTCAGCAGTTTTCCTAGGAATGATAATTTGAGTATGGAGGGATAACTGATACAGTCTACCACAGTAAGGCTTTGATCAAAGTCCACAGCAGTTTTCCCCAGCATTTGGACGTTTTTAGTACTGAGAAAGTGGCTGTATTTTTTGGCTGCTTTGCCAGCTCTGCCTTTCTTAAGGAGAAAGTAATAATGTCCATTTAGCAATTTTAACCAGCAAAATGGGACAGGATTTCATCAGTTCATGTCCAGTGTAACCCCTGTTCATAGCATTTCACACTTTCTATCTTTTTCTTTTAATCTTCTGTCATTTTATGCCATTCTTTGATTTCTCATTCAACCTTTGGCCACTAGTTCATCCAGATCAACATCATCATTATTTCGTAGGTTTTGCTAATTACTTCTGAGAGGATTATTCCCAAGGAAGATATTTGTTCCCTTTAAAGTCTTCTGAAGTGTTTAACTTACATTATTATTTTCTTAATCAGTAGTGTTTTTAAAAGTCAACATTTTTCTGTCTTAGGAAAATATTCATTTCCATAACTATGTAGTCATTAAACTTCATTTTGAAAAAGTCATGTAACTGCAAGGGTTTCATATTGTATCACATGTTTGCATAGTTGGCTGCTCATCTGCACACCAGGTTCTGGTGACACTGGACCTATTCATGCAAATAAGTACTGTGGGAGCAAGCCTCTAACTGAGGAAAAACAGTTAAAAGTTTCTATAGTTTCTATCTTCTACTTCCCCCGCAATTTCCAAAATGCACAAGATTAAAAAAATCTCAGTATTTGAATGATGTTGAATTCTTTTTCACCAAAAAATGCACTAGCCTTTCAAAAACTGCACATAGGTGTTGTTCACTAAATTGTTAGCAGAGTTGTCATCCTTCAAGGTCTGTGTTTCTGTGCCAACAAACTGGTTTTTGTATCTCTGCTACCCAGGTATAGTTGGATGAGTGGCACATTCTGAGGCTGTAAAAGGTTAGTAGTGGCTCTGAAGTATGGAAGCAGACGGATCTGGAGAAAAACCGTCACAGCTATGGTGACTGTTACAGGGGTAAACCTCTAAGGAAGTTCACCAGGGAGTGGTTTGCATTATTGTGGGAGATTTGCTTTCATTACTTGCAGGCATAGCTGTGACTGGTTTTAGTCTCCATAGTTTCTGTAATGATAGCTGTGAAGGGCATTAGACTTCAGCATGGCTTAGCAAGATGCCCAGGGAACTGAACAAGCCATGTGGAGGCCCATGTGGGATTGGCATCTACGTTAGCTAATTTCAAGTCTGTCTGTCTGTGCTGCAGTTGTTCCTCCTCCCTGCAGTACAAACCTCTGAAGCAGAGCAATGGCATGGAAAGAAGGCTGTTAGCTGAGGCCAGTAATACCCTAATGGAAGTCCTGCCTCCTACTTGCGTGATTTCATCTAATGTGTTTTGCACATGTTTTTGCAGATAAACCAGACCCACCCGCTGGAACACCTTGTGCATCAGACATACGGAGTTCTTCCCTCACTCTCTCATGGTACGGCTCTTCTTATGATGGTGGAAGCGCTGTGCAGTCCTACACTGTGGAGATCTGGAACTCAGTGGATAACAAATGGACAGATCTGACTACCTGCCGCAGCACCTCTTTCAATGTGCAGGACCTGCAGGCTGACCGGGAGTACAAATTCCGTGTGCGAGCTGCTAACGTGTATGGCATCAGCGAGCCCAGTCAAGAATCTGAACTGGTAAAAGTCGGAGAGAAACAAGAAGGTTAGTTTTTAAGAGAAAAAAAATTAATCTAAATGCAAGTAAACTCTATCTTAACAGTGCCCAGTGAGGTCAGGCAGCTGTACACACTCCTTTGCATGTGCCTCTGCGCAATGAATGCTTACGCTGGCTGAAAGTGTGCTGAAGTCCCTTCACAGACTTCACATGGGCATCTAAGCATGTAAGTTTTGTATGCATCCAGTGTGGAAACTTGGCTTCAGGGATCCCAAAACCCTGCCTCGTGAAAGCAACCAATAATTCGACTTCTGGCTTGCTGTGTGAGTGCTGGCTGACAGACTTCTGTAGTTCAGTACGCAGGTAATGGGAGATGAAACCTTTCACACATTAAGTTACACGTTCAGACCATGCCCAGTTGGAAAATCATGTTTGGTGTCTTACCTGAAACGTACTGATGGATTCATTACAGTTTATACTGGACAAACCATGGAAAAATAAGCCATAAACACTATCCCAAATTTGCTTTTGGAAAAAGTAAGTGTGCTTGCTGCTAGCCGAGCACTGAATATGCAGCAGAAACTGGATTAGCCTCTCACACCTAGTTCCCATGCTTCAAATCCCAGCATGGTAGAGCACCTCAGTCCTGTTGCCCCTAGTACACTAATCTTGTGAATTCAAGGCTATCCTACTCAGCATGTTGGTTTTGCAGTGTTATGGGTGTTAAAAAGATTTTTTAGGGTTTTTAATTCCAGTTGCATGTGCTTCTAAAAAATTTTTTTTTTGTTTCTTTTGCTTCTTATTTTTTTCTTAAGATCTTCTCAAAGGACTAATGGGAAGAGCTGGAGCAATTTAGAAACTAATCAGAAACTGGTCCCAAAATTTTAAACATACAAAAAATCAGCATTAATTTTTAAAATATATATATTATATGCATATTTTTGTGCACACTCACATCTATGTACCGTGCAAGGATCACTTTGATAGTTAGACTACACTGAAAAGCCCAAACCAGAAATAATGTATTTGCCATTCTTCCTTTCTTTGAGGAGTGGACTGTGTTGTATCTCTCCGTCCTTACTTACATATGCAGGGCTTTGGAGTTTTAAATGTGTCACATAATCCCTGTGATATTATCTCTTATTGCCACAGTGAGACAAAAGGATAGCAAAGCGGTGCAGCATCACAGAACTGTGTAAGCCTCTCAACAGATATTTCCAAACAAATATAAATCATGTTTCTCTTCAAATGCTGAACTAGATGCATTCTGAGAAATTACTTTCCTCTGTTTTAAAGATTTAAAACCTGAACTAAATCAAGATGCAGCTTCTCTTCAAAGCAGGGGAAATAACATTAAGAATAGCAATAAAATTGAAAGGAAGCTAGACAGTATTGGCTCTTCATAATAAATTCCCTGTGTCTGAATGCCCTCTTTCTTTAGTTGCAGGATGAACACCACCTAGAGTTGGGGACCTGACTCTTCCCTACATTTGTTTTTCCTAGAACAGGCACTACTTTTACTGGACCAAAGAAACAAGCTATTTTTCTTTTAAAGACTGAGAGTTTTCTTACCTAGATTTAATACAAAAAGCCTAGAAAGTGTATGAATCATTGTGATACGTATAAAAACCAACAAAAAAAAAAGTTGTTTTGAGGGAAAAGGAAATGTATTCTGTTTGCAGGAGGGTGGGTTGTCTTGGTGTCTCAATGCCAGCACTTCTTGATTTCAATTCTTCATACTGCAGCTAGCGTGGAGGAAGGGCAAGTCATATAAAGCGTTATTTTTCAAGTGTGTGAATGTAACTGGGCCTTTAATTAAAGGCAGTGGAAAATACATGTGTTCAGTACCTCTCAAAGTCAGGACTTTAAGCTGCCATCTATTGAAAGACTTAACTGAATTACTAGGGATTTTCCATCGCTACCAGAAAGACTGATTACTGATTTTCATGCTGCAGTGGCCAGTGCATATTAGCAATCTCAATATAATCTTAGTGAAGAAAGGCATGGCTAACTTTTCACTGTGCATTTAAAGAAAACAGCTACTAAAATAATGTTGTAAGTCACAACAGATTAAAGTAGGCATTGTGATATTTAGGCCAAATTTGGTACTGTTAACTCACTTCCGAGAAAGGTTTTAGTACAGCTACTCAGTGCCTACCAAGCTCAGATACGTTGCGCTTATCTAATTTAGGCTTCCACTGGTGGACCAAAATGTTTCACCAAAGTGTCACTGCAGAACTGCAAACTGACTTCTTCGACTAATCAGTATTTGGCAAACTTTAACTTCTGGCAGTGTGGTTGGGATCAGCTCCCTCATGCAGCCCTTAAAAGGGGAGGAAAATGTGATGTGCTCTACGCAAGGGTGGTTTCTAGCTGAGGAGGATTTGAGGACAGCTGCCCCTGAGTGGGGAAGGCTTCCTTCCCTCCCTGCTCTTCTGGTAAATTGCTGCTCACCAGCTAGTCTGTGCTGGGAAATACAAGGTCTTCAAATCCAGAAAAAAAAGAGAAGGGCTTTAGTAACAGATTAAATCTACTTCATTGCCTTTGCTACCAGAATACAGATGCAGCATTATGTGTTGGATGTGAAAAAGTGATGCCCATGCATCAGATCAAGTATCTGCTCACCTGCATCCTTTTTTTCTGTTGTTTTCTTCTCATCCGCTGCATATAACTCTATACTTTAAAACACCCAACAGTGTCCAGAGTACCGCATTAACGTTTCCTAACATAGATCTGTCGATACAGTGGGGATAAATCACTTGGATGGGCTTGTACTCTATGGTGGCAAAGTGCAGTTGCAGCAGCTAAAGGGGGAATTGTACATGTCGCTGTGCAACTACCTTTGCAATTTCTCAAATTACTGGTCATACCCACAGGTCTTGGGAGCAACCCCAAGCAGTGTAAGTAATATATAGCAACATTCCAGCTACAACCCCTTCCCCTCATACCTGCAAGCAACAGGGAGCAACGCACAAACCGGTTCTACTGACAGTTCATGCACATGAAAATGAAGTATTAAAATCAAGACACTCAGGCCTGTTTTTACTCTGTCTTACATCACTGGGCTTGCCAACATCTCTGCCTGCCTTTGAGTATGCCTGCAGAACTGAGGCTCCATTTGGACCTCCATGGTTTCAAAATTCAGCCATGCTCAGGGAAGTGTATGCTGTCCAAATTTTATAGTCATCTTGAATCTGAAAAACTTGTCTTGATGCTTTGCAGGAAATCTTCTCATGTACAAACTTGCTTTACTAATTTACAATCCAAAAAATGCACCGAAAAATCAGAAAAAGGTTTATCATTGAACGAGAAGTACTGTTTACTGATTTTAATATTTGTAATCTATTTTCTAATTCACTAAGGCATTCCTAAAGCTATTTATTACATGACTGTGAACATGCTGGTGTTTCTAGTAGGCAGGTATAATAGACAAGTACTACAAAACACATGAATTTGGTTTACTAAGAAATGGTGACCAGATGGTGATTGTACAGTCAATAGTCTTGTAGAAATGGTGATGAGATTTTAATTATGAAGTTAATGCACAAACTCCCTGTCTGCTTAGCCATAAGGACTACCAGTTCCCCATGTTACTGTGAATAATTTGACTATCTTATGTAAGTACCATATCCTATATAATGTAATTCATGTTTTTTTATTTTCATCATAGAACTTAAAGAGGATGAAGTGGAGCTATCTGATGATGGTAAGGAGTTCTTATTTTAATCAGGACAAATGTAAATCTGTGTTTTTCATTCATGTTTATGGAGGTTTTACTCATGGTCCTCAATACTTATTTGTAGAAGGGAAAGAAACAGACGTCAACTATCGGACGGTTACTATCAACACTGAACAAAAAGTTTCAGATGTCTATAATATTGAAGAAAGACTGGGATCGTAAGTACTATATCATGCTTTTGAAGACATGGAGTTTTCAAGGCTACCAGTCAATTATAAAGATCATGTGCATTCATTCTTTGACGGTGTCTTGTACTTTCAACATTCCAGCTGGGCTCCTCTGTTGCAGTAAAAATAGATTTAAACATATGTTGGCCTCCTTTATTCCTATTAACTGATAATTTTAAATAGGCACTACATTCATTTCTGGCAAGGAAAATGGAGCCCACAAATGAATACAGCTAGAGGATCTATTTGTTGTTCAGTGTTCTAAAAGCCAGCTGAAAAAAAGGTACACATTGTGTACTTGCATTTCCATTATATCCATTAGTGGTAAGAAGATTATCCTGCCCACGGGCTAGAATCTCTGTTGACAGCAGACATAATCCCAAGAACATTAGTGGTATTGCTCAGTGAAGGTCAGTGATTAGCCTGGCTGTGTTTTTCAGTGCTCAAACTCGTGGTTATATGAATTGCATGCCATGATAATCTTTCAGTGATCTGCACTGCTGGTGGTGCTGAAGGCCAGGGGATCCTGTATGCTGCCATTAATAAATCTTGAGAAGTGCATCACAGAGGAAGAATTGTACATATATACAGCAATGTGAAACAATAGTACAGAAGCCTCTAGCACTCAGATTCTGAATTCACCTATATCCTATACTCTATACCTGAGATGTGTCCTTTCTGCTGCCCCTTCAGAGGTGTATGACCTATAGAAAACTGTGTGCAGAAAGACTTGAGTCACATAAATTAAAGCCTGGTAGGAGTCCATTTTTTGAACCCTCTTATATAAAACTTGCTAATTGGAATAGCGGGGTATCTCTAAATCGGGTATTCATTCAAAAGTTCTTGCAGATTACTGTGCACAAAAGCAGTACAGGACAGTACTTGATATGAAGACATTCTTATTTCAGAATGCAGTGGTTGTGCTGGAATATTTAGTAAAATGTTGCTATTCATGGTGGCCCGTACATTGCAAAAATGTTTTATGAAAATAGTTATATATTTTCAGGGGGAAATTTGGACAAGTCTTCAGGCTTGTTGAAAAGAAGACTGGAAAAGTCTGGGCAGGAAAATTTTTCAAAGCATATTCTGCTAAGGAAAAAGAAAATATAAGGGATGAAATCAGCATCATGAACTGTCTACATCATCCAAAACTTGTCCAATGCGTAGATGCCTTTGAAGAAAAAGCCAACATCGTTATGGTCTTGGAAATGTAAGTATAAAGCAGGTCACACTAACAAAACCAATAATGTTGAAAATAGTTGTGCACACAAAAGTAGCAACTTACCCAGACATAGGACTGTCAAAAGCTTCAGGATTTGCAGGGCCTGGATTGTTTTCACATCTTGCAATTTTTTCCAGTTATTTATCCAACTTGTTTAAACGGTGTAAGTGAATCTGTATTGTATCTCTTGAAAATCAGTGAAGATGTGTTACAGTCTTTATTGTCTGTTTTTTAATCAAGTACATGTGGTGTTTTTCTGCAGCTCACTCTTATTGTCATCTTGGGAGGGTAGAGAAAAAAAGTTAGCTGGATTTGGACTTGCATTTAGAACCAAAAACATGTTTAAGGAGGAAAAAAAAATACTTTCTGTAGGCAGTCCTAAACATGTATTTAAGAAGCTTGCATCAAATTTCACTTAAACACTGATCAGTTGTCTCTTGCAGAGAATTGAATGTTGGTGCACAACAGAGAGTAGAAGAGAAAGATATGCTTGAGAATGCAAGCATCTACGCTACATTTTAACAAAATAGTTGAATTTCCATGAAAAATTCACCCAGGCAAATTTATAGTACCCAAGAGGTATTTGGTACTCTTTGATATTAATCAAGTGCTATACCCAGTTTTTATATTTTTAAGATACTTTAAAGGATTAGTCTGTGTTTTTCCTGCAACAACATGAATACTCGTATTGCAAACATTTATTTATAATAAGGGAGTGCTGTCTAAAAAATCTCCACAGGTGAACAGAGTGAATTTTCTAAATCTAGATCAGTAGATGCAGGAAAACTGGTAACACTGACTGTTTTCCCAAAAAAACTAATTAAACATTAATTGATCTGCCCTAATGTCAATACACAGATTCTCCATGATGGTCCAGCTGTAGCAGTTGTGGAAGGGAATTTCTCCTTTACTTGAAAGTCATTGCACTTTTCATCCAAACCTATACAATTAAATAAAGCTGAATTTGAAGACAGCCTGTGTTGCTGTCTTGTTCTTGCTGAGTAAGATAGCAACACTTAATTTTACCTGCCAGAAATTGTTCGCCTTGAGCTACTTATGCTACACCACTGTGGGGAGCAGCAGAAAAGCACCACAAAAGCTGTGCTGTAAAGGATCACACAGGGCTGTGACTTGAGTATCTTTGTATTTAAAGATAGTAGATACTTACTTCCAGAAAAAAAGGAGGTTCAGAACATGATCATGCACCAGAATTCATTATAAGAAAAGAATCTGCACAGCATGGGATGGAAAATAATGGTCAGACTTAAAAAACAATAATGCCTGACATGAGCAACGTTTACATCATCCATAACACACCTGCTTAGTGTGAATTCCATGCTTGTGGTAGTAGCAGCTGGGAAGAAAATGAAATCCTAATCTGTGCTGGTGGTTTTCCCAAAAAGTTACATCAGTCACTGCTCTGCTGCCACACCTACTTCACGTGCTGTCTGCTGCGAGAAGGAGAAGCAGTTTTCTTGCTGGCTAGAAGTGCTGAATAAGATACAAATTGTTAGAAGCAAAAGAGACTATATGACTATTTTGCTTGCTTGGCACTTGCCTGGATTATGTGCAAACTACTACTGCACTAGCAGATTTCAGAGACTGGATCTCCATTATGCATCCTTGGAACTTGTGTGCAAGAAGGTGTTTTTATTTTTAGATTCAGCGGTTGAGCAAGCTGATGATGGTAAGGGAAAGGAGCCCTGCTCCGCTTGGAATTGGGAGCTGGCAGACCTAATGGAAAACAAGGAAATGTATGAAGAGTTTTAAATAGCATATGGCTTTACACTCCATTAGCTCCCCCCTGCCAACAAAGGGGGTTTACTTTGCAAAAATACAGACAAGTGTAATCAAATTTAAAGCTGTTTTGTTAACTAGTCTAAATAGGATGTGATTTTAGTTTGGGGTGGCCACCTTTTCTGGCTTCTGAAGCCCCCCACTGAAATTTCCACAGTGTCCAGAGCCATAGGAGCGCAGGTTCTTAAAGCAGTATGCAGGCAGTAGCAGTAGCAGTCTGTCCCTGGTCTGGAGCAGGTCTGGGCAGTGAGATGCTTGTGTGACACCTTCGCATCAGATGACTTGGTAGCCTCTATACTGTCATGTGTTACCTAGCTGACACAGTCCCAGCATGGCCAATGCACCTGTATTGTTAGAAAGCCACTGATGTATCATTTCTATTTATGTTTAACTATTAAGCTAGTATTTCTTTGCATATCAAAGAAGTTGTGGGAAATACCTTCAAAAATTCTTAGTATCCAAGCTGTTCTCTTAATTCTCATCAGACTCTAAATGCATGGATTTCAAATAAATCAAGTTCACCTGCCATCAGTCTCCTTTTAAAAACCTGATTTCAGCAGTGACTGGAATTGAGGAGCTCCCCCTCCACTCAAATTGGAGCTGTGTCTTCCTGATATTCATCCTAAAATTTTTGTTTAAATTTTATTCCCTTATCTTTCTTATAACTTTTTGAACTTCACCCTCTCTTCTTTCAATATTTGTCATGCCACAAGTTTATACGGTTTATTGTCATAGTTATAATAAACTCAGAATTTTGTATCATTCAATTAAAATCAAATATTATAACGATTCAACTCACTTAATGTGCTCTTCCCTGGAAACCCTCCCATCTACCATTTGCTGGAAGTCAGGGGCAAATCTCAGGCGTTTCCTTTTCAAATATAGTGATGTACTGGTTCCACAAGCATCTCAGCAGAAAAAGAGTATCTGAAGAATAGTAGCATGCTGTGAATGGCATTCCGCACTGGGAGCTAAATGCCTTGAAGTTTTTACATACTTCAGATAGACAGCTTATTTGGACATAGATTAGAAGAAGATTATTATATTGCAAATAAGATTATTAAAGTACAATTTCAGCAGTAAACTCCATTCATTTGGTGTGATTTAGGTTGGCACAATTCGCTAAGATTTTCTTTTTTCGAACGGAGGTTTACGAAAATGCAGTTGAGTATTTGCCTGGGCAACTCCAAGGTAGATTCTTATCTCTGTTCCTTCATGGCCAAAACCTTACAATAAAATATTTTTTAAATGTGTATTCTGTGACCCTATAGACAGGAATATTTTCCTCTGTGACCTCATCTACAGAAGACTGAAACAAGGAGAATCCAGAAAAGATTAAGACATTTAGATTCTGAACTAGTTGTGACTGCAGAAAACTGACTTCTCCTTCTGTGTATATGTATATGTAGAACCTAATCTGCATTGGTTCAATTCAGCTTCCTAACCTGGCAAAAATTAAACTAGATTTGGCTCAGGAGATAAATGAGAAAATATGCATTCTATAAATGCAATTGCAGTTTAATGACGTTACCAGAGTGTCTAGATGTCCCAGGGGAAAATCAGCATTAATTTCCAAATAATATGCTAAAAAGTGGTGCTGGAGATAATAGTATGATTTCTGAAAATTTTTCACTTTAGGGATCTGAAAAGTATGGCACTTTTATAGTA
>JAVJGI010000064.1:31526507-31551818 GCA_035590275.1 Ibycter americanus | reverse complement strand
GTGGTGCTGGAGATAATAGTATGATTTCTGAAAATTTTTCACTTTAGGGATCTGAAAAGTATGGCACTTTTATAGTAAAAATAAATCATCATTATCTGTGTTAAGTAGTCAAGAAACAACTGGTGCTTTTTAGTATTAGGATGGTTATCATTTGGAATTGTAAAATGTTCCAGGTATAAACACCCCCAGACTGGTTAATGTTTTACTGAAGTAAGAAAATACTAGATCTCCGATTTACCAGAGCCATTTATTCAACAGCTATAGCCATATTATTTGCTTTATCTTACAAATGTGCTATTACCCAACATAACCTCTCAGTTTGTCAAGCATATGCTATTCTTATAATCTTCACGTTAATAGCAACCTGCAGTAGTGTTTCTAATTATATATTTTCTGAAATCTTACAGCCAAAGCAACAAATGTGTCCAGAATTCCAGATGTTTCAATGTCGGTTTAGTACGTGAGGGATATAATCATACATCTGACAACCTGCAAAAACTGCAAAGCCAGGTTTCAGTTGTGTGTTTTCTTTCTGTATCTGAAATGTGCAATGACATTTGGCAATAAGCATGAATGCTGCAAAATATTAAGCCATATAAAGACCATGGAACATTTAATTTAGAATAGATTTCTAAAAGCAAAGCTGTTCTTCACCATTTGCCCCTTTCCGTATGGATCATTTACCCACCACATACAAAAAAGTATTTCCCATCTTTGGATGTAAGCAGATAAACCAGTTAAGTGATTACTCAGAATTTAAAACAAAACAAATCACAACTTAAGCTTTGCTTTATTAAATTTAGGTTAAAAATGTCCTATTTTAGTTCCACAAACAGTTCACTCCAGGAGATTCTACCCTAGAAAGAGCAGCTACCTCACATCTTAAATAAGCACAAAAATGGAATTGACCTACTAGGAGTGTGATGATGATCAGCTAAAAATACCAGCACTGAAAGCGTTGTGGGTTATATCCTTGAACTCTCACAGCTAAGGAGGAAATTCCCTCTGAGCTCGCTTGGGTCAGTAATTTACCCTTTGAGCTTTGCATTCCACTTAACCATACCATTTGAATCCTTCCTTCTTCAGCCTTTGTCACTCTGTCAGTCTCTCTTCTTCCCAGATTTTTGCTCATCTGCTAGAAGTTTTGTCCTTTTTTCCTGGGACCCATACCCTGTGATTTAGTTTTCTTTATTTCTAAATTATGTTGTCTGACTTGTGTAGTGATGGACCATAGGAGGGAAGGAAGGAGTGATAAACATGAGCTCAGAGTCTGGAGCAGTGTTATAAACACATCAGCAGGGTGACAATCACATGGCACACACTTCACTGCCAACTGCAGGTGATGGAATCCTAAAGGAAGGATGTAAATCCAGCTACATCCCTATTGCCTGGGCTAACAGTAGAAGTGTTTCACAGTCCTAACCTGGAAAAGAGATTCAGACAATAAAGTCTATTGATTTATACCACACACAAGAGGTGATTCCTCCTGTGTGATCCTTGGGTCTATGGAAAGTGCCATGACAAAACCCAGATTGTGCCCTGAAGTGACTATTGCAAGCTTGAACTATCTGTATTCCTGTAAAGGAAATTGTTTGATTCCCCCCAAGATGAAAATGCTACAGAAGTCCTCTTTTTATTCTGTCTGTCTTAGGGTTTCTGGAGGAGAACTCTTTGAACGAATCATTGATGAAGACTTTGAACTGACAGAGAGAGAGTGCATTAAATACATGAAGCAGATTTCAGAAGGAGTTCAGTACATCCATAAGCAGGGTATTGTCCACTTGGATTTGAAGCCAGAAAATATTATGTGTGTCAACAAGACCGGTACAAGTATCAAACTCATTGACTTTGGACTTGCAAGAAGATTAGGTAATGACTTTTCTGCCTATGCCTATTTCAATATGATGTGGGGAAAAGGGCAGGGCAAGCAGTAATTCATAATTACTATTATATTCTTTCATGTATAAAGAGTAAATAGACGTTTCTTATAAATAGTTCTGGTTTTAGGAAAAAATAGAAAAGGGACAAAGATGACATTCAAGAGCAAGAGTTGGTACCTCATCTTCAAGAGGAGTTTGCAGTGAAGCGTATACAGTCTACCTGTTTCTATGGCTAGGGTATCCCCGTAGATTACAAGATAAAATACACAGTAGTAGTAATGTTAACAAACATTAACATTTGCTACAGAAATGTAAACTAACTCTCTAACTGTAAAAATTAGACCAAAACCTTGATCTTCATGAATACTACAAATCTTTGAAACTTTTGTAACAGCAGGTGTTAACGTGGTGTGCTAGAAGCCTTTCAGATATGGATAATTACATTCAATTTACATATCCCCATTAATTTTACCGTTTCTTATCCTAAAAAGCAGCATATTGTCACACATGTTAAACATGGGAGGAATTCCATAACAAGCTGTGTTTTGGTCATGCTCAAAATGATTAATAAAATAGTACTACCTCACAATAATGAAAGGGGATTGGGGTGGGGTGGGGTGGGGTGTCGATTTGACAAGCTCCTCCTCTTCCTGAGCAGTTTTTAGCTGCTTCCTATTATTCATTTTGGACTAAGCTTTCCAACATGCAATTTGAAAGTCAAAGACCTTGGGGGCTTCTTGTCTTCTTATTGCTCAGTGCTAATTCAGCTCTAAAGCAACCCTCCAGTTGTGTTTGTTACTGTTAAAACAATACCAACATCACACACTGATCTTTTTTAATCTTGTATTTTCACAAGAGAAAAAAATAATAATTCCAGGAATTGAAAGGAGCTAAAATACTTTATGAACCCGTTACACAGAGAGAGCTGAGATTTGTGGCTCTTCTGTCATTAAATTGATTGGGACAACTCATATGAATTGCTACTCTCTACAGAAAGGGGCCCACAGCTAGACTCTTAGTTGCAATCTTTTGCCTTCCCTTTTTAAACTGAATGATATTTAATACGTATTAGAAAGTAGAACAATGGTTTTTGTAAGAGTACAGTTTGGAACGACAACCTTCTGGGTTTTGTTGTCTGCCTACATGTTGCTCATCCTACTTCTTTTGACACTTAAGAAACAGATTACTGCATACCCAAGAACATAATTTTACTAAAACAAATCAAAAATGGTATTTTGAATGAGTAGGGGAAAAGAAATCTGCTTTTCAGATTCGTCAACGACATTCAACTCCAAAAGGGTACTGCATGAATCTTGGTCACATGGACACTGTGAACTCAGAGATAAGGTGTTTATTTCATTCAATAAAAAAAGAGGTTGCTGCTATTTATGTTCCTTCATCAATATGAAGACAATAGTTTTCTGGGAGCATGAACCGGATTTTGTTCTTGTCAAGGAAACATATGAACTGTTACGTAAGTTCCAGTGCTGAATTTTTTTGTTATCGGAGGTGTGTGAAAGACTTCATCCCATGACATTCCAGCTGTCAGCCTGAAAACTATACATTAACTGTTGAACTGAGTGGATTTCACCAAGAGATAATGTAACCACAAAATGGCCTCTTTATAGATATTTCTTCAACTACATTTTTAACTTCAAACCACAGTTAAACCCAGATTTAGCAAAAGGAACATCCTGTTTTCAGTAGGCTGCTCATAGCCATCAGCTTTTCCATTTTTCTTCTAATCTCATGGCATGTCTGTATGTTGCACGGCTCACACTAGCTTGTAAGCTGCTCCAGTCATGCCATATGTAGTAAATCTCTAACCTATATATAACTTTTCCTGATGTAGAAGGATGAGAGCTATGAGCACTGACACTGATTTTGATTTTACAATACTGTGCATTCATTTGGCTTAATGTTGCTATTTCTTGCAAAGTTACGTTATAGGTATTTGCTGTTTCTTTCATCAGCTTGCCATTCTGCATAACTCTGTGGCATTGTATGTGGCATTGCCCTAGGAAGAGAAAGTGCAGTCCTGTTCCACGCCCATAAAGCAAAAGCACTGTGTTAATCATGAAGACGTTCACATTTTGGTTTAGATGTTTTCCAAAAACTATTTTCACTGTTTCATTTACTTACAAAAATTGCTAAAAACACTTTTCACTAAGTGCCCTTTTCTTGCCGGTTGACTTACGTGGTGCACCGAGGTCACATTCTTCCACTTGTGTTCCTTCAAGCCTTGTGATTTTCAAATTGGCTGTCAAATTCACTTTGGCTTTGAAATATGTGGGATTGGAGCCCTTGCACTATGGACCTGACCCTGACTGAGCAGAAACCGCTCAATCAAGGGACTGCTGAAGGGAACAATGGCTGATTTTACACTGCAACTTCTGAGATGTACTTTTAACTTTTTGTAACTAGTGCAAACTAATGCCACTATTCAGTATTTTGATCAGGTTTAAAGAAATTAGGATCAGCTCCTTCTGCAGTCATCTTCTGCAGCTAATTAGTTCTCTTACATTGTCAGGAAATACCAAAGCTGCAGTGGGATATTTTCCTGACCTTTTTTGGTGTGCTGAGGAACACATGTAGAAAATCGTTTAAGATAAACTTCTTGAGAAGAAAACAGAATGGTTTTTGAGTACTGTAAAGATATATTTTTTTAATCAGTTGATTATACACAGTGTCAGCAACAGTTTCCAGCTAGCTTGTCAGCTTTCTATCTGAACTAAGGGATATCCAAACACAGATCCTACTTGTGTACTAAGCTTGTAAACATCTGGGTAAAGATTTGACATATTAATGCATAGAAAATATCTTATTCTTTTCTTTTTTCTTTATACACAGAAAATGCTGTATCAGTTGTTTCACACTGTATGCTTGCACTCAAATGCCATGTTTTCAAAAAAGCATTTCTCTGACCTATGGGCAGCACATTTCATAGACCAGCCTTTTGCATACACAGTGGCTCATGGTAGTTCACACAGTGCACTGAAAAGCCTCCAATCTTAGATGTGAAAACCTGAGCCTGAAATTTGGACAATCATGATGAAGCTTTTAGAAAACAGCTTCTTTGTGACAAATTTCAGTATTTTTTCATAAGGCCAGCTGGAAAAAAATGTAAGTGTTGACCTTAAAAAGAAGGCAAATGAGAAGACAGGATCTTGGGCTTTCCATTTGTGCTTGGAAAAGGAGGGGTGATCTCCCACATTGTCACTGTGGAGAAGACACTGCCCTTGGTTTAGGCTAAGTTGGTTTAGATTGGATGTTAGGAAAAGGCTCCTATTCTTTGGGGTAAGAAAACTCTGGTTATGAGCATGTAGGGATGTTGTGGAATAGCTTTTGGTTGTGCTTTTTAAAGGCTGGTCAGACATCTGGCAGGAAGGCTTTGATGCTGGTGAACTTGCATGGGAGGATCTAGGTGAATTCCTGGGGCTGCTCCCAGGCTCTCCTCTGTCTGGTTCTGTCTCTAGAAATGGGTACTCTCTGCATGGAGTGGTCTCTGAAAGCAGGGATAACATGAAAACGAGGTTTCAGCAATTAATTTGCCATCACCATACCTCAGGAGAGCAAAAAGGGTTTCACAGCATTTAAAATGGGAAACAGGCACGACTGTGAGTGAATTACTGTGGTAGTGCTTAAAAGCTGCCTCAGGCATACTGTTCAAACATTAAGGCAAGTTATTAACCTGATATATCCTTCCATTTTCACTTGGTAAGCTGTGGGTTTGTCTGCCTCAGAAAAGTACTAACTTAGGTATATGATTGCATTTTATGAAATGGCTTAACAGCTTTTGATGGAGGTAACTGTAGCTGTGGAGATCAGCATTTATGTTGCAAAACTTGGTATAGGAAATTCTGGTAAATCTGTAAAGATTCAGTGTTGTGGACAAGTAGCTTCTATTGTAGTTTTCTTAAAACTTTGATCTGCCATGGTTTGTGGTTTTTTAAGCTCTTCTCTTGATTATAGAGCTGCAAATCTCTGTATTTGTAACCTTCACAGGAGCAGGATTAGAATCTGTTACATCTGGTTTTCTTCCCACTCACATTTCTTTTGTTTAGATGGTAATCGCTTCGGAGAGGAATGGTTCCTCGCTATGTCATTCTACTGTGCCTAATCTGGAAGCTACTCTTGCACAAAAGATAAATGTAATGCAATGAATATCACTTAAGGCAAATACTGATTTCTCAGGCACATGTGCAGACTGGACAAGAGTTTTTCAACCTAATTCCAAGCCTGTTGCAAGTCAGAAACAATTTATTTCCTGACTTTTTTTTATACTTCTATAATATAATTTTTTTATTGAGGTTGGGGGTTTTTTTCCCAGTCCCTAATCCATTCCTTAGCTTCCTTCCTGACCTTATTTATTCTTTTCTTCTTCCCATCCTATTTGCAATGATCATTGATGAAAATGAGCCCACTGAGATTTGCCTAATAATTTCTGTGTAAATGACTTCTGTTGTGTTTCACACTATGACTAAAAGTTAGACATATCACTGACAGTTACACACTGGCAGCATAAACTGGAATACTAGGTTCGGAATAGGTTGTTATTCTACCTTCACCACCTTATTTTCCACTAGAGCAATATTGGTAGGCCAACACAAGAAAGGTGAAGAGAGAGCTCATGTGTCCCATGACCTCACTCTTTCATCTTACATTGCTAGCAGTAGCCTTGTTGTAGATCATTTCAAAAGCACCCACATAGTGTCTAAGCAGAGCCAGACATAGGACACCTGTGTGATAAGCCAGCCGAGTAAAGGTTTGGAGTGACAGCTGATGACTGTGTTCATGGTTCCCCTTCACCACTTTGGAGCACCACAGGTATGCTTGCAGGCAAGCCCGGTTTTGAGAGCAGGCTTAAGCCCAGTTTTACTGACAAGGTAGTGATCTGACAGATGCACATCATCTGCTTCTTTTCCTGTTTCACCACTGACCTGTGCCACTTCAAATTTCAGAGACATGCAACCCAGTATTGATTTTCTTTCCTGTTTAAGCTATTAAAAATGTGTTGGATTAAAATACTTATTTCTTAGAATTTTATCACTACTGTTTCTCTTTAGCATAAAATGCAGATCTCTCAGCTTTGATAAACATTTCACGATTATTTGTGAAAACTTCAACTTCTTTCTAACACTGGAATCCTGAAGTCCTCTTGTGCAACTGCTAAAGTGATGGAGGCTCAAACGCTTCTGTACTTCAGGACATCCAAACCTGAATTAAACCCTAGAAGTTCTCCTCTTTCTAAGACTTTATCTTGTGGAAATTTCTTGCAATAGGAACCTTCCTATTATGTGCCTTGTACAGTGCTGTGTGCTTAAGGATGCTTAATAAGTAATTTTTTATTGCTATGCATGTATCAGCTAAGAAAATAGTGGTTTTCCTGTTACTGGGGAATAATTGTTTTTTAAAATCTGCATGCAGCAGTTAATGATGTTCTCTTCCATTCTTCACAGAAAATGCAGGTTCTCTGAAAGTTCTCTTTGGGACACCTGAGTTTGTGGCTCCAGAAGTTATAAACTATGAACCTATTGGATATGAAACAGATATGTGGAGTATAGGAGTTATCTGTTACATTTTGTGAGTACCTTTGCTATTTTTAACACAAATCCTGACAGTTGCTGAACATTCCCATCAACTTCTGAATTCTTCTCCAACTTCCAGGCCTTTTGTATTCTAATTAGCAGCTCCAGCATGTTTAATAAAAATCCTGTGTTCTCTGAAGGGTGTAACTGGTAAATCGCAGAACCAGCAGCTCTGGAAATTCAGCCCTTTAGTGTTGTACATCTTACATCATAAACCAGCAACACTTCATCTCATTTAAAAAGACAACATGACAGGATTTTATTATTAACTTTAAAGTATTTTTCCTTCCTAGATGTTACAGACAGATGTTTGGGCATGCACTGATAACTGATAACTTCCATTCTTTTATTCCCAAGGGAGAAAATTTTTGTGAAATTCTGGGGTTGTCTTACTCAGACTGTATCCCTCATGGGACAGACTAAAGCACCCCAGCATTACCCTATCTGTTCACAGTGCATTTTAATTTATTACTAAGCACAAACCACTAGATAAATATGTTTTATAAGCAGCATGGATCAAGCTCATGGAAATAATTTAGAGGATGGTTAGCTCCAGCTCTTAGTTACATATTTTAGTATTTGATTTGACCTTTATATGTGATTTGATAACATGTGATTATGAACTTCAGCGGGTCTAGAGAAACGTATATGGGAATAGGATCTCCGTGCCTAGAACAGCAAGCGATCTTCTTCCAACTGTGACTTTACACGTGATGCCATATAAACAAATGAAAAGAGAAAGCTGTTCTTTCTCCCTTGCTCTAGTTTCAATAGTAAGTAAGTGGCAGATCTGCTTTGCACTCATTCTTTTAAAAGGCTTCTCTCAATACTTTTCTTTTAAAAAAGAGTCACCTCTGCCCTGGCTACGCTCTCCTTGACGCCTGGCAAGGCACCGTTGTTTGCCTCACCTTTACTCAGTCTTTCTGCGATTCTGTTTGCCTTGTCAGTCTATACTTGTTCTCAAACACTTCTCATTTCCAAACTAAGCAACATTATTTACTTTCTTGTCCTGCGCAAAAGCTACTACATCACCTCTCTTACTCCCAGCAAAGACTCTGAATATTTCTGTTATCTTCTGTTACTTACGTGAAGCCTGCTACACTCTCCAAGGTCACTTTGTTCTGGCAGTTTATTTACAGGACCTTCATTTTCCATTCACTTCCAGCATTTCTTTCTAGATCTTGAAAGCTCGTTTGGATCAGTCTGTAGTTCATATAATGTAGACCACACACGCAGTACTCAGATGACAAATTCATTTGTTTCTCTAGCTGTTGAGGCCTCCTGAGTTACAGAGCACTGGAAGCACGGTGTGGAGATCCCAGACGGGCCGCACAGCGATGGAGAGCCCAACAGCTCCATCAGTGCTGCATTGCCCCCTAGAGGCCTCTTACACCTTAAGGAACAAAACTAACTGCAGCGTTACACGCACATTTGGGGAGTTTAATGTCTTTTGCTATTTGTTATCAAAGTATATGATGAGTTTTCCTATGTTTACAGTATAAGCAGTGACATGTCAGACAACCGAGGCAAAACTCGGTGACAGTAGTTGTGTGTGCTTCTTAAGGCATGCAACCAGGGTTACCACTCCAACACAGTACGTGCTGAAGAACACTGTTGTCGTCTTGAGTAGACAAGGCAAAGGGAGCAGGTGAAACACGGAGAAAAGGTGAAATGTCTTGGCAAAGACCAGTCTGCTGGCAGTGGCAGAACTGCTTCTGCCCAGTGTTTCTGTGCCACCTGAAGCAAGATACTTGGATGCTGTAATGTTCAGCTGATGGGACTGGGGTGGTGTTACACTCGATTCAGATGACCTAATGTGCCTTGTGAAATATGTTATGAAATGACTTGTTTGGTAAGGTGTCTTTAAGCTCATTTAACTCCTCGTGAGGGGAAAACTACATTACCCAAACACAGATCTTCTTTGTGATGCATAGCTATTGCCACAATAATGATTAACTGTAATAATCGGCTTTTGTCTTTCTGCCCATAAGAATAAAGTAATAGAAATTAGGGAAGAGCTGTGAGTCATCGCTTGGACTTTTCCTCTCCACCCTAGAGTGACAGGCTCCCAATCTGTCTTCACTTCCTTAAAGCCCAGCTATTTTTGCAGACTCACAACTGTGAGCCATTATCCAAAATGGACCATCACATCACCATTACAGAATGCAAATAAAAGTCATTGAGAACTGCATCCTCTCTTCAGTTGTAGCTCCACTTTCCTGTTTTCATTATAAGCTCAGAACTGCCAAATCTCATACATGAAGTGTAAGACTCACTCATTTGGTGTCTGTCTCCCACACCATCACTGTGCTTGTAACTAACCATTTGCACCCCCTCTCCGCCTGACATGGTGAGTGGGGCCATGAAGGCAGAAGCAAGCACTGCAGCAGCACTGGACTTACAGGCAGGTCTGCTGCAGGCGGCTGATGGCCCAAAGCTGCTGTGTCTATCGTATGTCCCAAGTGAAGCAGCAGGGAGCATGCTATTGCATGACTTGACATAACACTTCTTTTAATGTAGGATTCTAGAGTGTTGAGAGACTGTAACCTGCCTAGACAGAGACTCCATTATGTCCTGTACAGCAATGAATACAAACAAGGTATAGCAAAGAGCTGCTAAAGAGATCTCTGTGGGTGATGGGTCTTCCCTGAAGAACAGTAAATGGGTGAGATGTAATCTTAAGTAAGAAACAGGGTGACGCGCTCCTGCAAAACCCCACAGCAAAACCTCTCCCCTAGCCTTCTGCTATGCAGGCGTAAGTACAGATATCACACTCTCTGTTGGGGTGCTGCATCTGTCTTCCTTCTGGTATGACTGACTGAATTCCATCCTACAGCTCATGGGTTCTCTTTCCACATTCTTAAGCTACACATTAAATCTTTTTAATCTTTCTGGATAACTTATTCAGTCCTGTCTCTTCATCAGTCTTTGTCCTTCCTTAAAATTTCCCTGTTTGTGTTCTCCACCTCAGTTTTTTATCTTCCGCTTTTATCTTGTTCTCTGTCCTGTTCTGCATCACAGTACTGTCCCACATACTTAAGTTGAACTATTGCCTTTGAAATAACAGGCCACAAATATTATAGCTTGTGTATATAATTTCCATTTATGTCTATTTCAGTGTTTCTTTTTGCATTTACAATAATTTTATCTAAATGAAGGTTAAACCCTCCTGAATTCTTTCCAGCTCCTTCTGTCCCATTTATTCTTCTGGGCATTGCTGAATTTGTTAATTTTTCTATTTCTAGTTATTTTCTAATGATCCATTTGGATAATCAGTGTTTCCACTATTTATTAATCTGAAACAATTTCTAAATTCTATTTTTATTTCACACCAAATTTTGGTCTAAGATATAAGTGTGGCACATATGTACATTGAAAGTGGATAGCCCTTTTCCTTCTGTCACCATAGAATCTGACTAGCTTCAGTGAGGAACTGGCTGTGGCTGATTCAAACCTCTGCTTGCCTTCCATCAGTCCTTCTTGCTTTATCAGTGCCAGGCAGTCTATATCTTGTCAGAGGAGCTGGTCTCTGTCAATAGATTTCTAATATGCTACATCTTAGGCTGTTTTTTAATATCACATTTGATCTTGCTGTATACTCTTTTCCTTCAGCACCTTCCTAATAACACACACCCTGATTCTTCAAACATTCCCTTTTTATCTATTATGTTATTCATCCCTGTTGTTATTCCTCCCTTGTTCGGCAGTTTGGATTGGTTGAAAGACCTTTCAGCATTGTTCATCTTTTGGATGTGCTGACTTGGGGCTTTGATAAGGCAAGATACTCAGGCTGCTGGCTTACACTTGGCTCCATGTCATATTAAAAATGTAAGCCTTGTTAATATGAAGATGAGCGGGCACTCCTTGTTCTTTCAATAAAGCAAAGGGCTCTAATGTCTTGACTGTACTGCTCAAAAGAAAATGAATTATTTGTTCAGTGGCACTGGCAAATTGTGATTCCTCATTAATCTACTTGGCACATAAAATAAGGATGAGAACAGAGTAACATCCTTGCTTCAGCAATGAGCTGTCTTCCTTCACAGGCGTTCAGTGGTCTGTTTCTTCCTTGAGACAATCAATGTGGGAGTCAGTCAGCCCTCAGCTAAGGAAAAGGTGGTTTTGTCCAGTGGATGTATGTCCCCCACAAAGTAGCCTGAGGCTATTTGTTTTATTTCACTTGTAAAAGAATTAAATTATTACATGACCTCCAGGGTGCAAGCATTATCATGTGCTTATTTGACATGACCTGCACAGGTTTATCAGAAGAAGATAGTTCTCTTCATAGCAAGATCTGTTACTTTGTTTCACTGCTAATACAATGCAAAGACTGTAAGGAGGAGCTCGGTGCCATCTGCCCAGCTCAGTTGCTGCTGCAAGCACTGCTTGCAGAGGAATGCTCAGAGTCGGATTTTTTGAGACGTGCAGCAAACTCGTCTTTCCTGGATTAGTGGCAGTCTTAATGCAAAGATTTTCAAGTGAAATGCTGTGGTGTTTGTTACATAGGCAGTGAGACCAGCGACCACCTTGGACCCTTTTGATCTTAAAATTTCTAAATCTGTACTCGGAGCTTTGTTAGAACAGCCCAATAAATGTTAAGGTACTTCTAGAGGATAAAATATCTTTCTTCTTTATTTAGAAGTGGAAACCATGAAAGATTTTCTAAACAAATGGTTCTTAACATGCCAGGAAGATGCCTGGTTAAGTATCTGGAAAAATGTTTTCAGTAAACAACTTACTGCTTGTCTAATAGTAACTTCCAGTCTAAGCTCAGTATATTAATTTTCTGGAGTGGTAGCTCATCTTTATCACTTAGCTTCAGCATTCCAAAAAGAAATTGTTTCCATAATCTGTCAAAAGAGTTGCTGGGCCATTATTACTTTAAATGGCCATTAAGAAATGAACAGCCAAGACATAGGTCAGTAAAATCAGTGCTAAAGATAAGAATTTCTGGTTATTATTTACACTAGCTGCTGGATTTTGTTTTCTGACTATAGAAACGCATCTAGTTCTCCTGACAAGTATTTCCACAACAAAGCAAATGAATCACAGTGTAAAACTGTGGTAGAGAGAGAAAATTATTTTAGCCTTATAAATTTGCAACAACTCATTCAGAAATACAAAAATAGGTTCATTGAAATATTTGAATGGGTACTGTTACAGTGGTGCTTGGAAGTGACAAAGTGAGTGGAGGCTTAACCGATACCCAGCTGGTAATTTACCAAATGCATGGAATTGGTCAATCCTACCACACCATTTCAGATTTTATCAGAGAACTATGTCATGCAATTCTTTAAAAAAAAAAAAAACACAAAAAAAAACCAACCAAAAAACCAAAAGCCAACCAAAACAACCAAAGGGTTTTTTTCCTCTCTAATCTCCTTCCATTTATCCTCATCCCTCAAAAGCTGTGTGTGACACACAGTATCCCCTTGTCCAGAAAGCTAGACGTCTTTATAAGCACTGCCTCTTATGGCAGCGTGAAGCAGTGGTGTTTCCACATGAAGCAACGTCTCTGTACCTGTAGCAGTCTACGGAACACAGAAATGGGCTCTCAGTACTGCAGCTTTACTCTCTGGAAACAGGCCAAAATATTACCTAACATAGCACAAGAGCTACACAATACTATTTGTGGCAATACTATGCAGAGGTCACCTTTGCCATACTTTGATAAAGTATTGAAGGGAAACGGGATTGTTACTGCTCTGGCTGCCCAAGTGTGTCCTCTGGAAGCTTAACTAGATGAAGACATGCACCTCCCATATTGACAGTGAACTAAAGAAATACTTCACAGACCCTTCACTGTACAGGCCTTTTTAGCAGCCATTGAACTGGCTGAGACATTGTTCTACTTACTACATAGTCAAAAAAGAGACAACTTTGCAATCAGTATCTGAAACTCAAAACTTACATACAGCTGCAGTCTGGATGAGGTTTTTTCACTTTCTAAAATATTATAGAGAACAATGACATTGTCATAAATAGGAAAATGCTTAAATATTGGAGTGGAGATAGGTCTAAGGCCGTGCAGGAGTCCTTTGCGGATTCCAGGATGGGGATTTTGCTTCAATGATTTACCTGGCTGTGATGGCTGATGTGCATGAGGGCAGAACAGTCTCTCATTGCGCTGCAGCTATACCAGCACTTCAGTGCTATCAGGCATAAACCTTGTCTCTTCCAGCAAAGTGTCAAAGACAGAGAACAGTCATGGTAAACTTGTTTCATGTGAGCATTTTTGGTAGGTTAATCTTTCAGCTTTCTGTAGCTCATGCCTGTTCTATGTTCATATAAGGTGGTTTATGCCACCTTATACATTTATAAAGTCATGCTTCACTGTTGCATTTAGATGCACCCTGTATAATGGAAAGTAAGACAGCAAATACCTCTGGTTCTGATTTACCTCTTTCTGCCTGAGAAGAAACAAACCTTTTATCTTCATCTCATGTATTATTACTAGCAAATTTCTGAAGTGTACACGTAAGATTCTAGACTCTGCTGTACTGCACACAACTTCCAGAAATGGTAAAAGATTTAGTATCTGCTTTGTCTGAGGCTTCAAAGACTGTGTGTTTCTGCTTTGCTTATAGAAATAAAATCCTTAGGAACAAATTCCAAATCAGATTTTGAATGTAATTAGTAACAAAAGAGTAGCAAAATAACTTTGGAGGAGTTTATACTAATATTATTAATCTAGTGGTTCACTTTATTTGATCCCAATCTTTCTACCAGTCTGTTCTGTGATATTCAGTAGCATCATGATATTCATACATTATTTTATCCATATAATATTTTCAGAACCCTAGGAAGTTCCACTTATTTTTCCATGTTTTAAAAAAATGTATTACTGTTGAAATGTAACTTGTTGTTGTAACTGATTAACATGATTGTACAGAGAAAGCAAATAAAGTCTATAAAATTTCATGAAGAACAGATTATTATATAAGCTGCATGCCAGGAAGAAGACCAGAAAAACTGAATAATTTTTAGTTCTAAGGAATAAGCAACATTTCACCTGAAAGTTTTTACTGAAAGGGTGATATATACAGGAATCTGGATGCACAAAGATACAGTATAATAAAAGGCAACACTCAGCTGGAGAAAGATACTCTGCAAAAATGACACCATGATGTTCTGTAATTGCCTTTGGCAATTTATCAGTTATATGAAGTAAAAAGCCTTGGAAGCTCAACTTAGGTTATAAAAGAGTATTATTTCCATTTAGTGCATCATCGTGACTGATGGAGAACATAAAGACCAAATTACTTTTGGGTGCATCTGCATAACTCTACAGCCTGCAGTGATGTAGTATGGTTTTATCTGGCTGTATAATTCAAGGTGATTCTGTTTACAAAATGGCCTTGTGGATTTCATGATTTCATTATGCATCTTTCTTCTTGGGTGCTCTCTGCAGGAGTAAATGGGATAAAATGTACAAAAAACCTTGGTTTCACAGTAAACGCAGTAAAATCACTCTGAAAGCACCGGAAAATAAGCTGTTCAACTGAATTTGGTGGGAAAATTGCAGTAGTATTTATGCAGAACTAGACAAGTCATTTAACAAACTAGTATGCTGAACTCAGACCTTATTCTCCTCAAAAATGTCTTGGGAAAAGAGGAAGAAACAGCAAAAATCTTCCTTTCAGTTTTATGGTCAAAATTCTAGTTTCCTTCCCATAAGACTACCTGTAGTTAGCCTTGAGTCTTTTTTTTTTTTTTTTTTAAAGGGAGCTTTTACTGATAAAGATCTGTAGAGCATGGGAGATATCACACACAATTTTAGTTTGCTCCTCTGATAATTTGCAAATTGACACTGTTTTGTGTCTGTCTATTCTATCCCCAGGGTCAGCGGACTTTCTCCTTTCATGGGAGACAACGACAACGAAACCCTAGCCAATGTTACCTCAGCAACATGGGACTTTGATGATGAGGCTTTTGATGAAATCTCTGATGATGCCAAGGACTTTATCAGCAATCTACTAAAGAAAGACATGAAGTAAAGCTGTTGGACTTGATACACCTTCTATGTTTGCAATTAGCTGAACTTGTCATTCCTGTTTCCTCACCGTGAATCTCCACCTTGACGCAGGCGCCTCTGGCAATACTTTATAAGGAGCTCTGTGTGCCAGTCTGTCTCTGTGTGCAGCTCTCATTTATTTTACGTGCAGGGTCTGAATGGAGCGCTTTCTTTTAATCGCCTGCTCGTTCTGCTTTTCCCTTTCCTTGGGCAAGATGCACCCTGAGGTTTCGTGTGGCTACTCTTATCTTCACTGCTGTGTGACACAGATTCCTGCATGCCATGTTCTGTCTTGAACTGAATGGGTTGCAATTTTGCCAGATTTATTTCGATATGTTGCTTTTAAGTGCAGTACCTCTGAGTAGGCAGCTTTCCTATAAATCTAGTAATTGGGCAAGAAAAAAAAATCAGAGTTGGAAGCCCTGTTTACAGCAGACACTGAACAAACCAAGGAAAGAAAATGTACTTCTTGCAATGAGTTTGCAGACAGATGGATGGAGAACAGAGGGTTATTTATCTGTGTACCATGAACAAAGTGAAGATGTGGCTTGATTTGAGATTTAGACATTTCTGTTTTGTGAAATGCTCAGTGCTGCAGTGCGGGAGGGTATTAAGTGGTGGGAAAGGGGGAATCTCTAAGTGAAGGAAAGGAGATCTGGGACAGGGTTCTGCCAGCATGAGGTAGCTGAATCACTGCCACTGTGGCTCTGCTGTATGTGTTCCGTGCCTAAAACATATGGCTTTTCGTGCTTTGTTTTATAATGTTTTATTAACACTTAAAAATGCACAGTTTTCTCTCAAAAAACCTACAGAGATTGTGAAAGTGAACTTAAGAGGTAAGCATGGCTGGGAAAGCAGTGCCATGTGATCTATGTTGCTAAATTTAGGCAACAGAAAAATCGGCTCTCAGAAAAGAGCGCGCAAAATGTTAAAGCAGGTAGGTTCAACTATCGTTACTGGCAACACTGACTAGTCTTTTTATATAAAAACAGGAGTCGCTTAAATTGTACTCAATGTCTTCAGCATCCTTGGCTGCAAAAAGACACCAAAACCATGGAAGCCAAAAAACTTTCCAAAGATAGGATGAAGAAATATATGGCCAGAAGAAAATGGCAGGTAATGAAGAGGACACAGAATTGGGCTAGTTATCCTACTAAGTCTCTTTATTTCTGATGTTTATGATTCTGAGAAACATGCCATACCAGGTGGTTTCTGCTGCTGGTGGAAACTCCAGCGTCGCCAGGGTATGAACGCAGTAAAGCAGGTTTAGTTTCTATGGGTGAGCAGTAGGAGGGTGCACGGCTGCATATATATTCAACATGTGATCATTCTATTTCAGGCTACTAAAAAGTGTATGAGTTCAAGTACAGTTTTTCCTGTTCTTTTGGGAGTATGACCATCTCTCCTCCCTGCCCTCTCCACTCCACTGTGGGCTGGGGGATTGCATTACCCTTACAAACCTGAACAACTAGGGAAACACTTATCTGCCCGGCCTCTCTAAAGACACCTCATTCTGTGGTAGTTTCATTCTCCTAAGCCAGTAGTTCTGTCCCTTTGGAGCACCAAGCTTCTCATGGATTCCATCAGATTGGTTTAATTATTTTCTTCGACATATTTATTTTCTTTGACATATTTGGTCTCCACAGCTTCTTTTTTTTTTTTAATGCTAGAACTGTCATAGCAGGTCCATCTGTGCTGCTCTAATAGCTAGGGGAGTTGATGTATAAAATTCTTGATCCAGCCTTTTGAGTAGCCAACAAAATATTCATTTATGTAAATCTACCTTCTATTTCCTCTTACATTCTACTGTACATGTTTCCTAGGAGCTCATGCAAGCAGCACAAAAATACAAGTGTCCATACTAGAGGCAACGTAGTTTGAGCATATTTTAGTATCCTGGTGGTTGATTCTCAAGCCTGTCAGAGGTCTGCTTTCATCGTGCAGATGGTATTTTCTCATTCATTCTGTATTAGCTTGTTATTCATCCTTGATGAAACTCAGTCCAGCCCATATGGCACTGAGAGAGCCATCTACCACCAAAGTTAAGTTCCCGTTAAACAGGACATAGCTTTTTTTTGTTGGCCCTCCTCTTGTACAGTGCTTTTCATCCGCAGCTAACAGAGACATTCATTTAGGTATGAGTTCATCAGGGGAAGTTTATATCTTCAACTAAATTTGGTAATTCAGACCAGCCTGCTCTGTCTCTCCTAAAACAACAGAGCTATATATAAGCAGTTTGTCCAACAATTCCAGCGAGGTTTGCAGAGATCCCAGATAATTTGTCCGAAGCACGATTGTTACAGAAAATCACATGCCTGTTGGACTGGATTTATCAGAAGCCTTTTATGTTATGTCTTAGAAAACTGGCCATGCTGTCCGAGCAATAGGAAGACTGTCGTCCATGGCAATGATTTCTGGTATGAGTGGGAGGAAGGCCTCTGGGAGCTCGCCTACCAGCCCTATAAATGCAGACAAAGTAGAGAATGAAGGTAAGGAATTCTGCTGCACCATATTTTTAGCTTTCTCTGAATCAATCTTACTAAAACTTTTAGCAAAACGCTAGAGACCAGTCATAGAGTTGGTTATTCCTGCGCTCGCTGTCTGTATCTTTTTTTTTTAAGAAATCCATCAAAAATTCATTGTTCTCATATTGTTCTGCTATTCAAAATGCCCCAGTATTAGTTTGGGCAGTAAACTTCTCTTTTTAAAGCCAAAGAATTAAGGCAGATTTGTCAGCTGCACTTTCTATCAGCTTGGGAATGCATGTTTATACAAAGATTACAGTGATGTATTGCCTTCTCATGCAAGCGAGCAAGCAATAAAGTATTAACACTTGCTGTAACCAAGACATGTACTCTGCATTAACCATGCTCCTCAGACAGGGGCATTTAAGAAAAAACCGTAATGTGTCTACATTATTCCCCTACGTGCCCATTTGAAAAGTGGGTTTGTGGTGTGTAATAATTGGAGGTGCAAATGGTTTGACACTTCTGAAAATCAAGCAAGTCATTTTGACATACCCACATAGACTGCAGGCCTGATACAAGTCAAACTGGTTTAACCCTCTGACTAGCTGCAGTCCAGATTAGGTTAGAAACAAATTCAAGGAAAAATTAAAGATGATTTGTAGCGTGGTGGCCTGCATGTTGATTTTATTCTATTTATGGCCTGAATCTTTGTCCAGCTGCAGAAGATTGGCACAAAACTAAGCAGCTAATGTCCTCACTGTCACAACAGCCTTACAGACTTAAATGAAGTAAAATATGCTTTCATTACCATCTGGTAATTAAAAATTAAAATGTATCTTTTGAGAACATGCCTGTACAACAGTTAACTATCTCTTCACTCTCCTCCAGATGCTTTCCTTGAGGAAGTGGCTGAAGAAAAGCCCCATGTAAAGCCATATTTTACTAAAACAATCCTGGACATAGAGGTTGTGGAAGGAAGTGCTGCTAGATTTGACTGCAAAATTGAAGGTACTTTGAATTAGCATATCTCTTTCTTTCTTTCCTTCCTTGCCAGCTTTCTGCATTGTGCTGTTGTTTAACTTTTTCAATTTTTTTCTTCTGTCTTATTGTTGATTTGGTGCCATTTCGCTTTACCAATATCTGCATGTCACAGCATGAATGTGTTGCAATAACAGAAATTATTTGGAACTGCATGGGCTTGTTCTGTGCTTGCCATAGAACAGAAGTCTCCAAGAGTCAACGTGTGAATCACTAATTCAGAATAGCAAGTGGGAACAGTAGATAATTTTTGAGGATAGAAACAGTAAAAACAAGATGCAATGTAGTACCACAAATTCCAAGAGTACGCTCTTCAGAGACTACTAACCAGAAACCCAGAATAAGTAGGAAGTAACTTGTCTGAAATGACAGGAAAGTTTCAGGTGACCTCAAGATAACTTTAAGCCGTACATATATTAATGGCAAAGAAGTCCCTAACAGTGTACTTGTATGAGACGTGATGATACTTTGCGCTGGTTACAAAAGTCACACCTAGAAAATACTGTATTGTTGGTTTGTTTCTTCTTAAACTCACAAGTTCAAGAAAGAAAACTCAGACTGGAATATGCAGATAGAAAAAGTTTATGAGAAGGCACTTAAAGAGCTTGGGCTTGGTCAGCCTAACACTCCAAAGGCCAAGACCACTAGCGCTTCTATAGAAATGAGACTGAAGCTTCTGGATCACAGCTGTTGATGAAAACTAGAAATTGGCAAGAGAAAAGCTGTTAAAACAAAATGGATAGAGTCAGTATCATAGTGCCTGTGTTCAAGTTAAGACAATTTCTAATCTTAAAATGAGGTTCAGTAACTGCCTCACTGACCTTCTGCTTGCTTGTTTCTGTGCTCCTAATCTCTTTCACTGCCTGTGTTTCCTACCTCACAGCGGAGATGTGAGGATGGATTATTGTTGCTGATGGATGCTCAGCGTGAGGGGTATGTGTAGAAGTACTGCATGGAATAAAAGAGATGGATGTATCATGGCGGATGTTCCAAACTTTTCAGTGTATTGATGCAATGTTCGTTGTGTGTCAGGGATTCCTGCACTTTATTTCTGCTCAGTGGAAAGTCATCTTCCCGTCACAGTCCAGAACTTGGCTGAGACAGCAAGCCTTCAATTTGTTACAGCAGCCAAGAGTACTGTATAAGGGATTGTTCCCCAGCACTTATTGTACAGCCCTGCTCTGGATGCCTCGAGTACAGTGGAGCCATTTGCTTCACAAAAGGCCCCTGAACTCCTGTTGAGATGCATAATAAAAATGCTTTTCTTAGACTCCTTCCCTTATCCTAACAAACACAAATAGGAAATAGGAGTGCCACGGTCCCTGTACTGGACAGGCTGGTGTGTAAGGAGCACATTTGGAGGACGGAAGATTCAGAATGGCCACCATAAAGCAGCCTGAGAAGGATATTAGATTGCAGTTGTAGCCCAAAACACCTTATCCTTGAAATTCTAAATCTCAGTGTTGGCAACTGTGGTTTCCACAAAAGCTGCAATGCAAGGCAAGCCTCAAATATGCTGTCAAGAGTCCCTCGCTGGCTGATGTTTGACACACACAAAAAGCTGTCTGCAGTCACTGCTAAAGTAGTGGAAAGAGGAATCTAGTGAGTACCTCAGTGCTAACTTTCAGGTTTTTTGCTATTCGTTATAAAGCTGTTTCAGGTAAATGTGAAGTAAAAAAGCCTCACATCATCTATATTTATTTTAATTAGAATTCAATGAAATATTTGTATATCAACATATTGGCATGTCCATATACAGACAGGGAAATAGAGCTTAAAAGTCATTACGGATCAGTTAACACTCATTCATTGCAATTGCTCTTCTCTCCCCGCTACTGTAGGGTATCCTGACCCTGAGGTGATGTGGTACAAAGATGATCAGCCTGTCAAGGAGTCCCGTCACTTCCAGATAGATTATGATGAGGATGGGAACTGTTCTTTGACTATTTCTGAAGTATGTGGGGACGATGATGCCAAATACACCTGCAAAGCTGTTAACAGCCTTGGGGAAGCCACGTGCACCGCAGAACTCCTTGTGGAAACAATGGGAAAAGAAGGAGAAGATGAAGATGAGGAGGAGGAAGAATGAAACAAGGCTCAAAGAAAAAAAATGAAAAAAAAATGTATTTAAAGACTCTCCTTATAAGGCTCAGAAAACCAAGCTACCAAAAGCACCTTGTGTGATGTGTAGGTCTTTGGGGGGTGGTTTTTTCAGCATGATCAGTTGATACCTGTTTGCTTTACGTATGGGCATTAATTCAAATCAGCAGGCAATTTTAAGTTGCTAGCATGATTGGCTTTACTTTAAGCAAGTCATCAACTAAGTTGCCCAGTCTATTTTTAAATCAAATGTATGGAAAACAACTCTACAGTTATATTCTGAACATCTTAAAGAAAAACAGTCTGTTTACTGAGCTCATTGCTCTATACCATCACTTTCCTCGGCCAAAACTGCAGCAAAGTTGGCTCCCCAAGATCTACTTTACAAGGAATCGTGTGCCAGGCATGCAGCGAACCTCTCCAGTCCTAAGAAACAGGCTGCTCCCTGAGCAGTATCTTCTGTAAGGGAAGGTCTGACACAGCCAGCATTGCAATTTGCATGTTGGTATGGTTCATTTTTCATTTGTTTTAAACAGAATTTCACAGTCCTGACTTCAAACACATTTATTGCCCTTTCTCAATGTGCTGTTAGTGCCATCGTAATACTGGCTAAAGTTAAACATCAGGTGGTTTCCCAAGATACCTGTGATCTTGCTTTTAACGAGCTGATCACACCTTGTCACCTTTCCCTCATAGAACCTGTCACTTCAGTGCAGTTATAGCTGCCTACTTAAGAAACGGACTGAGAACACAAAGACTGAGCATATTTTCTGTTGTTCTGGTCAGTCTAATAAGGACTTACGATTCATATATATGCTGCTATGAAAAAACAGGTTATTGCACAATCAGTGACTTCTACGTGCATGTGTGTGAATGGAATATCAGGTCAGTTAAAGTTTTACTTGCATTTACTTGGCGATTGCAAAACAGATTTCAACTGATGATAAGCTGGAAACTCCCACAGATTTTTGGAGTAGCCAAAAAGTAGTCTGGATTACAAACTCCTTTATACTTAGCAGTTCCCAAAGAATCCTAACCAATATAGGACCTATTTCTACCTTATGAGCTTGATTGTCTTTGTTTTTGTCTTCAACCTGCACCAGTAAGGCTGTTGCATTTTTTAAAAATGCAGAAAAACAGAACAAATCAAAAAAGTCCAAACCCCAGTTTTTTTTCTCAGAAATGGTTAACGCACTCAGACTTAGTAACTTTGCTTTCCTTTCACAGTATTGGCACTTTTTAGTTTTTTTGTTGTTGTTGTTCAGAGGTAATATCAGAGGCTGCAAGGTGATATGCATAATCCAGAACCAGTGTGTCTTATATCTATGTATCATTCCAAAAGTGATTCTTTTTCTTTTCCACTTTTTGTGTGTAAAGTGCAACCATCTGCATTTCAAAGGTTACCTCTTTTAAAAAAAAAAATTACCTTAAATCCTCACCATTAAGTAGTCAGTGTACTTTAATACAGGTGTGTACGATATCAGCCTTAGGTTGTTTGATATTACCTAGTTGTGTATGTGTTTCAAACGATTTGATGTTCTACATTCAAAGCTCAACTAATGTGGATGACACAATGGTTTTTAACTGCTTTACTCTTTGCTGCTAGGTTCAGATCGCAAGCATGTCTTTTCCTTTTCAATTGATAAAAACCTCTTGTTATACTAAACACAGTATTGCCACAACTCCTTATACAGAAAGGTTTTGAATCTGATTTAGAGCATACAGAGCTTTTCTCACGTTTTTTTAAATGTTTTAGGCAACAACGGGGTGTATTTTGTACCTTAATAAAAACATGCTAATGTTCTCCCAGTGTGTTAAACCATCAGAATTGCAAAGATGAGAACGCTACGGCTGTAGTTACTCACAGTTCCTAAATAAATAATACCACAAAGCATGCTCCTTGTATACTCTATTGCAGGCGTCACTGCGTTCACATTGGCTAAGCATATCGGTAGCAGCAGTCTTCTGTTCTGTCCTGAGCGTGGCTCGGCACACAAATGGATAAGGTGGCAACAGTGAATCCTCCTTGATCTCTGCGGTGCTGCTGCACTTCTACCCCATCAGCGCAGGCTCGCGCTGTGCGGAGGCTGCTCTGCTGCATGCTGTCAGGTACAGCCCGGGGCTGGCACTGGTTGTAGCCGTGTGCGCTGCTGCATCTCTCCAGGCTCATCGCATCCTTCACAATGAACAGAAGGGTAAACACGGATGGGGCGTCATGACAGCTGTGGTTTTCTTTTACAGCTGAGAACTCCCTTACGGTGCGGAAACATGTAGTTCAGAAAGACCGTAAGAGCAGGAGCGAAAAAACTCAGGGAATTCTAAATGTAGACGTGTACTTACACCAATGTTCCTAAAACCTGTAAAGATGAATATATTTCCCAAATATGCTTACGATGCCTTTATGCAGACTTCTAACGTACAGTCCAAGACACCATGGACCATGCAGGACCACGCAGAAACTCCCTAAAGCAAAGACTGTGAAACATCCTGCTTGTAGCAACAGGCCTCTTCAGCAGATCTTCAGCCCTTGAAACAGTCATCTTTGCAGGGTGTGCGCTACTATCTTGTGAACGTACCTAACTTTATTCATTGACTACCGGTTTCTGTTCAGGTAGGCACATGCGTAAAGCAGTACAAGGTCCAGCTCTGATGGCCTGGTCTGTGGGCATGCCAAGGCCTGTGGGTACGTGTGCTGGATATCAAAACCCACAGACTCAATAATGGTGCTCCTGCACAGATTTTCCCTTCCCTCTCCTCCTTTACTTGTCCTTTCATGTCCCACAGGCTGTAAACTGCCTAATTTTCTTTTTCCCCAAGGATATAACTAGCTTGCCATCTCCCTGCTGCGTCCTATTAATTTCCCTTCTAGTCTGCAAGAAACAATGACCTCTACTTCAAAAATGATGTGATAGGTACCAAATTCAACTCCGAGCAATTGGCTCCAACCTGTATTTGACCTTGCATTTTTTGTTTTGTTTGAAGAACAGAATTCTATTTCTACTGAAGGCAGATATTTTATGTACTTGAAATCCCGTCTCATTTTGCCAGCCATCCTAATTGGTCTAATAAAAGGTATTAGCTCTCCTATAAACCTTGTCTTGCTTGTATCGTGTCTGCAGAAAGCCACCCTTGGGGCGTGGTAGGGTTGAAACAATGCCCGATAGCAAAGATTATGCAAGACATTGGTACTGCACAAGATGGACCACTTAATTATTCTTGTATTTCTTTTGTGTGAAATTCAGTCTTCTCAAGAGACGGAAGATTTGGGACTGGCTGCTGTTTTTCATTACTTGGGTTTCTGTATTTGCCGAAACTTAATTTACTTAATTACCAGTCTGTCCAATCACCCAAGCATCCTGTGCATATTTCTGGTTGACGGAGAGACCTTCGCCGATTGTAAGTGTGGCATGCAAAGACTTCTGTATTGCTGTTTCTCCTCACTCACAAGGAAGACAGCACAGGACTTCATAGCTCTCTGCTCTGTAACGAGTGCCAGGCTTTCAAAATGTAGAAATTTTTTCTAGTTGCATACATGAGTAACAAACGATCCGTTTCTCTATGATTTCTTGGAATATTTATTGGAACATTTGCACTAAAACATTGCTGTTTAGCAGTCTCACAAATCATGTTTGAATTTTGAGCCCTACTGACTGCAAGAGATGTGCACGTAGCACCACGAATGCATTAGGCCATGTAAATCCTTACGCAAAAGCTGAATTTGCTGGGATGGGGGGGAGGCCTGTGCTATTATTTTGGCGTCGCTCGTAAAGGAACCGCACCAGCACCAGCATGAAAAATAAATTGAGAATCATTTCTGGAAGTTGAGATGTAACTCCACGGAGTATTTGCAATTTCTGTAGGGAACCCCCCCCCCAAGGTTATTTTCATCCTTTCACTGTGACTCTCTGAGCGGCAGCCCCCGTCACACCTGCCCCGCACGGCCGCCCTGGGCCTGCTGGGTGAAACGTCAGTGGGAAATGCGTTACAGCCCCGGCTGCGCTCGGCTTCAGCAGCTTCTTACACTGGAAAAGCGATGAAAACCTACTAAATATTCCTAAAATATCCTTTCCGCGACAACGAACGCTATTAATGTCCCTAAAGCAACGACAGACCTACTCCTTCCCTCAGGAGCGAGGCCGCAGCGGGGCACTGTTAACCTGCCCCACACCGCGACCGAAACGGCGCTTCCCCGCCCGGCCAGCGCGGCGCACGGCAGCGGGACCCCC
>JAVJGI010000064.1:31494123-31525259 GCA_035590275.1 Ibycter americanus | reverse complement strand
GGTGAACCCGGGCGCCGGGAGCCGGCCGGCAGCGCTGGGTGCGGAGGCAGAGCTGCCGTCCTGTAGGGCCCGGCCGCGTTCCCCGCAGACCTCCCGCTGCTGCCTGCTTCGGTCGCGGTGGGGGCTCCCAGCCCTGCCTGATGCTCCGCTCTTGCCCCGCGGAGCGAAGCGGACACTTGGGCCGGTTGGTGCACGCTCGGGTGCGTTCTGGTGCATCAAAGTAAAAATAGTGACAACCGGGGACTCTCAAGGTAAAAGAAACTAAGGAGACTTGGTTTTTTTTAAAGAGGCTGTAGGCTCTTATTGGAATCCAGATAAAAATAAAACCATCTTTTGAAAGATTAAGGAAATTTGGGTGGGAGGAGAAAAAAGCCTTTCAAGTGGATCCCAAATGAACCTGTTTTCCACTAGATAAATTGTGACGGGTGAGGAGTCAGGCAGACGGACAAGTCTCACTATTTTGGGGGAAGATTGGTATAGAATTAATACAGATACGATTTACTTTAATAAGGCAGTTGGACACGATGATTCTTGTCTTTGCTGGTGGCAGCTGGTGCTCTTTCAGCTTCTAAGACAGTTATACTTCCATGGAACAAAGGTAGCTGGGAGCGGAGAGCTCAGGAAGGTGCTTGTTACACCCATTACCCAATAGGTGTGTTACCGTGAAATGCAACTGATAAGATTTATGGCGCTGTATGATATTTGCAGGGTATTTCACCTGGAGGGGAATGATAACTACCCACCAGTTCGATAAAAATGAATCTCTTGTTTCAGAAATACTTGATTACACGAGCAATGCAACACAGTACAGACAGTCAGGAGGTCTCTTCGCTGTTGTTGTGATGTCCTTGCACAATGTTAACAAGTTAACTCCTCTGAGCTCTTCTTAGAAGTAATAGCATTTGCCTGCTCATTGAGCTGCTCATATTTAAATCGCCTATGTTTACAAAAAAACTCAAAAGCCTGAGGGAGAACTGCAGTGGAAATGGAAAGTTTCTGTAAAGGTCCTGAACTTTTTATCACAGCAGGCAAATTCCCGAACATAAGAAATGTCTGTTTTCTTAGAAGAAAAAACTAAAACAAATTAAAGTGTTAGAAACTCAGAAAGAAACAGGATAAATCTGTATTTAGCTTCCTGTTGTCATGTAAATCTAGATCATGATGTTACCTGTTTTCCTAATTTATACCAAACCTCCTAGAAAATTCTTATCTCGGGTGGGATGTGGCTTATGGTGCTTTAACATGAGCTGGTTTTTTTCTGGCCATGTTTGCAATTTGATGATTTCTGCAATTTGGGGAGCTACCATAGGAGTCCTGTGATTGGGGTTTGTATCTCTGTGTTGTCACTAACTGCCATTCTTTTGGGCTGGGTCATTGAGGGCTCTGACTGATAGTTTGTCTTCAAATGGATGAGGATTTTGTGCTTCCGCTGAAATTCCGCAATATTCAATGTTGAACTTAGTTAAAAAAACTCAGTTAGCTATTTTCTTCATTTTAAAAGACTTCACAATACAATCCTCAGGACCTACTTCATTCAGGAGCTGCTCAGCAGAAGGTCAGTTCTTCATACAGGAAGATTGATGCGCAGCAGTAATTAGTTACTGTCCTCATGTCAATCAGAGTGCTCAGACTTAGCTTCTCAGACAGCACTACCTCAGAAAGAGAATTATGAAAACACCAAAACTTTGAAGGTGCTCAGATGATGAAGTGATGCTGTAAAAGCACATGAGATTAATTTTTTAGGTGTTTTTTTGTTTTGTTTTACAAAAAGGTGACTTTTAAGCTGAAGCACACGGCAGCTTTGTCATGCAATAAATAGGTAGTAAATGTTTTAATTATAGTTGCCTTAGCTATTAGCTTTATATAAAATGGATCAAGTAATCATTGAAAAATCTCAGCAGAAATATTGTATTTACTTTGCATTTATCTTGACTTAGCTAAAGAAAATATACTGATTCTAAAAATAATAGATCTTATCTCTAATTTTATACTGTAGCGCATGTAGTGTATGGATTTCTAGTAATACAATAGCTTTTGCAAAAGCAGAACAGTAGAAAAAATGCATATACCTGTGGATTCCTAAATGAAGCTGCATACACTTACCGTTTGGTTCATGTGTTTTGTGTATTTTCGTTCAGAAAAGGGACCAATGTGATGTAACCAGTCCTGCAGCTGGTTCTCAGCTGTACTTGCTCAGGGTTTTTTGACCGTTGTTCAAAGCATTAAGCTTTAGAAAGCATTGCATCTTTCTTCTCTTGCATTCAGTTAAACTATTATTTTCCCATCACAGCATGAAGTCATACCTGACCTGGCATAGCAAGCTCATTCTGAAGGCATAGATGCAGCATAGAAATTATTTCCTAAAACCATGGTTGACTGAAATCACTGAATAATGGGGCGATGGGGAGGTCGGTTGGGAGGGCGTTCCTGTTAAGAGTTGAGCGTAAATACTGATAAGCTACTTTAAAATGCCATTATTTTTCTTATTTTTAGTCAAGCACTGTGACTGACTAGTACTTCTGGGTAGAAGTAGCTGATGGTGGTATAAACCATGAATTTCAAAAGGATTTCACTCAACAAGATAGATCTTAATGTAACAGCTTTTGATTTCACAAGTGTTTGTGTTACCAGCATTGAGCAAAGAGTGTTCTGGATTATGAGTTTCATTGTCTGCGTCTTCAGTGACGGGTTGTTGACAGTCAAAGTGCACTTCTCCCTTCTCAGGTGTGTTCACTGCATAGCTTTGCTGTATTTTTTTGGATAAATGATGCGGAAGCTCAGTAAACTGCATAAGTAAACAACTCTTTATAATTTGTAAGAGGAATAAAGGGAATTAAACTAAGGACCTGAGCATGAAGCTTGCTTGTCAAGTCCGAGCAACTGAAACTGTGTGTATGCAGTATTCATTTTCCTTAGTTTGAACTAATCAAACAGTGTAATAGGAGTCTAGCTTAAAGTTTACATGCATGGCAGTGGTAATTTAATGAAATGTAACTCCAGCTGGTATATCAGGTAGACGTTAGTGTCTAGGTCAGAGAAAGCTGGAAGCACTAACTTACAGCTTAGCTTCCATGTGACAGGTGGTGCCTTTTGCTGCCCTTCTAAACTTCTCACAAAGTTTCTTTTCCAGTTATCTTCCTCGCTTTCACCTATTCCGCGTTCTCTGGAGGGTGAAGAACTGTGTAAAAACCACAGAGGCAGGACAGATGTACTAAAAGCTTCAACACAAACTAGGCACAGCTTCTAATTTTATACAGATTAATACTTTGATGTCTATTAAATGCTTCTTGAAGGACAGAGTATGGAAATGGACAGATAGAATGGAAAGTACAGTCTTTCTGGAGTCAGTGTTCCGACAGGGAGGGTGCAGATGAGCAAGGGGCTGGTTAAGGTGAGAACAGTTTGCAGGTGCAACCAAGAACTGTTATCTTGTGCAACCTGAGAAATTGCTCAATTCAGCAGAGTTTCCTCAGCAAACACAGAAGATTAGGGAAAATAAAGAAACTTGACAGATATGAACAGGATAGTGTCAACCAGCTCTGATTTACTATTCTAAAAAAGCAGCAGTCAGTGTTGCAAGGGAGAGTCATTAATACTGTAGCGCTTACTGGTTTGTTCTACACTGAAGTCCAAATACATAATTAATCTGATTCTTCGTAAACAGCAATTACTTGGCACATGTTTTTCTTTTGGTTTCACAAGACAGCTTAAGCTAACTGAAATAACTTGTCACTACTGAAAAATGGGAGGGCTTGTTTCTCATTCCCCATTTCTCTTCCCCACTCCTGCTGCTTTTCTTTGGTGCTTGTCTTCTGAGAAGTCCAGGCAGAAACGAAATAGTTTTTTTTTCAGTTGTACTAACAAATGTTGTTACAAACTTGGGTGCCAGAGTTATTTATTATTGAAAAATCTGAACTTCACAGTGTATTTCAAAGTAGCATGGCATTAAGAGTAGCTGAGGGCAAGGCAGCCAGCGTGAGCCTGTCAGTGAAAAGTTTGGGAGCTACTGGTAAGGATTCCCACTTCTTGTTGCCCAACCCCTTCTCCCCATGTTTGCCACAAGCAATTGGAAACTAGAATTAACTATAGATGCTAATTTCAAATGAAAAAGTGTTTGATCTGGGTGTACCCACCTTAGTTCTGTGGCTTGTTCTAGACTTCACTGAAAAATTTCTGAGGTTGTGGGCAAACACTGACTCTGGACAGCTCTTGGTAGTGAAAGATGTTACTCCGTCAGCCTGAACTGGAGGAAAAAATTTTATGGTTGCTTCCTGAATTACCTGAGGGGAAGATCAGCAGGGTTAATAGGTCACATTTTTTATAGTATAGTTGCAGTTATACAGGCACTACTCATATAGGCCTAAATATATTTGTTGCTTAAAAAGGAAAACTGGGACAGGAATGTCCATTGCTGTCTTCAGGATGTCAGCAGGTTCAGTTTTCTTGCAGTTACTTATCCATAACTGTTTCTCATAAAATATATATGCTAGCAATTAAGTTGGATGGTCTATCATACAGTCTAAGGGTCTACTTTGAAACATTAAAGCGAATGCCTTCTCAATCTTAATTGTTTGTTATGCTGAGAGATCTTTGACTAGCAGTAAATGGTTTTCTGCTTAAACTAAACTAAATGTGATGCCAATCTTATTTAAAATGTCATTAATACCTTCCATAACTAAATTAAATACAGCTCACTGGAAAATAAAGTTAGACATTAAAGGTATTGGTATCATGTTGTTGCCAAAAGATGTTTAAAAAATGCGTAATCTTTAACTTTGATAAATTTGCAGAGAATCCAAATATTAAATGTTTTCAGTGTTGCAGCAGGTAGGCAAAAAGTTAGTATCTTTCAGGACAGTTACATGCCTGTTGCTTTCGCAGACATCAGAAGAGGGATTAAGGATTTCTTTGTATTTGTGCTGCTTAATGTCTCCTTATCTTAGACTTTTTTTCTCTCTTTCAGATGGCTTGTCATTGCAGTTGGTCTAGTTCGAGCATACCTAGCTAAAGGTAGCTACCATAGCCTTTACTATTCAATAGAAAAGCCCCTGAAATTCTTCCAAACTGGAGCTTTGCTTGAGGTAGGTGTAGTTATCTTCCCTAGCGTTACTAATATTTGCATGAGTGTTTTGTTTAGGAGAAATAAGGCAGCCTTTGTTGAACAGTGCTTTCTAGGTACCTGTTTCCTCACTAGCATTTATAGAGTGATTTGAAGGTAAATGTAAGAAATATGCCTCACACAAATGATGAATTCTTCTTTTTAGCAAGTGGTGAGGGAGCTTGATGTCTGCTATTTAGCTCGGGCAGCAGAACTAGATACTAAGCTTAATCTTTGAAATACAAATATTGAATCTTAAGTTCTTGTGATAGAACTAAATGTGTTTCTGAATTGCTTCATTTGAAATGTTAGTGATTTAAATTTTTCTTTTTGTTCTAGATTCTGCACTGCGCATTTGGTAAGCTTGCAAATTTTCAGTTTTATTATTTTTGTAGAAGACTGCAGTTTTAGCAATGTATTAGCGTGAAAAAATGTTCTGGGGTATGAATTGCCAGATTTAATTCTTGCATAACTCACTAATTTTGCTTGAAGTATGTTCCATTTTTTTACTAAATAATTTGACAAGTTAAATCACAAAAAGGAAAATAGCGTAACAGGTTTTCAGTTACTTGACACTCTATTTTTATCTGGTTCCTTCCGATGCTACAAATCTTAGAGCAGTTTATAACTGTTTTATAGTAGATCATTACTCTCCATCTCTACATTCTATAATCTTTTGTACCAAGCTGTCTTTCCTCCAAAAAAATATATCTAGCTGGAAGTAACTTAAAATCCAATAAAAATAACATTTCAAGCACGAGAACTTTTCCCACATCCATACAGCATAGATCCACATTGTAAAATTAGGAAGAGGTAACCACTCTTTATCCCAGATTTGGCTGTGCTGTTTAGGAGAGTAAGAATTTCTTAAGACTTGACTAGACAATTTTTATTACCCTGTGCTGTAAGGCTTTTTTGTTAGCGTGGTAGCAGGAACTCAGTTGTGTATACGTGGCCTGGGGTCAGTAGCAGTGTCGTGGTTCAGTCAACCTGAAGAGCCTCATGCCTCCGTGACAGGATTGTGTCGTCTTGTTTGTTAGTCATGAGTAGGGAGCGCTTTGGCCTCAGCATTTGGATGTTTTGTTCATAGAACAGATGATGTGTTGCAATCTCTGCAAGATCGAAGCCAGCGTACTGTAAAAGGGAGCAGTGCCTATCTGAATGCCTTTGCTTAACTCTGACTTTCCTAAACGATCCAGTCTTCAGAAAGAGGCAATCTTATGTTCAGGTAGTTGGTCTTGTGATTTTAAATACAAGTGTTTGAGCTCCTCTCTCAATGTTTGCTAGCCGCTGTTTAAAGAGTAAGATGGCGTTATGGTTCCTAAAGCTGCAGCTACAAACTTGCAATTTTTCACGTATTGTACAAAAAAACTAAATATTGGAGGGTGTATTAGATTGTAAGTTCATATTGAATTCCTGTGCAAAAGATATTTTTTGAGTAACCAAATGTGGTAGCTGGAAAACTTAAAATCATATACATAAATTTGTCAGCAGAGGGCAGTGTAATTCTGTGTTTGATAAAGTTCTGACTTTCCTGAATAACTCACTTACCTCTGAAAATGTTATTTTATAAAGGGTGGTTTGTAGACTGTGCACAGATCATCCCAAGAAATGAATGATCATATACTTCTCAAATTAATGTAAAGGCTTCTCAGATTAAATTACATGTATCATATAGTTGCCTGTGCTGCCAAGGCAGTCCTTCCAATACTATTTTATTTTACTAAATTTCAGTTACTGTTTTTTATCAGAATAAACCACACTTATTTTGTAAAAAACTGTTAAAAATTAATAGTAAAATTTTTGAGGTCTTAACAAGTGGCAAGAAGGACAAGTTAAATCTCAAAACACTGGGCAAAAAAAAGGTACAGATAAAATGCTATTTTACCATCCTAAATCTACAATGTGCTACTGTTTCCTTAAGCTGAACTTGTGTGCAGATGCCAGTGTTTACTAGGGCTAAATCTAAGAAAGAGTGTAAAAATTAACTGCATTATCTTTTTCTCACACTTTAGAGTATACGTCCATGCAAATCAGTGAATAGCAAGAGAGAGTCCTATATTTCACCTTCCAGGTTGGTACAGAACAGCAAACAAGATGACTGTACCAGCCTGTCTGTGTGCAAAGCTAATAATCCTGGCTCAGCTGATTTGAGGTGTGGATCCATTTAGCCCGTGTTGTCCTCAGTCACACAATTTAATGTTAGTGAAGAGAGCCATTAGTGGAACGTTGCAACATTTTATACCATTATAATTATATCTTTTTGCTTTCCCTAACCAAGTTTTTTACAAAAAACCCACTTATTTTATTATAACTGCTCATGGCTTTTTTTTTTTTTTTTTTTTCCCGTTAATGGAAGCATTTGTCAGCTACATTAAGTGACGTTTTCTTGCACAGCTGGATACACTGCTGCTGTCTACTGTAGTCCTACTGACTCTGGTAAAAGTTTCTATGCGAGGAGAAACAGGAAATTTGCAGATTCCTTTGCCCTTGATAAACTAATTGCTATAACTAGAGCAGTAATTCTCTGTCAATAGAGGAGCTTATCTGTGACAGATGGCTGTGTGTATCAGCATAACTTTTCTTTCCACATCTTTTCAGTAGAATCTGAAATGTTAGCATCTGTGAGGCAACTTCTTAAAAATACGAAGATTGATAGGGGAATGCCTCTATCAAGCATGGTTGAGAACAGAACTTTGGCATGTGCAGAGATTTAAAAAACGAAGAATGAGTGCTCTGCATGAAGAGAGAAGGTAACATCTAACCCAGAGACCTAGAGGAGAGACTGAAGGACAGGCAAATGGAACATGAACATGCAATTCCTTGACTTGTGTAGCAGACAGAACCCAAGAATATGAATGGCATTGATAGCATGGAAGAGCTTCTGCCTGGAGGAACTTGGTATGGAAAGAGATGATAGGAGCCACCAAAATGTAGAAGCAATAGTAGTACAGGGAGTTTGTGAATGGAATGGAGAAAAGCAAGAAGGCTTTGGTGAGTACAGTCCCAGCCTACAGCATCCGGCCTTCCTCCTGTAATGATGCTTACCAGTAACCATCTGGTAAGCCAAAGTTGGCACTGGTTGACTTTGCTTTAGCCTGCTCAGTTAGGAGGGATACAAGGGCTCTACCTGTAAGCTGTGCATACAGCCTGTTCTCAGTTGGGAACTCCCTGGGAGAGGAAGCATTTATTGGGAGTTGGAGAATTTCCTGCTGGAGGTGGGAGGCTTCATCCAGTATCTGGAAGAGGTCTGGGCATGGCTTGCTGCTTGGTTCTGATCCTGAGCCCTCTGTCAAGCACTGTTTTGGCATTTGCAGTCTTGTATAAGTGGTGACAGACATTTCATTAAAATACTGAATTTAAAATTGATTGTCAGATACCTTTTCAATGCAATGAGTAAGTAATTAGAGGCAAATAAAGTTTACATAAATTGTAGCTGGTGAGTCACTTATTTTCATCTCCTGTTTTTGGCATAGATTGGCATTGTCTTGGCTATAATGAAAAACCTTGTTTGTCTAACTTGTGAGATAATCTTGGATGGTTCTTACACAGTCTTTTTAGCTTATTTATAGATTCCTTTGCAAGAACATTAGGTTATCTTCCTTAGGAAGGGATGATCTAAATTGTATAAAAGAAAAGGTCTGTTATATCATAGGAGCGAGAGACTTCAGGGACTACAGATTGTGGGGTTTTATAGCACCACCTTTTGTGTTGTCTGAGTCACAGACAAAAATTCTGCCCTGAGGTTTTACAACAGAAATCAGATTATGAACAATATGTGATAAAACTGAAGAGAACTGTTTGTAGGATTTTTCCCCCCCTCTTTTTACTCTGAAAAATAACGACTATGTGACTGAAAATAATTCTAATGAAACTTGCTTTTGGCTTTTCTTATTCTTTCTTCCTCTCCCACTTTCCAATTTGGTCTTTACATCTTTATGAGGCTGTTGTGTTGCTTGCTGTGATTTGCATTAGTTTTAGAAGTACTTCTTACTCTATTTTAGGAGCTGCAACTGTTCTTGGATTTGTCTTCATCATGCTACTGGAAGAAAATAACTGTGCTGTGAAGTTTAGAAATTTTGTGTAATCTTGCGGTCTAAAACTATTCGTGCTTTGTCAGACCTGGGTGTGTGGGATCCTTTTAGTGGCAGTTTAATCAGCACCTCAGAACTTAGAAGAATCAGTGAAATCTGCTTCCTTGAGAAAATCTTAAAATTGTTTCTGTATCTACCAATGCATCAGCTATTCCTTGGGGTTTGGTTTGTTTTTTTTTTTAAGATGTTGTTTTCCCAGGAAGGAATTATAAACTTTGTATCTGTCAGAATATGGGCTAGATCGGTGTTTCTTCAAAGTAGTTATATTTTCTTGCTTGCTGTTTTTTGGGATATACTGTGCAAAACATCTTTATTGTTTTTGCTTTTAAAATCACAGTAATGAAGAGTATCTTGGATATTTTAATCAAACAGGATTTATTTGAAAGACTGAATCCCAAAAGCTATTTGACTGAAGTTATCTCATCTTAATTAGCTCTTTTGTGTATTAAGGAATGTGCTGTGATTGCAACAAGACCAAGTACTTTCATTTGCATTTTGATGCACAAAGTCTTGTCAGGGGATTGCATTGCATTAGGCTATATAAACACACCACAGGGCCGACTTCATATTCTCAAATTAAAAAAAAATTAAATGTTTTCCTTCCAAAAATTTGAAATAACTGGACTTTGGCTTAGCTGTGTTTTATTTCCCCACCTCCCACCCCAATAGTCAGGAATATTTACTAATTGTGAAATATCTTTCAGGCGTTGTTCCCTCTTCTGTTGTTCTGACTGCTTTCCAAGTGATGTCAAGGGTTTTCCTGACATGGGCAGTAACACATAGTGTAAAAGAGGTAAGTTAAGATACAAACTAGATAGAAAAACTGATGGTCCATGCTGAAAAGAAAGTATTGATCGCTGTCTTACTTTCCTTAAAATAACTTCTGTTTGTATCGCAATGTGTTAAGTTGTTTATGTGAATTTCTGTGGATCAAAAGAAATAAAAGTAAATCTGATGTCTTTTTTTCTTTACAATCAAATAGACGGAGGTCTGGTTCTCTTACTGTAAGACATCTAGCTCCTGATCGAATTTTGCAGTTCTTACTCAAAGTTAAAGAGGTTCCAGTGTGTAATATGGAACCTAGAATTTGGGACAGCGTTCCAGTATTGATCTCACTAGTGCATAATTAATAGCAAAATCTCCTCACTGGCCCCCTCTTTCATACACAATTTGCTTTCTTCACCGTGGCATGTAGAAGCTCCCCCTCAACTGTTTGTGCACAGCAATGCCTGGATGTTTTCTGTTATCACTCTCCAGGATAACCTTCCCCCTCTTCTTCATTTGTTTTTCTTACATTAAAGCATAAGTGGGTTTTGGGGCCTGCATGTTTTTTCTCATTGCTTACCACACCAAAGATTACTGTACGTTATACAAATCTCTGCAAAATCTTTTGGAAGCAATCTTATTTGAAAATTATTCCTGACAGCTATTTAAAAATCTATATATGCTGTAATTGATACAGATGCTGCTGACTGACTCTTTCATGTCATCTGAATACCTTGTAGTAGCCCAGATATGCTGCATCTGTGCTGCTACTTTAGCCATCCAATCTTACTGAGTTTCTTCTTATTAAAGAAGGAAATTAGTCTTGATACCATTGTCAGCATGGCTGCCTGAAATAAGTGATTGTCATCTAGTGTCATTATATGCATAAGATCTTTTGTGACTTGATATGGAGAATGTTTTAAGGAGCTTGTCTCATTACCAAGTCTTCAGGGAAGCTGCTTTCTCTTCCTTACTCCAGACCTGTTATAAGAGTGTCCACCTCCATGTAGAGTAACATAAGTCACTATAGTTCCTAGTAATTAAGAGCTCTTTCTGCTACTATGATGCTTGTTCATGTGGAGCCTTAGTTTCATGCTGTTTAAAGCAGAGGAATGTTCTTTTCTCAATAAACTCAAAATCTGGTAAATAGTTATCTTCTGATGGATTTCACTGTTGGTGCAAATAAATGTACTCCAGTCTCTGTTAATTTACTGGAGGTAAATACTAGATTTTGAATGAAAAAAAGCCATAATCTCAAGACATTCGATTTTAGATATATTAAATATTTTTAAAGAAATATGCCTGTAGTTTTGGTTGTTACCTGTATGATGGTGGGATACTTCATACTTCATAAAGAACATTGACAGTCTACTTTTATGAATTGCCTCCTGGTTTTGAAGTAACCCAAATGTTAAAGTTTGAATTGCACAGATTAGAATTATTCCATATGTTGTCTGTTAGGCATCAAAGGGAAGTCTGTAAAATGATTGTGGGTTAGGTTTTTTGAAACTTATGCCCACGTTCTCACCAGAGAAAACAGCAAAATGGGAGAAAATGCGAGCAACAAGTTCAGCCTAACATCAGTTTTTACCAAGGATTTTTTTAACCAGGATTCTTTCAACACTATTGCACACAGTTGGTTTTTTTTCCTGACGTTTGTGTGGTCTTTTGGTTAAAGTCTTGTGAGAGACTGTATTGTGTGTTACTTTTTTTGATGTCTTAGAAAGTGGGCATAAGAATTGTAAGGATGAGGAATCTTGTGATGGTTTTTTTCACCTGTGACTTAAAGCAAATAAATCAAATGAAGAGGCTGTATTCTCACCCCTCCCCTTCCCCCAACTAGAAAGCATGCAGTCTCACCTGGGGAGATGTATTGAAAGTGTCACAAGTGTTCTACTTTTTCTAAAGGGCTGTCTGCACAAGTGAGCTCCATGGTGAAGTCCAGGATTAAATTCTCACACAGCTTTATGGAACTTGTAAGCTATGCAGTTGCATGATGAGGTTCTTGTAAAATAAAACGCAGTTTTTCTCTTTAACTTTTTGAGTGAGACTTGTTCAGTATCTTGCTTTTCCAGACTGTTTTCATATATAATATAGCTAAAAGAAGAAACATCTGTATTGCATCCCTCCTTTCTGTCAGAATACACTTCTAGATATGTGATGTGATTTGAAGCATGCTTCTTGCCACTAACATGTTTGTGCTTTTTGTTTAATTTAGTGCTGATGTGTTGTTAAATTCAATATGAAAGTATCTATAATTGTCAAAGCATGGCAAATGTTAAAGCACTGCACACCTCTTTGGGTAGCAATGAGATTCCCCTTACCTCCACCGTATGAGTAACTGTTAACTTAGTGAAGGAGGGCCTGGCATGTAATACAGTGCTTGTAATTGTTTTGTCATTACATTGGAAAGGAATTGGTCTGGGGAATTTTACTGTTTCTCCTACAAAGGAGGGAAGATAGGAGACTGGTGTGAAGGGCTAGAGGAAAGTAGGCATAGGAGAAAAGAAGGTGCCCTTCAGTTCAAAGTTGTCTTTTTGAATTTATGCAAGAAATGAGATCATCTGGTGACATCATGGCAGGCCTTTGTAGAGTTCTGTTCTGATAAATAATTCCACACCCAATTCTGATGGATAATTAAAAAATGGTGTCAGCAGTGATTTAAGGCTTATCCAATTGAGTTCAGTTACAGAGAAGTTGCAGGTGAGTATAGTAGGTATTTAGGAACCTTTCCAGAACACACAATCAAAAGGGGTGGTGTGAAGATGACATGTACAGCATATTGAGTTGGTAACTGAGATTCTAGTATCTGCAGTTGCGAATTGACATCTTCAATGAGTAGTAAAGCATACTTAAAGAAGGAAGAACATCTTAATTTATGGTATTTAAGACTGAGTTGTAGTAAAAGAAGTCCATGCTGGCAAGTTCACAACTCTAAATGGGTGAGTGCAGTTGAAAAGTTGAATTCGTCACTGCTTTGCATCTGTGTAAAATTTGACTAATACTGTATAACGCAAATGTCTGTCAGGCCATTTGTGCCTACTTTGAAGCTTCCTTTTTTTCTTTTTTTTAAATAATTTTATTTTTAATTAATGTACCAGAGGACCAGTGCTCTGGAGGGAGACATGCTGTTTCATCATTACAGTGCAGCTGGTTTTAGTCTTCTGCACTGGATTGCTTCATTACACGTTTAGCTGAAATTTCCTGCAAATAATTTGTCAAACTGTTACTCTTAACGTGGAGAAATCTATAGAATTTCCTTTTTCATGAATAAGCAGAACAGGAAAAAACTCGGGCTTTATTTTGTCAATTCCCAATTCTCATCTTTGCATCTTAAAAGGATATGGACTCTCTTATGTTTTTAACAAATATCATTTGATATTCACAGTATTGAAGATAAACTAAAATATATTCAGGACCCTCCTTGATGATAAATTGATTTAAAACACATGCCAGAAAATTATGCCTGTGGTGTGATTGACTCTTATTAAGGCAGTTGGACAAATAAGTTGTAAATAAAGTGGAAGATGTGCTTTGACTTTGTCTAACCTCTTTCAAAAAATGGCATGAAAAAGTAGAGGAAGAGAAACTGAATTCTGAGCACAGCATTGGGCTTAGTGGTTTCTTAAGGGTCTACTGTTTACTGGCTTTACTGTCCCTCTTATCCTCAACTTGGAAGAGGAACAATACAAATGCAGCATTAGCAGTGCCTAAATGAGTAAGACTCTTAAGCAACTGTTTTGTAGATAAGTTCCCAGGGGTTGATAACGTGCATCTCAGACATATTTATCTGAAGTATTGAAAAATTGTTAGTCCTCGAAGAGATGTTGTAATAGTGACAGACTTCTGACAGATCTGTTAGTGTGTAAGAAACATACTTCTTAATTATGAGTTGTGGAATGTAGTTAAAATATGATGATAAAATGCACAGTAGTCTTCTGTTCCTTACTGCAGAGTATGGAACTATGTGAAAACTGTACAGGTCACTTTTGTATGAAAATTACCACCAATTTCCAGCATTCTTCCTTCCTGAAATAGGGACACAAGCTATTAACAGCACAATTAGTGATTCTTTAAGTGACCTTAACAGGGTTGTGTGTGTTTTATAATGGTGTGAACTGTTTGAATAACTTGTAAACACAGTTCTAATATTAAAGTAGATGGGAAAGGCTAGACCTGTGACGGCAGTGTTATAGAAGTCCTGTCATAGAACTGGATTGTAACTGTCAGATTTTCTACTTCTGCGTGTATTGTTCACTGTTAGCTTCGCAGCTTGTTCTTGCTCATGTCCTTGGGTGCTACTTCAAGCTACACGTTTTTGTTTGTTAGTTCTACTGACTTCCATAGTTAGGGAAAGAAGTGGGATTTTAAAGTAGAGGCTGAAGTCTGTGACTCGCAGTTTTAGATGAACTTGCTAAGCTGCTACTCCTGATTTGACCAGAAGGTGCAGCTCTGGAGTGCTTGTGAAGCATGTTGCTCCTTGGAAACAGTATTATCTAGGAAGTGCTGTCAACTTTTCCAGGCTGAGAACTAAGTTTTGCTTACAAAGCAAACCTCAAACAGCATTAGGATTCTGTAGCAATGTAAAAATAGATCTGGTCTCTTCTCTGAAAATGTTCAAATAAGTCTGGGATTTTATTATTTTATGATGATGTAAGGGAGATTAATACACAAGCAAATTATCCATGTGTCATGTGGAAAAAGGACAAGGTGCATTTGCTGCAAAATGCAGTGAAAGTGATGTGAAATGCTATATGCAGCACAGTATAGATTAGCAGCAGCTCTACATTCCAGGATATCCCAAGATTGTTATATGAATCTTTCTTGGTTTTGTAATCTGTAACAAAAAGCTTTCTATGGGTAATCCTCATGAGTGTTCCTACACACAAATATATGATCAGTCCCCTCCTATTAAAAGGTTTCTGATTGCCCGTATATTTTCTTGTTCCTTTTTTCATTTGTACATGTACTTTGCCCAAGATGAATAGAGCGTACCACCCACACCTACTGACTTCCTTTTCCTTTTTTTCAAGAGTTGGAGGAAAAGAGAAAATGCGGGCCCCTGTGGTTGAGCTCTTTTTGTTCCCACGGTCCACTGAATTTGGGCTCAAGGTACTTGTACAGCTGAGAATTCTGTTGAAGGGGAGGGAAGGAGGGGGAGGGCTGCATAAAAAACATGTTTGCGCTCTCAAGAGTTTGCAGTGCGAGTGTGTGACCCCTCATACTACTTCATCACTGTTATTCCATCTGAAATTTAAACCTCATAATTATGCTCCCAAAACACTAAGTCTTAATGATTTGTTTTAAAACATGTGCTTTTGAAAATTAAGCTTCAAAATATGAAGGGAGCAAAAGCTGGTCTGGTGGTGTGTTTCTGAAATAAAAGTTGTAAGAGGTGTAAAGCAGTGAAACATAATAATGCCTTGAGTGTAACATTAGAGGAACTAGGCTGGATACAATAAGCAGAAAAAGGAGCAAGGGACCGTGAAGCAGGTAGTTGTCAAGCTTACCAGAGGTGAGACAATCTGAGCTTCTTTCTTCTCCTAGCCTGTGTCCTGGTGTTCGGTGTTGTGCTGCTGCTCAAAATTAGGATCCAGTTTCTCAGTTGTAGAGAGAGGAAGACAGTGTTTCCACTCAGAAGTAGCGTGGACTAGGATCAGAATACAAAGTCTAAACCAGATATCAGGTGTTAGACTAACATATTAGCATCCTTTCTGCTTGCTGCACTGGGAAGCAATCATAGGACTGAAATAGAAGCTAGTACTATATAGGAATGGGAGTTAGGAGTTGTTCTCAGCATTTCAGGGATTTCTTGTACCAGTTTACCTTGCACAGAATGGGAGATCTTAAGTTACCTGATCACCAAGCAAAGCTATTCTTAAGCAACTAGAAAAATACGGAGCATGATAAGAAGGGTTTTTTTAATGTTGTTACTAATGTTGCTTTTAAGCTCATTCTTGGAGTCTGTTCTCTAAAATGATGAGGTAAAGCAACCCGTGGGAATTGATTTCTTTGAGGGGTTTTTTGGGTCTGATCAGTAATCAGTGATGCTCAAATTCATACTGAGCTTTTTTTTCTTTCTTACAGGTACAAACTGAAGATAGCGTCCTGTTGTTTGTAGTGGCCTGGACAATCACTGAGATAATCCGTTATTCTTTTTATACATTTAGCTTGTTAAACCATCTCCCTTATCTCATCAAATGGGCCAGGTAGGTGACATAATAGAAATCATAGCCTTAAAGCACTGATTTGACAGGGTTATTTGACTTCTAAAATAGTTGCAGTACAAAAATTTAGACACTACCTTGAGGTAATTGCCGTTTGTGACTTCCTAGCTTCTTTCCAGCAGATTTCTGGGTTGAAAAACATCTATTACATTGTAAACTGAAAGAATGGTTTGTCAGAAATCAATCCCAATTACAAAGTGATTGTGTTTGTCAGAAACTTGACATTTAACAGTAAGGGGTAACAGTAAGTAAACTGACATTTAACAGTTAACCCTTGAATCCAAGGGTTGTATGTGAAACAATCTGTGAGTTCATTGATTAATATCAATCTGGCCCCATTTTATGTAATATAATGACCTCCACCAAAGAGTTCAAAAATCAAAGTAACAAAGTGGGGTGGGAGGGTGGGGGAGCATAGTTTTAAAGGTTTTAGATTCTCAAAGGTGATCTTTAAATAATTCAAACTGATTGCTTATTTGAATAATTATCTTGCAATAATGTTCATACCTTGCCATGCTCTAATAAAACAAGAGCTAAGGGAAACAAATACTGAGTTGAGAACTAAAACTTGAATATCCATAATAGCATTTAATAAATAATTTGTCAGTTTGCCATAACTTTTAATCCTTTCCATAAATGTTTTGTTCTAGGTACACTTTGTTTATAGTATTGTATCCAATGGGAGTCTCAGGCGAATTACTCACAATATATGCTGCATTACCCTTCGTCAGGCAGTCTGGCTTGTATTCCATTAGTTTACCTAACAAGTACAATTTTTCTTTTGACTACTATACATTCCTGATCCTGGTTATGATATCTTACATTCCAAGTAAGTATGCATTTGTTAGGTTTTTTAATATTACAAGCTGTAGTGGGAAAAACTAATAATTGTGGGATTAACTTACACATAACTGATTTTGCAAAATTATTTTGAAAATTATCTAAAGAAAAATGTCAGAGTTAAAACTGCAGGGAGTGCTTTCTACCAACACCTGCAAAACAGTAATACATATTTTTTTTTCTTATACTTGGAATATAACATAGCTGTGGTGCTTCTTGGCACATGTTGACATCTTCATGGTTGGTTTTTTCCCCCCACTTACAGACTTCTAGGAGAACAAACTTCCAAACAGCTTCTTAAAACTCAGTTCTTTATCAGGAATAAGAATATTGCTTTGGTGTTAGTGGGTAGGGAACCATTTCTGTTGAATTAACTTGAATTGACATAATCTCTGGTTAATGTTCTATAGATGGAATGAAGATTTGGTTTTGCTGCTTTGAAATAGGGAATAGGAACAGAGAAGCCTGTAGCAAATGTAAATGTGCAAATATAGTCTAAGATACAGAATAATGTAGTGATGATGTTGCTGCTGTTAGCTATCTCTGCAGCTGTCTTTATATGAACTTTGTTTGTACAGAATGATAAACCATATTCAGAGACTTAAATTTCAGTACTGTGCCTGCTCTATAACAAGCACTACACTTCCAGTGAACCATCTTGTAATTCTGACATCAAGGTTCGTAAGTTCTCCCAGCTGTTCTTAAATAAAAAAACAACCCACTTCTCATGCATTTGTTACTCCTTGTCCCCTTCCTCCAAACATCTTGATGTTACTAACTCCAAGCAGCCAGAATATAATATCTTTTGTTGTAGTCAAAATAACCATGAGTATTAGTTACTTCTTGTATGGTAGCTAGATCATGGTTGACAGGCCATGTGGGAGGGAACCCCCATTGAACCCAAGTAACAATTCTAGCTCGTTTTCTCCGTTAAAATTGCTGTCTCTTAAGTAAGATAATTTCTGTGATGCGTTATCATTTGTTGGACATGTAACTTGAGTGCAGTCAGTCTTTTTTAAGTTTTTATTATTAATTATTACTGTGAATTGGTAATTTAACTCTGAGAACTAACTGCTTGGACTCAAGCGGTCTTAGGTGCCCTTTCACATGAAGGTATTCCTGAGATACAAGGAAAGCAATATTCATTGCAGTCATTGATTACACCATAGTTTGGTTATTCATTCATAAAAGCTACCTATGCAGGAGTTACACCTTCTGAACCCACTGAAGATTTTGGAAATTTTGGGAATGTTAATAGCACAAGGAAAGCAAGCTTTGAAAACTGTTGTTAAAAACTGAGGGGTTTATGTTCTTGATAGATGCATCTTACCATTTACCTCACTTTAAATCTCTGATTTAGTACTTGTTTGTCAAAAGTGACATCTGGCTAGAAAAGAGGTCATTAAATTCTTTGCATATAATGGATCTCCATTACTTAGACTTCTAATGGAGAAATGACTTGGCTCTGTATTCTGTTATGTGTCTCTGGAAAGCTGTATCCACTCCCTAACTCTGGTGGAGTGAACCAGGATAGGGAGGAAATGATCAGGAAATTAAATACAGGGTAAAGAAAGCCCAAAGAAAAAATGTTAACCTTAAAAAAAAAAAATAAATAAAATTAGTACACAAATTAAATAGACCGTGGCCTATGTTTATGATTAACACTTTGCATGTGTAACACATAATTTAGGCTGATGCTGACCTTGTTTAATTTTCTTCTGGTTCATAAAGGTTCAGTGTCTCATGGCCATTTTAGCTTTTGCTGTTTATGTATGTATGTTTTCCATCCCCAACTTTGTTCTGCAAATATACAGCGTAATGTAGTCTTTAGAAATAGGATGAGAAAAAGCTTTGCATGGAGGATACAGAGAGAAGAAATGAAAGAGGCAGTGGTTTGTGTAAAATTCCTTAGATCCTCAAAAAGTGACACCAGAATTACAAGAAATGAAACAAATCTGGAAATTTCATTCTTTCAGAAGGACTTCTTTCTCCGTGCAATGTATTATCTTTCTATTGTGTGTGCGTAGTTCAGGAAACTTGTCATGCTGCTTGTACATGCAGAGTTAAATAAAGCATGTTGTGTTTAATTAAAAATGTGATTGTTTTAGCAAAAAATAAATAGCACCTGAAGCCTAAGGGCAGTATTACTTATTCTCTTTAAGGAATAAAAGGCAATAGATGAGTTGAACAGAAAGCAGATAAGCACGTTTTCTTGTAATAGAGAATTGGTGACTTTGAGCGTGTGACGCTGCATCTTACATTGATGTGGAAGCCTCACTTAATTTACTTAAGTCTGTTTTCTCTTCAGTCTTTCCTCAGCTGTATTTTCATATGCTACATCAGAGGCGAAAGGTACTCTCCCACACTGAAGAACACAAGAAGTCGGAGTAATTCCAACTGTTTTTCAGAACTTTTCAAACATCAAAATGCTGCAGATTTTCAATACCCAGCACATTTATAAAGAATATATCAATATGAAATGTCAGAGGTTAAAAGACCAATAATTTAGCAAGAATAACCAATAAATCTGATTTCACTGAAATTCCACAATGTAAAACATTGAAATAATGTTCAGCTTGCAGTGCTTCAGAAAACTTAAACTTCATATGGCTTGGCAGTTAGCCTTTTCCTTAAATGATGTGCTAAATAGTTTTCCCTTATTACTAAATGCCTGAAGGTTGCAGTATGAGTGATGAAGTTGTACTTACTAAATGCTTGAATTGGATTATATTACTGATACCTCTTTTTTTAAGTGCTTGACTGCATGCCAGAAACTGTATGTATTGCTGTGAAAGCAAACAATATGCTCTGGAATACTTTAGGATTTTGTCAGAGACTCCAGTGGAGAATGTAATCTGGGCAAAGTGTTTGAATTTAGAAAGGCAGGTTGTGTATTTAAAAGGTGATGGGAACAAGAACAGGAAACCAATTATGGGAAATGAGGGGAATGTGGTTCTTCAGGAATTTAAACAGTAGGGTGTCTGACCAGAGTGTGTTCTCTGAAGGTCTTGTTTAAGCTAATTACTCAAATGCTAATGTTAATTCAGAGGCTGTAATGCTTATCTGAAACATTAAAACTCCTCTTAAGTACTGCATCCCTGGATACTTTTTGAAATATTTTTTTAAAAAGTAATACTAACTGTAATATTTCTAGTGATATTGGTAATAAATCTAAACAATATAAGGAGGCAGATCACCAAGAAACAGGTGCAGCTCTCCATTTTTTTACTTTAAGTTATCATCTCTAATCACTCTCCGCTATCTCAGCGGTACTCACCTTTCAGTGTTGAGTATTTGGTCTACTGTGGAATCACGTGAGGGCCTTGTTCCTCAACCTAACCTTTCTCAAGTACTATTGTGTATCACTTTGGCACGTCCAAGCAGGCAGTTCCAGGCACTCAGCTTCTGAAATGTTGCAAAGTCATAAGCTCCTTCTTTGAAAGCAAATTATCTCATGTGTTACATGCTGCTTTTGCAGGTTGGACAAGCCTTCCCTCCTCTGCTTTTTTGGAAGAGCAGAAGACCATAGAAAGTTAAATTTTCCTAGGTGCTTTCTCTGGGTTCTCAGGCTAAGCCTTCCTGTGGGAAGGTAAAACAGAAAATGAGAAAACCTTGTGGGAAGGCAGAAAGCACTAACACTGTGTGAGCAGTGCCCTGGATTTATGAACAAATTGTTGATTGGGGGCAGTGGGTGGTGAATGGAAGGGACAAAGGGAGCAGGGAAATGAACAGATATCCAAGCAAAGGCAAAAGGAAATGTAGGTTATGGCCTCTGCTCTCTTAGGAATTGATAGTTGAATAGTCCTATCTTCACCCAGTCAGAGCCACTAGACAAAAACACACGGGCTTCTCTGGCTTCCCTCTTGTAACATCTTGATTTAGTGCATAAATGAGGTGTGACCACTACCTTGGTACCTGCAGTACTAGTTTCATAGTATCCCACAATCCTCCCCCTGGATGTGGCCCATATATGTGTCCCAGTTACCTGTGCTTGATGCATCGCAGCTCTTCCTAAGCATAGCCAGTAAGTACTAAGGGCACAGGCTGTCTGTTCTAGCACTTGAGGAGAGCTGGATTTACAATTATTTTGGTCTATTTGTCAGAGCTATATTTAAAAACAAAAAAAAACCCGAAACTTTGCATTTTTCAGTAATTTCCTTTGGCTCCATCAAAAAGTCTGACTGAATTTTCCTGGCGCTCAGTAACATGTATAACACCTTTCCTGTTCAACACAAACAGGACTATTGTAAGCAGGGAGAGGGTGAGAGACAATAATGGTCTTTGCTTCTATTTTAAACCTTTTGGAGACAGTTACTGGCTATAATAAAAAACGCTGTGGCCATACGCAACCTCAGAGTGGTTTTGCATCCAAAGATGAAACAATTTCAGTTCATTTCTCCATTAGGTTATGTGGGGCTTTGTTGTGGCAATCTGAGAAATGTTACATTATACTGAACTCATTGTTCAAAAGTGTAAACTTTCACTTTTGAACAAAACATCTCCTTTTGCTTACACTTGCTATCAAAGGAGTTACTGTCAGTTTTTCAAAGGATGTCATCTAGAAGATCTGATTTCCTGATGTACACTGGATACTGGGTATTGCCAACGCTCACCTCCTGAACTTTTCTTGATTTCATTTCTGTGCCCAAATAAAAGACTTGATTTCAAATTTGTTGGTCCAATTTGGAGAAAAAAAAAATGGCTGTGTAATATTCCTATATAAAACAAACTCATAGCTCTGTTGATGAGGAAGATGTAGTACAGATCTGTATTAGATAGCATTGGCACTGTGGAAAAACAGAGAGAGCTGCCAGTAGGGAGAAAGCTTGTACAACCAACATCCTTACTGCATAAGCTTTATTATGGAATATTTACTTTCACTGAAAATATTGATTTACCACACAAACGCAAATAAACTACAGCCTTTTAAAAGAAAATGGTGTTACTTTTCCTTTTAAAAGAAAAAAATTGCTTTGATAGTAAGAAATCCTATCAGGAAAGTTAATTTTGAAATTATATTCTAAAGTATGAACATGCACTTAGTATGTACAAGAATTCCAGCGCTTCAGCTCGCAGTGCTTTTTCAAGTTCAGCTTCCATGAAAATCACTGGAAGGTGATCTTTAGTAAGAACTGTAGTGCGATGCCCTACTAATGTTTGGGGTTTTCCCTAATACTGACTTTGATCACGTGTGGGGGGTTTTTTCCTCCTCATAAAACTAGAACAAATTTCCCCTCAGCTGTCACTGACATTGTAATGTGGTTTGTGTGAACTTCATAATAGAAGCTTTGAATAGTACTCTGTCACAAATCTAGAGCGGATTTTTTTTCCCCACAGACTATTTACTTGGCTTGCATGTTTTCTGTCAGCATCACCAAACTACTGCAGCAGACATATTTTCTGCTTTAGTAGTCTGTGTTGCGTGCACTGGGTCAGTCCACAGTACTTTATGTTCTACCATGCCGGCTTTGTCCAAGTTAGTCATTATCCTCTAAGAGACCAAGGTTCTTATCAGTGTATAGTTTACAACTGGAATTGTAGAAATGTTCATATTGTAAATTACAGTAAGGTGCAGGTTACAGTGCAGGTAAATTGTAATTTTTCACAATGTGATGTTTCTATCACAGTTTTTTTATTATTATTTATCAATAGAAAGGTTGGCATTTGTGTGAACCGATCTGCAGTGTCATTTTAAAACCTATCTTTCAGCTTAAAATTTTCATGACTATACATCAAATCACGCATTTTGATGTATATTTATGTCAGTGAAATCTGGGTGAAAACTACATATGGTCATTTTTGTATTTTTTTCTATGTTGTGAAGAATAAAATTGTAATTTTATAAATCTGATTCACTAAGATTATTATAAGTTAAATGTATTTTTTGTATATTTAGGAATCTGGTATTACCTGGAGCTCTGAAAGATTAAGCATAGACTTTTTATGCATGGTTGGAAGTTATTTCTACTTGATAATGCGGTGAAATGGTTTGTATGCTAAAATACTAGTTCATGTTGTTGCCTTGTGAAATCAATTCTGTGCGCTCTGCCTGGATTTGGCCTACTGACAGTGGTACTAATTGCTGTAATCCAAATAAAATAATTCTAAACAAAATGTGTTGTATTGTTACTGTTAAAGGAACAAAAGCAGATACTTCATAAATGTGAATTAGGGCTGCATTTCTATTAATTATATATAACATGTACCTTGCAATTTACAACATTTTTTTGGCATACTTAACTTTTGAGCTCAAACAAAAGAATTGAGCAATTTGATACTGTTATGAATGCTCTGCTTTTCACTTTTAAAAGGAGGTATTCCTAACAATGTGCTATGTTAACATTGAAACTTAAAACTTCCTGAAGGATCCTCAATAGATTCAAGCTCTTTGTTCTCCTGTTTTCTGTACTCTAGATGGTGATAGTTTTCTAAAAAACCCCAAAATCATTTGAGTAGTATAGTGGAATGCTTAACTAATGCAACAGAATACTTCAGAGTTCATTTACTAAATATAATGTGTCTGCTACCACGGCAACGTTCTTAGTGTTTTTAACACTTCCTGAGAGAGATTTAAATACTGTGTCTAGATGCCATTAATGCTCATAAATAACAAGTTACAATCTTCTAATAGGAACTGAGAAGTAGTTGCAGAGTGAGTGCTATTATTGTAGGCATATGCTTGTCATAAGATTGCACAACTACAGTGATTTTTTTGTTTGATTGCAGATGGGATGAAATAATGTTGTCATGCCCAGCATCAGCACATGTCCTATGCATGATAGCTCTGACAGCACGACTGTGTAATAAAAAATTCTCCTTGAAATGTTATGCCATAAAGAGTGGTGCTGAACTCCATTTGTGCCTTAGAATCTAGTTGTGTTTCCTCTTTGCATTTTGAAAACAGTATGTGTGAAAACAATTCTAGTTACATAGGGTAACATTAGAAAGTCTGAAGAGCATAAGGAGTTCTCTGTAAACAAATTAATTTCAGAATACTATTTAAGGCTCATCTTAAAGCATTGGCAAGTCTTGATATAAGACTTGAGGAAGGATCTGTGCTGGTGTGCTGAGCATAAAATAAAAAGGTGTAAATATCTGTGTGATTCAGTTTATTTGATATAGACTGAGCATTTCTAGAATTGGGATTGATTGATTCAAGCCGCTCAACTACCTGGAACTTCCATTCTATATCACATGGCTTTTAAATTCTGCTTCCCGTCTCCTAAACAAATACTCTTCCACACTTGTCAGATGACTTCTAATACTGTAGTGAGAGAACTGGTAAAGCTTCTGTGGTGGTTTCTGAAGGCTGCCTTGAAGCAGTTGGAATTAAAGTTGTAGATGGGAAATTTAAAACACTATTAATACTGTTGGTCACTGATACCCAGAATACTAATTTCCTTTACAGATGTGAAAGATCCTAAAGCCCTTTTTATGTCTTCACAAATTAGTTGGGCATTAGTATTACCAGGTATGTTTTTCTCTCTAATGTAATGACATTGATAATATGCTAATATTAGGGAAAGAGATGTTACTGTCAATGTTGTATCTTAATTTTTCTAGTGTTTGAAGTAGATGCATACTATTTCAATCTTTTGCTAAAAAAGCATAATTTACAATATTTAGAAATACTTCCATGTCTGGTTATACTTGCACAAACTCCATGTCACAACAAACTGCCTCTCTGTAGATTAAATTAATCATGTATAGTTTGTACATAGAAATTTTCCATTACCTGGTATTACATGAGGATGGTGTATTGAGAAGTTCATTAATAGAAGTTTTTGCAGAGGCTCATTCAGCTGAATTGTGAACACTAAATTGCATTTTGTCCTGTCTTTCTGACTCCTGCTTCAGACAGTCTGCACAATCTTCTGCAAACTATCTGTTGTTATCAACTAAAATAAGTGTACATTAAAAACTTTAATACTGACATTTTCTAGTTTGAACACTTGAACTCACAGAATCATATTTGCTGCGTAATCTACATTCAGCTTCTTGGGCACTACAGTGGGTTAGTCTCACTTAAAAATGGTGAGTGGTAATCTGAAGGATGAATGTGTGTGTGTGTGTGTGTGTGTGTGTGTGTGTGTGTGTATATGTATATATATAGGCATTTCAGGTATTTAAAGGTCAGCCCTCTGTTTCTCCTGCATCTAGCATGCCTACAAAAAAATTCAGTCATGGAGAGGATACAGGAAGTGGAAGGCTTTCCAGCCAGCCTAACACTAGGTTGCTTTTATGAAATCAGGTGAAATACAACCTCTTCACTTGCTGGATAAGAAAATGATGTGAAAAGAGAAGTGGTGGTCTTTACTAAATGACACTCAATAAAAAGAGATGGAAGAAGAGGAGAGGTACTGGAGGACACAGAGCTACCACTGTGCTTCCCAAAGAATATATGGGAGTTGACAAAACAAAACTTTCTTCCTTTGGTATCCAGTAGTTGTTTTTTGGGGGGTGGGGGAGGGTTGTTTGGTTTTGGGTAGTTTTGTTTGTTTTAAGGCAGAATAACAGCACTTAATGGAAATGCTGCAATGTTTTGGCTGGTGTGCTGACAACATGAGGTCTCTTTCATTCTCCACCAGGTGTTTATTACATGATTATGGGGAACTGGATGCACAGGCTCAGGTGCTCTGTTTTAGTCCTCTGTTCCTCTGTATAAACTACTACTGTGAAAGTTACTGGTTTGAGTACTGTATGTGTTTCCTTACTCAGCTTTTTGATGCAATTGAAATTGAGTAAAGCACTTTAACTGTTCTGAAGTTAGCAAAATGGAAGATTGGAAGAAGCTTCCTTGGATCAGCAAGAAAATGGATGTGAAATTGAAAAGTAAAGACATTGCTGGTTAGTTTACTTAGTGAGACTGGAAATAAACAGTTGATACTGTCAAAGCCCTACAAGAAGTAAACTGTGCAATCTAAATGTATCAAATTATTCTTCAAAAACTACTGTCAAATTGAAGGATATATGGAAACCTGCTCTGGGCATACAGGTGTGTACAAACACAGGGCAGATGCAAGCATTCATGGGCCAGCATGCTCCAGGTTCCTGGTGGTACATGACTGCAGGTAAGGCAATCACTTGCCAGATTTCAAAGAAATAAATCGCTGGTGGAAAGATGTAAACTTATTAGGTACCACTGGTGTTAAAAATCATATGATTTAGTTACATGTTTTAAACTGATACTTGTTTGCATATAAACTATAGTTGTAGTCCTATTATATGAATTCTTAAGGATAAATGTACTATACGATGTATTATTTGCCCATTGAAGTTGTGTAATTCAAAAAAACTGTAATAAAAAGATTGTCTGGTTTTGTATACTTTTATTCAAGCCTCGTTTTCTCATGAAAACAGGGTAGGCAGTATTATTTTTTTTTCTGGTCCGTTTACCTGTCCTTGGCTGGGACAACACAGTCACTAAAAAGTACTAACCAGATTTGAAAGAAGGGTGTAAGTCTCAGAGAAATTCCTACAAATTGTGTCTGTACTTAGTTCCAGACCATCTACAGCATGTGCTAATCTCATTTCAGAGTGAATAAGGAGGGGGGTGGACAGAGAAAATAAGATGAAAATATTTGAGGCTAGGTTTTGCTAGTCTTGTGGACAAAATAACACTTTACATCCTCTTAGGGTTCCTGACATAATTAGGACAGTATCAGTATGGGTTTTTTCAGTGTAAATTTGATGGCAAAAACCATCTGACTCGGCCCTGTTTTCAGGTGTACTGAAGCTAGGGTTCCTGGTAGTGGAAGCTGATGAGTCGCTGGTGTGCTTAGTGCTGTAATGACAAGGCCTATCACGCACTTCGATTTTAGGCATGTGTGACCTTAACTATTGGTGCCCCTTAAGTATTTGTGATTGTACTGCAGGTTAATAATTTTGTAAGTGGAACTTTGCATTGAGCCTCACTACAGCTTGTGCAGAAGTATTTGATAAGCTATACAGTTTTAAGCTACCTGATGTGCCAAAAGCATAAAGGCTATAGGAGTCCACTCAGGACAAGTATTTCAGTCGTGCTACCGTTGCTTTGATGTTACCCATAGGTATATAGTATATATACCTATACTGAGTAGGTATATATGGACTACAGTTAACAAGTGAGCTGATGTGTTCACAGTCTTTGTAAAGAACTGGGAATCCTTGGCTACTTTTTTCTTAATGTCAGGATTATGTGAAGTCCCTATGAATGACCACCTGAATTATTTGCATTATGGTGAATTTCATGATGCAATCATCCTGTATTGTGTATGTGCATATGCACATATTGCAGATCTGCATCCCAGCTCTAGCTTGTCTGAAACAGCATAGGAATACAAATATTTTTAGTTCTTCATTTGGGGCAAAATGTTGTGGATGCTGCTGTGGAAAAGCTGATAAACCTGACTCAGTAAGCACCTTGTCTTCCTAGGCTTCTAGGTACCCCTAAAAGTCAGTGATGAGTCAGGTTGTTTTGGGTTGGGCTTTTTGTTTATTTTTTAAATGGCTGCGGGTTTGTGTGTTCACAGTTTTATACTCACTTTTGGTTCTATTCCTTATGAATCATCAGATGGGGGGAGGGGGGGTAGATTGGCAGGGGGCACCAGGCAAAAGAATACATAGTAGCAGCTTGTTCAGTTTCAGTATTTCATGCCTCCAGGTCAGACTCTTGTTAGCTCTGCGTTTCAGAGGGCTGCTTTGGGCTATGCAAAGGTAGTCAGTGAAGGACCAACAACCTATTTTATAAAAGCTTCACTAATTTAGGGGCCATAGATATTTTTGAGTTCTGGATTTAATGCTTGCATGAATCTTGTAGTGCATGAAGGTCATGGAAAGTGAAATGTGTGACGTGTGTTGTGAGGTCACTGTCTAGATGTTATTCACTGTTTTAAGTAAATAATGCAAAGAAAGAATGCTAATGTTTGTCTACTGCACCTGCTGTAATAATAAATAAAAAATGTTTTGATACAGATTTGGGAGGCTACATCTGAAATCAGAATTTGTGTGAACTGTTTGGTGTTGAAGTGAACTTCAGATCTGTGCTTCACTTAGCTGTCTGACTACACTTGTTTCTCATATGGCTTCCTGAAGGTTCTTGTGGAGTTGATACTCTAGTAATTTTGTGCTAATGTTCTCTAAATCTTCCATGTATCTACTTCCATTTAGGTATTATTTTAACCAGAGAAATACTTTTTGAAAAAGACAGAAGCCCAAAGAGGCAGAGCTCAATTTTAATCCAGAATTTGATTGAATTACGATTGAAGGTACCTAATGGAATTTTGCCCACCCTCTGAAAAAAACCACTAGCTATTATGATTGGGTGAATAGAATTTGGGGAGGCTAGGCTAGAGTGGAAGGTAGAACATTAGCCTTTCTGGATAAGGAGTCGTAAGTTTCTTTGTTTTGACACTACATAATCTTGTGGTATTTGTGTTTGTTGATCTCTGTGAACAGAGCAAGTAAATATTCTCATTTTACAGATTAGAATACAAAGAATACTTGTATTGACTAAGGTCATAGTTTGTAAATAGCTATGTTAGAAGCTACTCACTTTCACAGTCATTCTTCAGAAACTGACTAGGCTAAGTTATGAAAGGAAAAGGTAACTGCTATCTGTGTATCCTTTATTAACAGCAAATAATTGCCCGAATGTTCTTCTAATAAATGTTAGACAATTTTAAAGGAGTGTACAGCCACCCAGGATATGCTGTGGTTTTGCTTTCTCACTTAACTCTTTCAGGTGAGACAAACAGTTCCTTATCTCCCATTTATAATCAGGTTTTTGAATTAGAAACAAGAGCCAGGGCTTGAAGAAACGGCACGTTAGAGCGAAAGCTGTAGGTAATCTCTCTGTATTATAATCCATATATTAATATTACAATATCCTACTAGTTACCTTTCTTCTACTACCGTTCCGAGATACAAGATCCAGTAATATGATCACTTAAAAGTGGCATTAGTTTTAGGATTTTTAGTATCTGTGTGGAATCTAACGTCATCTTTGTCATAGCCCTGCATGTCCTCATTGCGTAAAATGCCCGATTATTTGGCACTACTCTTTGCTTCTAATACAGCATCCTTATTGTTTTCACAAGTTACAGATTTCTTGCAGAATCTCTTGTAACTGCTCCTTTACTTTTCTTTACACTCAACCACCTCATATTTACCTACCTGTTTTTAAAGTTACAAACTTTTGGTTGAAGACTTGTTTTCCCTTCTAACAAGGACAAAGCTTTTTTGCCCTCTGGCTACAGATTTTTTTTAAAAAAACCAACTTTGATATCTTCAGCTTTAGCATCAATTATTGTAACATTAGCAAAAAGTAAAACTATTAATATGTCAAACAATTACATAGTGAAAAGCAATATGAATGACACTCCAGAACTGAAACTACTGTTTTCTGGTACCTGTAGACGTAAACTTTCTGGAGAAGGGGCTATAGCTTACTGCACTGCAGAATCTTGCCTTGGATTCAGGCTTCCAGAGGCTGTCATGACGCAAAAGCTAAGAAAGACCTGGCTTAGACCCAGTGGTGAAACAAGAAACTCGAAATTATTTGGCCCATTACCTGAGCAATGTTTTGTTGACATTCAGAACTAAATGTAGTAAGATGTTGAGTTGGATCTGGAATGTGCCTGGTTCTTACGCATACCTACTTAGTCATTTTCTGTCAAGCAGAATTAATTTTACACATTGTTGTAGGTGTTCTTTCTCCCTTTTACTTGATTTTACAGTTGCACATTTTTGTGAAAAAGATCTTCTTTAATGGCTTTGAGAGAATAACTCCAAAATGGGACTTTGTGTACAAAACAAAAAGACTTGTCCCAATTTACAACCTGCTGAAGAATTGTTTCACTGTCTTTATCCTTAAGAGTTCAGACACTGTGCAGCCAGAGTAACCAACCACAAAATTCTTGAGTTTTGCTCTAGTGTATGGATAGTGACAGCGTTGTATAATATTCCAAGAAAAGATAAATTCCATCTGAAAGACAGTAGTATTTATATATAAAAATGTCTCCTTATAGAAAGGGAACTGAATACAATCTTGATCGGCTGCAGCAAGTAGCATCTAGAAGGATAATGCCACATAAATGGGCACCACTGTAATAGTCACATGCGTTTGGTTTTTTTTAGTCAAAATCTTTAACTGTGTATCCCGGGTAAGTAAAAGATGCTCTGTGGAAACCACTGCTGAAAATTCTGCATATGCTTTTACAAACCTTCAATGAAATGCAGAAAGGCCTAAATTGCTGTAGTTTGTGGAGTTAACTTACAAGTGTAAAGAACATGTGAAGGGCTTGTGTTTGGAAAGTTACCTGGTTTTTTCAACTGTATCCACCAATGCTACCTCTCTACAAACCTTGCCTTATCTCTGTCCCTTGATTACCACAGCTTCAGCACTGCTAGGGAGCAGGGATGTTTGAAGTTTGGACAAACATCTATACAATTACGTTTCAGCTACTTAAGCTAAGCAGGTATCTGATTTGACATTTTAATAAAACACGATACAGAACATCAAGCGATGATATTATTCTTAGTACCTATGATGCTTGCCTTCAAAACACTGTAGATCATCAATTGAATTCACATCTGCAGAAAGAGTGGCTCAGCAAAAGAACATTGCAGAAGAGTCTGCTGTTTGAAACGTGTTGGGAACCGCTGTGGTATCCTCCCCGTGCCCCCCGACCAGCCCGGCTAACCGGGCGAGAGAATACACCCTCCAGACAACGCTGTCAAATGAAGATGTGGGATGTAGTTTAAGTGGCTGGAAAAGAAACAAACCCCCAAAGCCTGCATTCATATTTTAGCCTTAATTGCTGTGTTAGGAGTAGGCCCAGCAGTATAACAGGTATGGAGGCTGGGAGAGGTTTATCTGGGGCTTTACCTTCCGCTTTTCCCCAGCGGTTTGGCCAGCGGTGCTTGGTGTTGGCGTTTCTGTCCTCTTGAGCAGGAGGCAGTTTCCTCCTTCCTCCGGGGAAAGCTACCACACGTGAGCCCACAGCCTCGGAGGCGAGGCAGAACATGGAGATGAGCCCGTCTGCCTTCCGAGATGGCGGGGGCCGGCAAACTCCAGCCGCTCTCTGGCGAGTGGGGCCGGGCCCCCGGGCTCCTCAGCGAGGCCGCCGCGGC
>JAVJGI010000064.1:31472820-31493066 GCA_035590275.1 Ibycter americanus | reverse complement strand
TTTTATTTTTTTTTTTTTTTTTTTTTTTTTTGCATTTCCCCCCCCTCTCCCCGCTGTCCTTTGGGGCTTTCTCTCAGCTCCTCATCCCCTGTGGCGGGGCAGCCCGCAGCACCAGCCCGGCGGTTGTCCCCTCGCCCGCTGTCCCTTCCCTCCGGGCATGTCCCGCTCCAACAGCGTCAGCCCCCCGGGCTTCGGCGGCCCCTCGCCCTGGGCAGGCACTGAGCAGCACCGCTCGGCCTGGGGCGAGGCGGAGGCCCGGGCCAATGGCTACTCCTACCCGCCGCCTCCCAACAGGTCCTCGGGCAAGAAGGCCTCCCGCATGCTGAGCAGGTGGAGGAGCGAGGAAGACTACGAGCCCCAGGCGAGCCGGAGCCGCGGGGAGAGCGGCTGCAGGATGATGAGTTTTAGGTCCAAATCTGCTTGGCAGGAGCATGGTGACGACAGCCGACGTCACCGGTCCCGCCACCCGCCCGGCGGTGATTCCACCGCTGCCCCCAACAATGCCAGCCCCCGGCAGCTGGGGGAGCAGGGGGAGGTACGGCCCCGGTCCGTGGAGCTGGGGCTGGAGGAGAGACGCATCAAGGCCAAGATCGAGGAGCTGGAGGAGGAGGACGGCGACGAGGGGGACTCCGAAGCGGCCTTCTCCATGGGCAGCTGTTGCAGCAGCCTGCTGCAAATCTTCAGGTCCAAGAAGTTCCAGTCGGAGAAACTGGAGCGCCTCTACCAGCGCTACTTCTTCCGGCTCAACCAGAGCAGCCTCACCATGCTCATGGCCGTGCTGGTGCTGGTCTGCGTGGTCATGCTGATCTTCCATGCTGCGCACGGCCACTACGAGGTATCCTACGTCGTGGTGCTCTCTCTGGCCATCCTGCTGATGGTGGTGCTGTGCATGGTGTGCAACCGCAACGACTTCCACCAGGACCACATGTGGTTGGCATGCTACTCTGTCATCCTGGTGATCCTGGCAGTGCAAGTGGTGGGGGTTCTACTGGTGTGGCCCAGGAGCGCCTCAGAGGGCATCTGGTGGACCGTCTTCTTTATCTACAGCATCTACACGCTGCTGCCGGTGCGGATGAGGGCTGCGGTCATCAGCGGGGTGGTGCTTTCAGCCATCCACCTGGCCGTCTCCCTCAAGATCAACGCGGAGGATAAGTTCCTCCTGAAGCAGGTAGGCGAGCCCCGAGCGGTTCGGGTGTGCGCTCAGCAGCCCCCACCTGCCCGCCGTGTTGAAGGGCGAGGAAAGTGGGTTTGTCTGACTTCCACAGGCCTGCCCAATGCTGGAAGGCTGTCAGGGCTTTCAGTCGAACCCCTAGGTTACCTGCTATGAGGTGGGATGTTGTATGACATGGTGGCTAGCCTGTAATCTTGCTTTTTTTATAGCTGTGGTGTTTCCTCGTTGCTGCTTTCCATTAAGGCTCTAAACATTTAAGAAGTGTGCCTTACTGGTTTCCCATGATCGCTGCTCCAGCGCTGTCTGCCAGCCCTGCTAATGCCCTTCAGTTGTATTTAATGTAAACAGCTCTGCGCTAAGCACACCTGTGGAATGGTATCTGCGCCTGCTGCCGTGTTACCGAGAAATGTGTGGAAAGCCTTGCCATTTTTATCAGCTAGGGGTTATCCTGGTGTGTCACTCCTGAGTCTGGGTTTGGTGTCAGTGTAGCGCTTGCTTAGGTGTCGGAGAGTGTGCTCCACGGGGATGTGCAGCTTTTGGTTTAGCAGGAAGGTGTTTTGCTCATAAATGTGCTGGAAATATCTATGGTGAAGAAGCCCAGGGTTCATATACTGCCAGGAAAAAAAAAAGTTTTAAAAAAAAGTATAAATGCAGATTATAATTTAGCTGTGATATTATGTTTAACTGGAGCAATTCAGTTCACGGGAACAATAAGACTATTATCGAATGCATTACAGTGCAATTTTTAATTACCGTATCTGTATAAACAACGGCAATACAAGGCGCCGCTCTTCTTTTCAAGCAAGCAAGCAGCCTTGGGGCTCATGTGCTTTAACCTTGCCAGACACATTGGCAATCAGGAAACCATTCACTTAAAACATTGTAGCTATGTGGTAATTAATTGTCGTCCTGATGAACAGGACTCTGAACAAGGATGAACCTGTCACAGAGTCAGCCCTGATGCTTGTATGTAACCGGGGACTGTATATTAAAATCAGGTGTTTGGTAGCTTTACAGCCCTGTCACATAATATGAAATAAAGCCTTGCGTTTGCAGTGCCTGCCTCGAGTCTTACTTTGGAGTCTCTTGCGTTCCACCTGCTGCAGCATCAGGAAAAGTTGTAGGGCTTCAATAAAACTTTGGTGGGATGGGGTTGTCACTGCTCTGCTCCACAAAATAGCCCATGAAGTTACTCTTTTCTCTCCCCCCCCCCCCCAGTTAAGCCTGCTTGGACAGTTTCTGGCTTTGTTCTTAGTTTGTTACAGATATTTTTATAAACTGTACATGGCATATTTTTCTTATGCTTGATATAAATGGCTTTTTGTGCGTTTCCAGCAGAGCATATGCTGCGAGCGGGGCAGTTGCTGTTTTTCTGCTTGACTTGGAAAAGTTTGCTAATGGTCTCAGCTCTTCCTCGTTGGGGCTCTGGTCCTGCAAAGCCTTGTGCGTGCTCTTAACTTTATAAACCGGGACTTGTTCTATTGAATTCAGTGAGTTTGGAGACTGCATTCTTACATATGAAGGCAAAGCTTGTCATGATTATGGCCAGAAGACTTAGCAGTCTGTTACGAGCAAAGCTGAGTTTGGAGGATACTAACAAGTGCATAAAGTATTGTTATGTTGGAGTGTTGGTAACTGTATTTTTATGGGAAGGAGCCTAAATCACAAAAGCCAGATGATTGACTCCCTAAATAGGGGATTTGGGATCATTACAGTTCCCTCCCTTTCTGAGTGCAGCAGGATTCTTTGTAAGAGGTAGGGCTTGTGTATAGATGTGCACTTGTCAAAGGTAAATACATGGGCAGTAGATGATGGTACAGTATGCACAAATCTGTGCCTTACACAGTTGCTTTCGCTTTCATGTTAGATTTGGTCAAACTAGCTGGGTTTTCCTGCAGTTTGACAGTAAATGTACAGTTAATGAGGAATGTCTTAGGATGTGCTCCTACTTTGTTTTCAAAGGCAGAGTGTCTCTCTATGTTACCTTTTTTTTTTTTTTTTTGTACTAACACCAAATGCCAGTCTCTATCTTGCTGTGGTCTACGTTGGCGTAGCTCTGGCTGATTTCAGTGGGGTTGTACAAGGCCAAGAATCAGATTCCTTGCATGTTTGCGTATGAACATGAGCTGCTATCTCTGGCTGTTTGATAGAAAAATCTGTTCCTGCTGAGCACATTGCCTCACAGCTATTAACAGGCCTTCCTCACTGGGGCTGTATCTCGTTGCTATGGAAATCTGCTCTGTTCAGCTCTGCCCCACTGATGCAGGAAAGCCCTGTTTTCCCCCTTCAAACTACCAGGGGGGAAGGTAGATGAAGACCAGATAAAATGAGAAGAGGGGGTTAAGTTGTTTTCAGTGACTTCATGCTGGCAGTCACATCAGCCTGGATTTTGTGGAGCAGGAGTGGATGTGAATGCATTTGTGACTACGTGACCAGATGGTTCTTTATCCATGGCAGTCACAGAAGAAAGACTGGTTAGGATGTGTATCCCCTTTCCTCTTTTTCATGCCATTTTAAACCATAATACTTAAGCGAGTTCTTTGTGGGGGCTTTTTTCTTTTAATCTTGTCCCAGTTGTTTCCAAGCCAGGAAAAATCATACACTCTTGTTATGATCCACTAACATTTGAAGCTGGGTGACTCTTATGTAGACTGTTGCACACTTTTGTGAGGCTCAGGAGCCTGTTAAAAAGTTTGCTGCTCCTCTTTCTCAAGAGAGTAAAATCCTTGGCTGTAGATCCCTTTTGGGAGAAAGGCAACTTGTTGGAATCCCTTGCTGAGGATGCATGCTTTTATTGTCTGAATTACCTTCTCCTAGCACTACTGAACTTATCTGTCACCAAGTTGTCTGGTCTGAGACTATGCTAGTCATGCTTCATGAAAGGGTTAAGGCAGTCCTCTATTTCTGAATGGTAAAGTGACAGGAGTAAAGGTAGTTGTGATTGTTGAGTCTTAAATGAGCTGGTTTTTTAATAATTCTTCTGGGGTCACTGAACTTGGGAAGTAGGCTCTGATTTCTCTTTACTACCTGGAGGAGTCTGGGGTCTGTCTTGCAGAAGAGTGCCCTGAGCACCCCTAGCAAAACGAACAAGTATACTTGGTGCCTCTGTGAGTCTATTCAGGTAGGGGCAATAACCTCGGCTTTTTGAATTGATGTTTGATTAGAACAAAAAAAAAGGCTAAATAATGCAAATTATTGCATTATATTAAAAAGTTATCCAATGCTGAGGGAGGGGAGAAAAAGAAATTATGTGTTTGAGGATTTACTCTCATCCAAAGACTGCTGCTGGAAGCGGAGCACCTTAAGTATATGACACTCCGCCAATTATGAATCTTGATTGCTTAAATTGATGCTTGATCAATTAATTCTTGAGGGACTGCTTTCAGATTTATTGGGGAGGGGATGACTGCCTTTGTCTTCAAGTTTGTGTCCTTGTGTTATTCTGGCGCAGTTTGGATTACAAATACATTTCAATGCATGCAAGTCCGTGTCTTCCTCTCCTTGTATATATATAGTGTATGTCTTTTTAGGTCAACCTTTTTGATGTGTTGGTTTTGGTATGTATTTGGGCTCTGAAAACACATCCAACTCTAGGATTCATCTAAGAAGTACTTTACATGCAAATGAGACTATCTAATACTTCGCTGAGAAAGAAATATGCTATTTATCAATAAACTGTCCTGCATTCACAACGAAGATGATACTGAGATTTATTCAATGTTCCAGTACGAACAAACTGCCTAGCTGACCCACAGACTTGTACAGACGTATGGAAGAACTTAGAGCATATGGGTTGCAGATGCTTAAGTCATGTGAGTAGACCAGCTGCCCTCAGTGCAGATAGTCTTGAGTAAGCACTGGCATTTTTGTAAGACTAGGGGCTAAGGGACAAGGAGTTTCACAACAGAGTTTATTGGGCTCTGAAGCAGACTTAAAAAGGGATGGGGATTGTGTGTGGGAGTGGGTGGGGGACCAGGAGTAAGGGATAAGAATGCCATACACAAACATCAAACAAACCCATGGACTGAGGTTAGATTTGCTCCTATTTTCCCATCCAAACCTGTTTTATTGTAACTTTCTGAGGTTCCTTGCTCAAGGATACAGTTAAGCCTTTGTAGTTTATTAACCCAGTGTGAGTGGGTGACTGTTAAGGTACCACAAAAACAGACGACTGGGAAAGATAAATACTTTTTGTCTTGTGTCAGTAACCCTATTGAAAGAGAAACTGAAATGCTCTGATTGCTTTCCTCCCCAAATGCTACTGCAAACCTTCTGCAAAGGCTCTCTGATAGCACAGTTCTGAACAGCTGCCCCAGTGCCTGGCTCTTGTTTATGGCACTCTGATTCAAGGCTCCTGATGTTGAGCTGCCTCTTGCTCAGCCCATTTCCATATGCCTCCATCGTAACAACATTACATTAGTACTCCTCATCCTTCACTTCTGAGAACTGTCTACGTGTTGGCCTTTCTCCCTGTCAGTCCACCTTAATGGTACATGATTGATCCACAGCTGCATGGTGGTTCTCTCGAAAGTGTAGCATTTCAGTTTAACCATTTATAGTAAGATGCTGGTATGAAAACATGTGCAGTTTCTCATTTTCCTTTCCCTAAATAAACTGTCGCTTCAGCAGGGCTAAAAACAGCTTCTCACTGTAATAGGATATTGACTTGAGTCTTGTGGATATCTTCTAGCATCTCGTAAAGATGCTTTTTAGGTGCAATTTAAATGGCATTCAACGAGAAGCTAGTCATATAACAGGAGAAATAGTACTGTATGTTCCATCTCAGCCTCACTGTGCTTAAGATATGTAGGTGATGACTGGTTTTGAAACTAACAGATTCTCAGAAGTGCATTACTCAAGTCACTGTATTGCACTTCCATTGTCTTTGAGTGGCCTTTATTCATAACGGAGAGATGAGCTACCTGAAATGCAGATAGATCTGCAAAAGTGTGTGTCACTTTTCTTATGGTGATTTGCTGCCTGTTTTACTTTTGTCCACCTGGTAAATAAATTTGAGTAATGTTTATTTAGGGTGTGATTTTTAAGGCAGTTGGCTACATGGGGCCAGATACTATGTGCCTCAAACAGCACTTAATGTCCTGTTCTGCATAAACATTGATATCAGTAGAGCTCTTGTACAGTAAGATGTGCTCCAGCACTGCCAACAACTGAAGAATCTGCCCAAGCAGCAATTTGACTGAAGTTTGTAAAAATTGATGATTTGTGGTCTTTTGTTCAGGGAAAAAATGACAATCCAAAATATTCAGTAACCGTTGCATTGGTAGTTGCCTCCCTAGTGTAATTCTGTAACAGAGGTAATTAAGTCCCTGAGGTATTATATATCAATTAGTCCTTAGTAGGAATATTGTCTGTATCTCTTGGGAATGTGTGTCTTGCTTGAGGTTTACAAAGGCATATGTGTTTTTCTTATCTCCTAAATTACCCTATGATCCTGCCATCTAATCTCCCACCTCTTTATCCTCCTTCCCACTGCCCTGCATTAGTTTGATATTTCACTGTAATGTACGCTGGTTAGTGTAACAGTGTTTGAGTGCTGTGTGTCTAATTTTTCTGCATTCCTGGATTCTTAGTAAGTTTGTTGTCTTGGTAAACTGACCATTTGTCTAATTTTTCTCAGCCTTGCGGTAGCAATTGCAATCCTATAGCTGGCTTGGATCTTGGTGAATTGAAGAAAATACCTGATGGAGAAGATTTAGGTTCATTGCTCTGCCAGATACACTCATTCTAGCAAAAGGCTTGTCCTAGGCCTTTTTATGACACGTTTGAAAAGGCAGGGTGTGCTAGTTCTGTGTATTTCTGGAGAGGTGAAGATACTTCAGCAAAATGTTGGAATTCATCAAGATGCATGAGGCAGAAGGATAGCTTTTCATGCCCTAATCTTACAAAGCAGTTATTGACTTGTCCCTCAGTGTCCTGTGCTCGATGGCTTGATTTGACACCAGTGTGACCCCTATACTTTGTCAGAGACCTGTCCAAGTCAGGGCATCTTATTTACATGGTCTTTTGTGAGTAACTGCATACAGATGATTTATAAACCTGAACAGTACTAGAAACAAAATCCTGATTATCCTAGTGTTAATGGCTTGCTGGAACTGGTTGTGCCCTCTTGGAGCCTGCATTGGCTCAGCTCTTCCTAAATGCCCTTTTGCTCAGAGTTCACTGTTGCTTGGGCAGCACTGCCAAGGTCTGGGGTGCAAGAGGACTGGGATTCTGCCCAGCTGGAATGTGAACTTTGGGCACCAGATTGTCCTCCAAATGCATTCAATTTCTGTTTGATTAGCTAATCTTTCGGTCATGTACCATAGCTCCCTCTCAGTCTTTTAAGAAAATCGGAACAATTGCTAACTTTTGGGCCATTGCAGTAGTTGGAACAGTTACAGTCTTTTGGGAACAGCTGGTTTTGTCTTCATATTTTGGTACTGGATATTACTCTCCTTTTCTAATTGAACTAAAAGAACTTTCCTTCTGTCCTGGTAGGAGATGCAATGAAAAATCTCCCACAGCAGCTGGAACACTGAGAGGTAAAAACTGAAATTATTTTGACAGCAGCTTCCATGTGTGTGGTAAAGTCGTCCACCCTGTAGCTGGTACTGGCTTCTGAGAATGTGCTTTCAAGAGTTCCTGTCTTCCTTTTTTTTTCCTCACACTCCCCCCCCCCCCCTTTTCTCTACCATCACCACCAGCCCCCTCATGCAGGTGGGTGCAGTTCAGAGAAAATGCCCGCTTTTGTTTAGAGAGGTAGAAGACAGGGCTCCAAGTTTTGCTAGCCTTGGGCAAGCTTTATCTTCTCGTCTGCTTTGCACTGTAGGATTTACATGGCACCTGGCACAGGTAATCTGTACCCAGAAAATGCAATGATGTAACGTGGAGGGAGCTGGAGCACACCAGTCTCCAGGACTTCCAGCTGCTATGTGATTTCACAATGAGCTATGTGTTCTTTTCATGGCCCAGCAGGGCTGGACAGTGACAAAGTGTGTGTGAAGTATGTGAAGATTCACAGCTTCTGGGAAGTGGGTGGGGTTCCTGTGTAACTGCTGTGTGACTTTTTTCATCTTCTGTGAGTCCTGTGTTTTGATGTGGGATGCACTCAGTGTTAGTTCCTTCCCACCTTCTGAAGTCTAGCCTGGTGATCTGAACTTGTGATGTCTTGCATCCAAGGGATGCTCTTTCTTCTTTTTGTTTTGACATTGATGATACTTTTCAAAAAAATAAAAATGTTTTTGTCTCTACCTGAGATGTATCCAGCTGCTGCCAGAAATGTAATTTGGTTCATTATTATGGAGTCCTCAGGCTAGGTAAAAACCCAAGGGGAAATCTCATGTGAATGAAAAAACATAACCCCAAAGATATTAAAAAAGATAATCTAGTTATGAGGGGGTGTGAGAAACAGACAAGAATTTTAATATTTGTCTCCTGAACTCCAAAATGTTCTCACCTTATCATAGGAAAGCTTGAAGTTCCTAGCACTTAATAAGATCACACATAAAATGGCTGTCAGGCCAAGACAAGAGTCAAAATGCTTTTTAGCACCTGTGACTGGACCACTCCCAAGGAAATACCAACGTTTTATGATGGTGATAAGTCTTGCCAGCTTCATCACTGACAGGTACAGGAATGGCATCACTGAACAGATCTGTAGTAGAATTTAGCATGAGATGGTCTTATTCTGACAGCCAGAGAAATGGACTGAACACAATTTAAAGCTCTGCCTTCTGCTTTCAACCTTGCGTTTGAACATTCAGGGAGCCCCTCTCCCATCAGAAGCCTGGTGGTTAGACAAGCTTGTGAACTGCTTCAGCCAGACACAGGTCAGTTTTACACCACAAAGATGATGTGTTTACAAGTGGTAAGAGATCCCACCATTTAAGAATTCATGGACAGCATTGGCATCACCAACAATATTGCTTCTAGTGCCAGGCTGGCCTCACTGATGCCAAGTGGGATTTTTGTTACAGCATTCACTACAGAAAGTTTCATTATATTGTCAGGCTTTGTTCTGCAAATAAAATATGTACTTTTTTCTTCATATTTATAAGTCACTAATGCAATTGCAATGTGTCGTTACTCTCTTCCCCAGACATCAAGAACACAAATCATATTTGTATGTTGAAGACATTATCCGGATTGTCTGTAGTAATAGCATCAAGCAAATCCAGGCTGCACTATATGGTCATCGTTTGTGGCTTCTCCTACTTCATAGCAGCAGAAATACCAGAAGAGAAGTATATTTCAAAGGGCCATCAATCCTGTCCTGATCTTGTTTTTAATTCCTCTAGCTAGACTGCTTCTTCTGCAGTTTGAGTGACGAATTTTCAGATGCAGTATTAAACTTCCTTTTCTTTTCATGAAAAGTTTTACACATCCATGCAACACCCATAAAAAAATTTTCCTGTGAATTGGGCCTTTGTGGTACTGCCATGCTTGGCTATCATCCTCCCCTTTCCTGGGAAACTTTTTTTTTTTTTTTGAGATTAAAGCTGGTCTACAAATTTAACATACACATTCTGCTAGTATCAGAGAGCATCTTTGCAGACAGTAAACAAAGGACTGCTGATGCAACAGAGGGCGAATATAAATGAAGAAAGGTTTGTCTTTTCTTTTTTTCTGTTTCCCCCAGACATTAGAAATTGATCTCTCAAAGCAGCAACTTACGCACTCTATTTATTCCTTAAATGTGTTTGCAGCTTGTATAAGACATTCTGTCTCACTTCATAGTCAAAAGAAAAGGCTACAACACTGCTTGCAAGAATCTGTCATAAAACATTGCTAATGCAGAGAGTTCCCTGGCTGTATTTTCCCCTCCAGAAAAAGCCATGGCTCCTTCTCTCTATTCCCTGCTCTAGACTAAATGCTACAAGCACTGATCTCTGTGTCCCTCAGAATCTGAAAACTGAGTTCTTAGAGCTAGCAATGTGGTAAGAGAGTACTCAAATCAGTATTTCTAAAAACAGTAGTTTGCTGGACAGCCCACAGATGACAGAGCTACTCAGACATGCTTGCTGAGTGATGAACTCTTTCAGGTGGCTGGGAGGTACCGAACAGCATTGTGTGTATTCTTGCTTAATGTGTGGGTACTTATGTACAGAATTGCACAAATGGGTGGACCAAGGGATACATTATTAATGAAGATGTTTCCAATTGAATGGGTTTTCTTTCTTTCAGGCAGGTGGTTACTAGTAATCTCATAGAGGAAGGGAAGAAATGCTCTGTGGTACTAGGAAAGGAGGATGCTCTGCAGTGTGGTGGGAGACTATGTAATTAAAATGTCAGTCTCCCTCATGCTAAAAGCTAACTGCAGTCTTTAAAACTGTTAAACGTGAAGTAGGTTACTAGTGGGAAGTGGGAACTGCTGTTGTGTGGTGAACTCGCTGGATCTTAAGGCCAGGAAAGACTACTGAGCTTGTTTAACACTACTCACTGAACAATTCTTCGCTTACACTTACTGATTTCTTCTGTTCAGATGGTGTGGAAGGGAAAAAAAAAGTTCAAATGCTGAATTGCACAATATTTGTCAGTTGAAAAAGCAATCTGCAGTGATCTCTGAAATGAAGGTGAACTGAACCAGTACTTTTTTTCCTCTCCCCTCTTAGTAAGACAGGATTATAACACCCTGTGATGGAACATATTGGGGGTATTTTCCTGCTCAAGGTAGTGGCATCTACTTAAAACATAACACAGATGGTCATGTTAGTTTGTGAAGGGGCTCTGACATCATGCCCAGATTTTGTACTGGGTAATTATGTTCTTGCCTTTTTAATTGATGTTGAATATGGAGTTTTTCTTCACTCCATTTCTATTCTGGGCTCTTCAGTAGTACACCACCAAATAGCTGCTGTGCATATGTGAGTTGTACTATCATATCTGAGAAATTTGCAAGGCTGTTGACAAGCCAGAAAAATGAGGGGATAGAGCGCAGACTTGTATCTTCTTAGTTGTGTTGGTGTGCTGGCGAAAGTGTCATCCCCCTGCTATGACAGATGCACTGATAACTTTTGAAAGCTACAAAACCAGAGATGATATTGTTGAGGGATGCTTCCAGAGGTCAGCTATGCCATCCCACTGCACCAAGACAAGACCAAGTCAGCCTAAAGTGTTTGTGGCAAGTACTAATCAGAGATCCATCTGAAAAAAAACCACCCCTCTTTTGTATATGCGCTCTTTCGGGTCACGACATACCAGTATGTGTTTTCTTATTTGTTTGTTTTTTTGGGGTTTTAGGCAAACAAGCAAGCACAGCCCTGCATAGGAGCAGACAGTAAAGAAGAGACGTCCATGACTAGAGCTCTGGCTGCTCTTAGCTGAAACCGACTCTTAGTTTTCCTTGTTTCACCTATCCTCAGCTCTCACCCCACCTAAAGCCTGAGGCTCTCTGTCACAAACAGTGCATTTGTATAACACTTGGCACAGCTTAATCTCATTCCTGAATGAAGCCTTCTTGAAAGCACTGCAGTACAAGCAAGAAGCTTGAAGGTTAAATGTCCTTTCACAGGTGACTTCCCTTTCAGTGCCTAGTCCTTCTCAGCTGTTAGGATAGGTGTACTTAGTTAACTTGTTAGCACTCCAGGGCTGCTCCGGGGACTCTTAAAAGTGTGTGCTTTTTGCAGCCATGGTCAAAGTGACTGTGAACAAATACTTAAGGAAGTATTTCCTGAAAATATTTTCATCTTCCATTAGAGGAAGTTAGGAGATTGTATTTATTTTTTTGTTTTTCTTCTTTCCTGATGTAGATAATGTATATCTGGCTGTAGTCATGACACTAAAGGTTTGTCCAAGTAATGATGCCAGGGAAAGGTACCCAGGCAGATTAGTTCAGCTGCAATATAGAGCCCTCTGTATATAGGCTGTAGTCCACTGCCGAAATCACCTTGCCCTTCTATTTTAGATGCAAATGGACCTAGTTAATGTCATTCACTTCCACGGGGAATGCAAACTAAATAAAGTCACGCTTGTTAAGGGGAGTGTTCACACAGGTTTAAATAATTTTCTTCAGTTTATTTTGATGAACTTTTCTGAACAGACCAGTCTTTACAGTAGTATCTCTAGGGTAAGACTGTAGCTTGTGTAAGTCAGGAGTACTTTATATTGTTAACTTAGTGCATTGCCCATATATGCCATTTTCTATTAGAAGAGATAGTGTCACCTTCCGTGCTACGTGTTTATCCCCTTGGCAAGGGCTGGGGCCACTTGCGATAGGGACAGTCAAGAGAGGAGCTTATCTGTCATGTTTAGCTAGCCCCTGGCCCTGTTACCAAAGCTGCTTCTCAGTAGCCTGGTCACGAGTGTCTCCTCAATATGACTGCTTCTGTGCTAGGGACTGCTGTGACTGCTCACAACTCATCCTTCACAGAGAAATTATCTGCTTTCAGAGCCTGGCCTCTAGCTTGGGGATGAGAGTAAACCTTTTCATTGCTAATTCCATAGCAGCTGTGACTGGGGCAATATACTGTAATAAAATGTAGGTCTAGGATCCAAGGTTATTAAATGCTGAAGTGGCAGGTGTCTCTCTTCTGTGTCTTTTCTGGCAGAAGCTCCTTTGGTTTCATAGAATCATTTAGGTTGGAAAAGACTTCTGAGATCATCATAATCCAACTGGTAATCCAGGACTGCCAAGCCCACCACTAAACCATGTCCCTAAGCACTGCATCTACTCGTTTTTGAAATACCTCCAGGAATGGTGATTCCACTACATCCCTGGGCAGCTTGTTCCAATGCTTGACCACGCTTCAGGGAAGAAATTTTTCCTAATCTCCAATCTACACCTCCCCTGGCACAACTTGAGGCCATTTCTTCTTGTCCTGTTGTTTGTTACCTGGGCGGAGAGACCAACCCCCACCTGCCTACAACCTCCTTTCAGGTAGTTGTAGAGAGCAGTAAGGTCCCCCCAGTGGTTTCCATCAGTTCTTCTTTTGTTTAAGCATTTGCAATACTGCATGCGCTATTCAGCCAGTGCCTTGCTGCAACATGAGCATATCCACTGTACCTAAAACTTCATGGGGAGAGATGCTGACAGCTCCCTGCATGCCAAACCTCCTGCTATAGATTATTGGAGAAATATTGTGCTCCATTCAAATGGGTGGCATTGTAACATTGGCTTGCTGGTAGAAACTTAGTGCTTGGGTCTGGGCAGAATGGGAAAATTGTTCCTTTCAGTAAAGAGAAAAAAACCCTGAAAGGTGCCCTCTGCACAAACAGTGGCTTTCGATAGGGCTGCAATTCCCTGGGCTGACTTGAATAACTTCTGAATTTTAACGGCCAGGATACCTTCTTCTCCCTCTGCTATTCCCTGTCCCAGCCAGGTCTAACAGGAATCTTACCTCTGTTTAAACCATACCCTAAATCCTTGTTGCCTTGTCTAGTTTTTATTTAGCACCACAAGAAATTAGTTGGAATCTAGATGTGTTCTGCCTATCACCAAAAATACCGTTTTCCCTCTGGCCACTTGCAAAGTGCCTTTAACTCCCCTCAGGGCTTTTTTGTATGAAGAAAGAGCTGATGTAGAACACTAGCGACTGATTTACACTGATCAATCCTCACATTACTGAAAGGCATCTGTCTTGTACTAGGTGCCCTGCAGTGTGCATTTTTCAGAGAGATGCTGGTGGAAGATGTGTCTGCAATGTCTCCTGTCTCTCTCCCCAGCCTGATTCCTCTATAGGTCCTGGGCGGGGAAAAACCACCAGAAGGTTGAAAAGAAATACTGTAAAAAAATTTAGTAGTGAGAGGTGCATTTTACTCTTCTTCACCCATGTGGTAATGGATCACTGAGGCTTTGGTCATGTGTACTTTAGCAGCAGTACCTGCCAAAGAGACAGTCAAATTCAGTAACTGCAATGTCTTTTGCTCCCAGCCCAACTCCACCAAACTTAGTGTAGTCCATTTATTTGGACCAAAATAGTCTGTGAGGTGCATCTATGCACCTGAGCTGGCAGATCCACCCGGAGGGGTGGATATCATCTAGTGAGAAAACAGTGTCAAGGAGCTAGGAGCAAACAGATACAGCTGAAGGATGTTAAGGACAACATCTTGATTACAGACATATGCTGCTTTCAGAATTTGTTGGAGGGAAGGGCATAAAGCCCTATTTCCAGGAAATCCTTAACATAGCAGAAGAGAGGATGGCCGAGCATGGTCTTTTCACCTGCTGCAACCTACCCTTTCTCTCCTGCTTCCTTGTTTTCACCTTCTCAACGTTGTAAACAGCCGCAGGAGAAGGCCCCAGGCAGTGCAGCTCTGTGTTCCTACTGCTGGTGCTTATTTTTCTGGTGTACTTTACCTGAGCAGGTAGCGAGGATGAGCCCTGGCAGCTGTCAGCTTTCACTAACAGCAGTCAAATGGTGTTGCTTACTGACAAAAGGAGAGATGGTTGCATAAGGTACCTGCATTGCCCTGTGCTCCACAGTGACAGCAGAGAAAAGTTTGTTTCAGTGGCTGTTTTCTCCTCTTACTTTGGTAAGAGGCTCCAAACTTTGTTAATGTCCTGAATGTCTCTTGGTGGTCTGGTTGAAAGTTTCCTTTTTGGTATCTAGATAAACTGCAATGGATAACTTCGTTAAAAAAGGACACAGCCCCAGTTCCCTCCTGCTTTGGTAGTGGAGTGTGTGATGAGAACATGATCCAACAAGCAGTACTTTGGAAGCCTCACCTACTGCATGGGATTCAAGTAGTGCCCAGCCCCTTGCACTTCATGTGAGGGCAATTAGCGCACGTGCATGGCAATTAGTGCTGCAAATGAAGTCCACACGGGTGTATGCTGCCTCTTTAATGGCTTGCTTTCCTCCTCTGCCAAAAGAGCAACGAAGCAGTCTCAAAGGAACCTGCTGCCTTCTGATACTTAATTTGCTTCAGGCTTACCTTGGCATTCTGCCTCTTTCTTCTGCTGCCTAGCCTGGCCCACCTGCCTGTTCCTGCTACCAGTGCTGCAGAGGGAACCATACCTATTTCTAGCAGATCAGGCCGTGGCTTGCCCAACGTGCTGCAGCTGGGCCTTGCAGACCTCCAGCACCGTCTCTCCTTGATGTGCTTTGTCACCCTCGGTTTCTGACCTCTTTTCAGCAGAATGTTGGGCTGGTTTCTGATGAACCGCACTGCAAGCGGCGTCGCCTGGTAAAGGAGCATGCACGCCGGTGGGAGACTGCAGAGCAATTCTCCTGTCACCCATCTTTTTTGATTTAGGTATGACTGTGACAGAGGCCTTAAAATACCAGTGATATCCAGGTTTTTTGTGAGCGGTGGTGAGTCTCTGGAGTGTGTATATGCTGGGGTATAGATGATGTGTGTATAAGCTCCATATATATGGAGTTAGATGATGTGATTCTTAACCAGAATATTAACTGCTCCAGAAGATTTTTAAAATGAGACTGGATAGGAAGGGTCTAGTAAAACAAACTTGCAGTTGAATACTCAATGATTAGAGGAAAAATAAGGGGTTGAAACACCAGAAGAGACCTTACAAGTCACTGACAGGAGGGTGGGGAAGTGTAGGTGGGGCATGTTAATTTGATCATGACTTTTGGATGCAGGCCTCCCTGTATGGCTTTCCTTATTGCAGCAGAGCACCTTGCGCCATGGGCGACCCATCCAGGTTTGTTTTTAGAATGTCTGACAAATAGTACCTTTACTGTGTCTCCTAATATGTCTCATAATAGGAAGCTGGTAGTTTATGAAATAAATTTTTGAGGTGGAAGCTGTTTTTTTCATGGGGCGGGATTGCTCTGGACGGGAGGATGGAGTAACCAGCTTTATTGTGAGTGGATGCTGTAGGCAAGAAGAAAAAGTTCAGTGTGAGTTCCTGCAGAAGAAAAATTGCCTTATAGAACCTCTGCACAGAAGATGATGCACTGGGTTAATGGAGTTACCTTGGGAGCCTTTTTCTTATGCATCACTGGTTATTGAGACAGTTCAAATGTGGGTCAGTTTTTCTTTCATTTTAAGTAGGGTTTGCACAGAGCAACAAGCAAGCTGTTGCTTTCTAGATAATGTGGGTCAGGTGCTGTTTTGCTGAGGAAATGAGCGGGTTTTTACTTAGCTGGCATTAATACTGAAGTGTTTCCGAACTTTCTTGTGCTGAGGTCCTTGCATTGTTATGTTGCTAAATGTTTCTGCAACAGATGTGTGCACTGAGCCATGATTTTGTGTCATCAGGACCCCTGGCTTGTATGATTTACAGAGGTGGATGGAGTTCACAAAGGGTGTGTGAGCCCTATCATTGTGGCTGCCTTCAAAGCCAGCTCCAAAATTCATGAAAAGCAGCCTCCACAGAAGCGCTTGGTGACTTTTGCGAGGAGTGGGGACAGGCAGACAGAAACTGTGTGTGAACAGGACTGTATATCCCTGCTCATGAAGTAATGAACATATGGAACAGACTGTGGTTGAGGAGGTCTTGGGGGCTAGAATATTAACCGTGGTGAATACAATCCTGAGGGAGCACATGTGTCTGTGCTGTTGCTTCGCACGTGTTTCATCATGGAATTTCCAAATAAGGCCCTAAACAAAACAGCTTTATGGAAGAACAAAACAGCATTGTCAGCAGTGGCCGAGGAAGCTGCACCGGCACCTCTTTCCATAACTGTGCTCTGAACTGGTTCTTGTTCGCAGCATTTCTATGGCTGTTGTATGTGCAGCTGTACGTTAGCATCTGCCTTAAAGGGTTTTATGAAACTGTGGTAGAGAAAACGGTGGCTGGGCTTTGTTTGAACTTAGCTGCTTTTTCTAAAACCAACATATTTTTTTTTGCAAGCCAGAATAACTTGTCCTAAGGGAAAAGCATATGGAACAGTGAGATTTTTTTTTAACAGCTGTGTTCATGAGCACTCACTTGCTTTGAGTCTGGGATACTGTGTTCTAGCCCTCTGCAGTGATCGTGTGTCTGATCCAAGTTTTTGTTCATTTGATCAACCCCTTGAGCTGGCAGAATCCTTCTCCATGCCAAGGTGTTTGAGGAGTGTGATGTGGACAGCAATCTGATCCTCCTGGATGAGCATGCACAGAGTGTGTCTGTCTTGATCATGGTAGGGACAAGGTGCTGTATGAAAGTGGGTTTTGGTATGTTTTGCAGCATCCCATACTTGTTACAGTGAACCTATGGGACAGCTGGTTTCACCCATCTGCCTTGTAGGACAAGGGGAATGGTTGTGGCTTCCTGAGGTCCTTGTTTTTTAGCCTCAGTAATGGGGGAGGGGAGGAGATGCCCCAGGAAGGAGTAAAACCACCTTCTTGCATCGTTTAGCATTGGTTAACCTGTGAAACAGTTTCCAAAGCCACTCACTCTTTTCCTGTAGTGCCTAGGCACTCAACATGGGATGCCTCAGGCATCTGAAAGCTCCCAAGTGAGTCTTCTGAATTTAGGCATCTAAAATCTTCCTAAAGAGCATTTTTCATAGACTAAACAGTGTGACTGCCTCCTCTTGCCTCTAGTCACTTCTACAGAATAAATCATAAACTTGTGGGCTTCTGTATTTCCTACTGTTAAGCTTCTGGATGTAGCTGCACTTGAATAGGCATGAGCTGCCTGACCAGTCTTGCGTATCGCAGCAGGCTGATTACTTATGTGATCAGCAGTGCAAATCGGTGTGGTAGAGCAGACAGGATTCTCACAGCGCCTTTGACTAAGCTCTGAACAGCAGACTTCTGCTAGAAATGAAAGAAAATACAGTAGACTCAAAGGCTAAGGTGTCTGTTGGGTTTCGTTAAAGCGCAGAAACATTTTCAATGGGAATACAGCTTTGAATTTGAATGCTGGGAGAGCAAAAGCGAATAGGTTACTATTGAAAATGCTTCGGGTGTTGGCCTGAAGTGGAAGGGCATGGCCTGTGCTGTCCAGGTGAAGGGCAAGCAGTTAGGGATGCTAGTGGCTGGGCTACTGATTCTTTGTTGATTTCTGTGCTTGCAGTCCTGCCTGTTTTCTCCTGTTCTCCAACCCTTTCTGTACCATCCATGGCAAGAGAAGGCAGTGGCAGCTTACTGTTGAGAGGTGGGATATTATATGAGATGGTAGAGTTAGGCCTGTGGGACCCTGGGGAGGGTCAAACTGAAAACAGGCTGTGAAGGAGAGCTTGTGTATGAGGAGACAGTGAGCACCAGGTGTGAGATGGAGGGAGGCTTGCTGGTCTGTATGGAGGTGGTAGGGGCAGCAGACTGGAAGAGAAACCAAGATCAGTAGTATGGTGCATGGAGCTGAGGAGAGGCAGCTGTGAGACATCCCTTGGGGTTGTTATTTTTCAGAGTAAAGTTGTTTCTGTTCTTTTGAAAGCAAGAATTGCTTTAGATCTGGACCAGTTTTATAATATAGACCAGATTAACCAATTCTTTAATTTTCTTCTCTCCCTTGAACAAAGGAAAACATTACAAAGAAGTCGCAATTAAAATGAATGCGAAGTGTTACCTGGTGCCTGCTGAGCAAAATCTCATGAGCTGGCTGAATTAGCAGTCTGATAGCGTGCCGTGTAGGATGTGGTGAAGCACAGAGCCATGGCTGTGCAGCGGGATGGGGCACCAAAATAGGCCAAGTATGCCCAAGCCCTGCTGCTGCCTTGGAGGGTGCAGTGGGCATATGGCAACAGGCTGAGCGGGTAATGATTGCTCAAAATTGTCTGAAGGAGGCTTCAAAGAAGAGGGTGGAGGGAGGAGAGAACAAGGGGCTAGATGGAAGAAACAAAGACAGGCCGGTACTCCGAAGATGGGACCCACAATGTCTTGCCATGGATCTTATGATGGGAATAACAGTTACTAAAGTTTCCTGGCATGCACGTGCTTGTCCTCTTTTTCACGTGTGATTTCTCCGTAACAAACATCTCTCAGCTGGGACTGACAATGGAAAAATTGTAGGAAACTTTCACCAAACAACTCAGTGGTAGGGCTACCTCCTGTTTTGTTCTTGAGCTTTTCTGTTTTAAAGGAACCATCTGCTGTATAACTGTAAACACAGCAGACCGCTAGCAAGCTTCATCATCCAAGGGTCAGTATCCATCTAAGGCAAACTGCTGGCAGGCTCCTGTGCCCTGTCTTTGTGTAGCTGCCACCACCTCTTCTTTGAGGCTCTGCATCTGCAGAATTGGGCAAAGTTAACTTTGCAGATCACAAGCTTCCCGCAGTGTGGTGATGGTGCCCCCTTGCACATGCAAAATTGCTAGAAGCAGGCAGACCCATGAATCTACAAAGCTGTTGTGTCACTTCAGCTGTGCCCACGCTGGATGTTAATGTGGCTCTGAGTGAGTCAGGCTCAACAGCTGAGCAGGTGCATTTCAGTTTCTCTTTGCAGGATGTGTTACAGTGCCTAGTCTTGTCCTTCAGCAGGCAAAGCAGAGCACTCTGCAGGATCCTTTTTCCCTCTGCATGCCTTGCCCAGTGGCATAGGTCAGCAGTTAAGTGAGGAAGTATTACTTGGAGGGGATGGGATCTTGTGTTATAAGCAAATCTTGACTGTGGGGTCTTGTGGCTTTGCATAGAATAGGCTTCACACAACTTTCTTATCTTTTATTGAAGTTGTGTTTTACCTATTGAGGCTTCTTCTAGAAGGAAGAGGTGGAGGCTGCCAGGGCTAGATGGAGGGAAAGAGATGCTGAGGATGAAGGAGTGACAACTTAGTTCATCAAATTGGGGGACTCTGAGGGGGTTTGTTGGAGGAAGTGCCGATAGGGGATGTGCTGTGCCAGGTGTGCTTTCTCCTCTGCAGAAGAGAAATCTTCCGCCTGGTTTAATGCACACTGTGAACCTGCATAGCCTGGTACAGCCACCAAAAGAAGCATTTGCTGTGGTAGCATAAGTATTTTTGTGGCATGTGGAGACCCAAATCTGGGAGGTGGCTAGATGTGAAATTTGAACTGGGGCTTGTTCTTTTTAATATCTTTATCGATGATCTGGGCAAGGGGATCGAATGCACCCTCAGTCAGTTTGCAGATGACACCAAGCTGGGGGGAGTGTTGATGTGCAGAGGGCAGGAAGGCTCTGCAGGGATCAGGACAGGCTGGACTGATGGGCCAAGGCCAGTTGTATGAGGTTCAACAAGGCTCAGTGCCGGGTCCTGTACGTGGGTCACAGCAACCCCACACAGCGCTAC
>JAVJGI010000064.1:31408162-31472314 GCA_035590275.1 Ibycter americanus | reverse complement strand
GAAAAATTTCTTCACCGAAAGGGTGGTCAAGCATTGGAACAGGCTGCCCAGGGAGGTGGTTGAGTCACCATCCCTGGCGGTATTTAAAAGACATGTAGATGCAGTGCTTAGGGACATGGTTTAGTGAAGGACTTGGCAGCCTTGGGTTAGCGGTTGGACTTGATGACCCTGAAGGTGTTTTCACACGTAAACAATTTATGATTCTGTGGTACAGGGGAAAGTAGGATGTACAACATGCTTGTTAGTGCTTGTGTGTGTTAAATTGTGTCTGGGTTTAGCATGAGTGAAACTGACCAGAACACAGCTCTTGAGGTGGTTATTTCTGGTTTAATGCATATAATGAATGGGATCTGACGTGGACCACATCAGAATAAAAGAGGAGAAAGCAGTTAATGCTTCCACTGTTAAAAGACAGGCCAGATCATAGGGCTTGAGAGGGTCCAAGTCCTGATGCATGTCTTTAATTTAATCTCTGGTCTCTAGCAACCCGTTTTAATTTATCAATCTCATCTTTGTTAAACTGAAAAGGAAATTAATGCATTTTTATAGAGACCACACCACAAGTGATATGAGGAGCAACTAGTTAATGTTTAGCAAAGTTCTGCTGAAGGTGAGTGGTATACAAGCACTGTTCTGACTGTATCAAGGTTACTCTTGAAAGAAAAATGCTATTTTAAAGAATGCTTTTGTCCCCTTAATCATTGCCCTTGCAGTGAGCTTAATAAGTAGCCATATATTATATTCATCTATTGCCCAGCTAATGACACGTAAAATTACAAAAGCAGAGGTGTATATTCCTACAACCTAAGGAGAGATGTATGTCAGGTGAATGAAGCCAGGAGAAAGTCAGGCTCAAAAGCAGGCAGAGCAAAGTGACTCTGATGGCAGAATGCCCCAAAGGAAACTTTCAACAAGGGTGATTCATTAGCAGTCAAACAGTCCTTTTTCTTTTCCTGCCTTGCTATATTTACATTTTGAAATGTGTGCACATCTCATGGAAATGGCCCTCCTAGGTAAAGTGTTCTTCTAAATGGGAGAAAGGAAGATTTTGTGCTTTGTTTGATAGGCTGTGAGGCTTGAACTACAAATAAAACTTTCTTTAGTGGGATACTTGTATATAGTCTGTAAGATGTTGCTAAAATCTTGTACTGTTAGCGTCACAGTGGTTTGGACTGTGATTTTGACCTGCCTAAGGAGGACACCCAGATTCCAGACCTGGATCAGTGCATCCAGGAGAGACCTCGAATTTGTGAGATAATCCACATACATCCTGGCTTTTTCAGAGTGTGCTGAAGCATCATTAGAACTGTGAATCCTTTTGCATCCAGAAATCCCACTGAAATTAAGGGAGACATCCTACCAAGAGGATGTGCAGAGTCATGTAAGCCACGTGAACTACTGAGACCCACGCTGTAGTCCTGCAGAAGAGTGGCTGTCCAGTAGCATCAAAAGTGAATCTCTCATTTCTGTGTGATACTCCCAGCAGTCTGCTGTGTCATGCTTGCAAGGCTCATGCTGTTAATGTGCGAATATGATGAATTTTCCTGCATCAGTGTTGTGCTAGCAACAGCCACCAGCTCCTGATTCAGTTAAACCCAGGCATGATGTGGGCAGACTGGTAACTGTGATTTGCAGGGCTCTGTTGGAATAGAAAGCCTGTTGTCTATCAACACATTGTCCAGGCAGCACAATAGGGCAAGGTAAGCACTGGAAAAGCAAGGTCAAAGAGCTGACAATACCATATTGTATTGTGTGACCCTGAGCAAGTGGTTTACATGCCTTGCTTCTGCTATTCTGAGTGAAACCAGAATAGTTCTTGCTTTTAGAAAAAGTGCTTTACGGTCTGTGGGTGGAAAGCATTCATCTGAGTGTGAAGTATTTCTGTTGTAGAAAGAATTAGTCTCACTTGCCATAGTTCCCCATTCCCAGACCTGGTTTTTGAGGAGATCAGATGCACTGGTTCCTTTTGAAGATGGAAATCTCTTTGTAGGTGTTCTGTATTTCATTCATCACAATCCATCTGGAAATGCATTTTGGAACAATCCATTTTGTTTGTGGCTTTGGCTGGATTTGCATTCTCCAAATAGCAGAGTGTGGTTTGGGTTTAATATGGAATATATGGCCTCCTTGGCTTGGTTCCAGCACGGGTTGGGGAGGACTGAAAGGAATTATCTTTAGTTCTGTACGGCACTAGCAAAAGACTAGGTATCTAGTAGCAGAGGCTGAGCTGAGTGCTTAGTTACAAGCAGCCTGTGTGGTATAATTTGGTGGTCTCAGGCAGCCAAAAAAAAAAGCAAAAGCAGAGTGCCTTCCTTATAGAGCATCCCAGCAGATGAAACTGATTTGTAGCGGAGAATCAGTTACAGATTCAGGTTGCTCCTTAGAATTGATGTCTTCTGCTCAGTATTGGTACAGTGGATTGTCAGCTTTCCTGGCATCATTTTCATGCTATTCCACGACCTTCCTCCGAATTTGTAAGCTGTTGCCCAGTCTGCCAGTCTGTATGGAAATAGCACGTGTACCTGCCAGGTGAGCCGGTACCTTCTCTTTCTAGGCAATGTGGTGCCTAGAAGAATTGCAAGAATTTAAGCCCGTTAAGCCACAAACTCTCTTAGAAGTTTTTTTTTTGCTCTTCAGTGGGACAGGACCAGATATTAGAATTAACCTCTCCCCCTACCTCCCAGCTAGCTTTCCGTTGAGCGTCTGCATTTTTAGATTCCATCTGTCTGCGGTCCAGCCCCAAGACAGTTAATTTTAATAAATAAATAATGATAAAAATAGTCTCTGAGGACTTGGCAGGCAGCAGGCCAGGGAATCTGGGCAAGTCGCCAGCAGCTCTTCCACTTGAAATCTAAAGTTAACTCAGGCTATGGTGCTCGCATCGGTCTGCTCGGATTATTTCTTTGAAAAGTGCTTTTCCCTTCCCCACCTCAGACGGTTCCCTCTGCCTGCTGCCCTCCAGTATGGGATTCGGCACCGAGGTGGGGACTGTCAGCCCGGCAGTGTGGGGGAGTGCTCGGTCAGAGGCAAAAGGCCATGGTGTCAGTGCTCCCCTGAACGAAGGCTGGGGCATCAGCTCAGGCAAAAATTTTCTAAGTGCCAAAACCACAGAAAAGCTTCAGCTGGAGCAAGTGGGTTGGCCACAAGATGCAAGGGTGGAGGAAACCAGCCTCTGTGAGTTCTGGCATTTGCAGTGCTAGCTGCTCGGTCTGTTCAGTCTGCTCCAATTTTTCAGCCAGTGCTACGTGGGCTCTGTTTTAATCCCTGGGGTGACTTTGTCATTGTGTGATGTCCCACCCCAATCTCCAAGTTATATCTCAGGGTAGAAGCTGTCACACTCCATGCCTTTATATTCCCATTTCCTATCATGCTGTATATTCACAGCGTATGGTTCCAGGAGCTGAAAGAAATCCATCTGAATCCTAGGCAGGCGGTTACCACTATTGGGAATATCTGGGAAATTATGTACCCAGGAAAATGCATGCCCTCTGGGGAGAAACAGCCTGCCAGCAGGTGGGAAGGTTTAGAGTAAAAAGAGTTGAGATTTCCCCTTTAAGGAGAAGCGAAGGGGCCTGGAAGAGCGAAGCTGTCTGGACTTATCTGCACACAGCGATCAGCACGTGGCTGCTGCAGCTTTGGGCCTACAACAGAGAAGTCGAAAGTACAAACGCAAACCTGTGCCTTCTCACAGCCCTGCCAGGAGCACTCCCCACCCAAACCAGCCCTGCTTCGCTCAAGGTGGTTGATAGCTATTTTAAACCCACCAAAAGGTTCAGACTTGCTTTTCTATAGGCATGTTCTTGAACGAGTGCTCACGGTAGGAACTGGTGGCAACCGGGTTTAACTCTAGCTCCCACAGGCTTTAAAAATCCTTAGCGTGGGATAATTGGACATCCCCAGATAGGGACACACCTGCTGCACTGGTACAGGCACGGAAATTCCAGCAAAGGCTGGTTTGGGGCATAGTGCCTTTGTTTTGCTGGCAAGGCTGGGCATGGTATCTCTTTTTTTTTTTTCTTCTTTTTTTTTTCCCCCCTTAGCTTTATTGCCTGTGTTAATAACATGTGGCCTAGAGAACTGGCAAGGTAGATAAATGCACTTTTCAGATTTCCTGTTGTGCAAGTCAGTCCCTGGGGATGTGTCTGTCAGTAGTCTCACCTGGCGCTGGGAGTGTAAAACTGGCTGCTCACAGCTGGGGCGCAGCTGACCAGCAGGCTGATGATGAGGGAACACCTCAGGTACTTCTGCCCCCAGCTCCAGCAGCAGTCTTGGGTGATGGCGGGTAAGGAGGGAGAAGAAATCCCTTTGAATGTTTGAGATGTCTGCTCCATTTCGGGCCATCTGGGGATGCACATTGTTTCCGAAGGAGGCCGAGTGGTGAATCAGGGAGCTACTGCAACACCAATCTGCTTGTCAAGGGTTCTGGCTGCAGGAATGCAGGATGCGGGCTTTCACAACTGTGATGGGCCAAAGGACCTCTAGAGGGTCACTGAGAACATCCAAGGAGGATCTGTGAATCGGCACGGGCTTAGGTGTCTAATCAATGGCCTTAGCTGCATCCCTGGAGCCTCTCGGTACTTGGGAACTCCATACCCCTTTGCAGGTTGACTAAAACCAAGTGTTAGTTTTGAACGCTTTATAAATGCTCTTCTAGAGGGAGAGCCCTTAGTTTCTGTTACCAAGTTGAAGTGCCAGGGTGCTCTCTTTTCCCTTGGCACCAGATGCACATACCACATCAGTGAAAAAGTGATACCTCCTTCAGGGCAGTGTAGTATTGATGGAGTGCATAAATTGCAAGGGCTGCTTTCTAGTTGGAGCAAGTCCATATAGCTCAGAGCTCTGAGTGGGTCTCATCTAGGGGAGTCTTTGTTCACAGTAAAAATTCTTTCTTGACCTGTAGCATTATTGGACTGATTTGTCATGGAAATACATGAAGTTGGATAACTCTGGTCATGACCCATGACCCTGCATAACGTGGAAGGTAGTGGATTTCCTTTGGTTCAGAAGCCATTGTAGAGGAAATAGTTAAATACAAATTCTCAGAAGACTAAAGTACTTTTTGTAATGGGCTCTTACTCTATGTGCTGCAGCAGCTTGCCTGGCGTTAACCTGGACACAGGGCAATCCTGCATTAAGACAGTTGGTTTACTGCAGTTAGTTAATAGTTAAGTATGTGGGTCCTGCTGCAATGTCTGCTTAACTTAATAGTTCATTGACTTCAGAGGGTCTGCAATAATGCTGATAATATGTACTTACAGCTTCTATACCCTGCAGAGCTGGAACAAAATCCTTTGTGTGGGTGTGGGAAGAAGGGCTGGGTGGAATTTTACACCCAAATAGAAGGTAGTTATAGAAGTAGGAATCATAGGAGTAGTTTTGCTGATTCAGTGAAGTCTATGTAGTCTATAAGGGCTTTAAATAAAAATACCCGTATGCCAGGAAAGGATGGAGAGGAGCTCCTGCCAGGTCAGCATGCAGGGTGGTAACGGTGAGATCAGCAGGCTCTCAAGCAGAAGACAAAGCAGGCAAACTAATTACATCTTGGCAAAGAAGTGTAATTAGGAAAGAAAGGCCATTGCTTTGCTGGCTGAGCACCCCTCCCCCTGCCGTGTATCCCAGCCCTCTTGGATGTCACTCCTTGGAGATTCCTGCCGAGCAGCCCTCACTTGAGTTATCTCTTTACCAGGAGATATTTGCAAGCAGACAAAAAGGGAACAGCTTGTTCTGACTTCAGCTCCCCGTGCCTCAGGGAGGTACAGCCTGCAGCTCACAGCCATGATGAAAGGCCGGTTAATCCCTGGGATAACCCCATCAAAACCAATGCCATGCTCTGGGGTCCCGTGCTGTTTCAAGAACAGTGGTGGTCAGCTGTTTGAGCTGCCATCTTCACCAAGCCAGGTCACTGCTGCAAAGAAACTTCTTCATAGCCTTTGGCAGAGGCTTTTACTAACAACAACTGTCTGTATTTTCACTGACAGATCGCGTGTTGCTTTCTTGACAGAGTTGCCACCACTTTCTCTGTTGATTCAGTTAACTTTCTGCCTAATTTCTCTGTTTTTACCACCCCTCTGTCCAAAAGACTGGTCTGTTCTTTAAGCTTCTGTCTCTGCCAAGCTATTGCTGCATAAAGGGAGAAAGGAGTGTCTTTGCAGTGATCCATCGCTATTTTTTTGTGTTGTTGCTTCCAGTAGCTTTGACTCCTTCCCTGTAACCATGTTTTGCTTAGTGGTCTTCACCTTCTCTACTGTCATTGTCAATTTGCCCTGGTTCTGTCTTTCCTGTCCCAGTGTGTCTTCCTGATACCTCTAGCCATCATCTTTTTGCATTATTGGATTTGCCTCTCTTGATAATTAGAAGGTAGATAGAGCCTACAGGAGTAGGGAGGACACTGGAGGTTTTATTTAAATAGCTGTGGTTTACAGATCTGGAAGGAGAAACTGTAGCTCACAATGGACGTGGATGTGGGATGAAACCACGGTTCTTGTGCTGGCTGTCACTAAGCCACTGATTTACTTTGGGTGCATCATTGCTCAGGGATCCCTGTCTGTAAAATGGGGAAGATTGTAGAAACCTTTTCTGGTTAGTAGTGAGTCTTACTACATTTGGGAAAAGAGTCCATTTTATCTTATGGTACACTGGCAATGGTGGTACTGGTCTTGTTGAGCTTAGAAAAGTATGAACTTTGAAGAACGTAAAATGTTGGCATCTTGTGAAAGGCAGCTAGACTGCTGCAGCAGCTGGTGCTAGATAGTAGCCCACCTATTTTTAAGGTAACAGCATTGTACTAGTGAAATAATATCAGAGAGTTGATGAGACTGAACGTGCTTGAAAGCTGCAATTAAAGCTGTTTACCTTTCATTAACTTGTTTATCTTTTACAAGTCATGTGAAACATGAAAGTGTGTGTCTGGAGAGCAGTACTTTTAGATATGGGGTAATGTTTGAATGTTTAAAAAATAAAGTAGCTTTTAGAAATATTTATGTTGAGGTAAACAAAAAATGTAATCTGTTGTTGCTTTCTGTGTGTCAAATTTGCTTTTGCTTTGCATTCGACTTGGCTGCTTTTACTCCAAAATTTTTGCGTTTTTGGCTCTCTTAAATATTTCCTGCTTCAGTTAATCTTCTCATTGTGAAAGAAGCTGCAAAGTCCATGCTCCGAAGGAGTGTGCTGCACAACGTTTCCTTCTCATGCCAGTGCTCTTAACTGAATATTTGAGGTAGTGTTAGCTTTTACAGATATATGAGTTGAATTTCTGTAACATAACCCTTACTGCATGGGAATTCCCTAAAAGATTTTTTAAAAAATAAACATTGTCAGTGTTTTGTGATGTCTGTGTATGTTCCCTTCAGCTGATTTGCTTTACAGAGAACAAGGAGGGAAATTGGATGAGGCTCTTCTGCCTGTGGCCGTGACATTGACGGAGTTCCTTTCCGTCTTTTCACTTTATTTTCGATGTTTCCACTTTATTTTCCAAACTTATTTTCCAGGTTTGTATTCAAAGAACTATATTGACTGTTTTGAGGCTCTGTTAATTTACCTTAAAGCGTAAATTAATGGAAAAGTATTCTTAGATCCTCTGATAAAAGACTGAGTGGCAGGTTTCTCTAGAATTTCTGAATGTCATTTATATTTCATTTCTTTACTGTTGGTGGCTTACACCCAGTTACCATTCTGCTGGCGGGTATTTGTGTATTGCCACCAACCACACCATTGCATCTAAGGGTCAGGAGGTGACAATCCTCCAAAAGCATAATTAAGAACTAAATTTCAGCTGGCAGCACTTTAGCGCTGTCAGTGCAGGGATAGGGAAGTACCTACGATTCCTTCTGATTTACAGGATGGCTTGTTCTCTCTTTGCCTTGTAGGAGAAAGATCATAAGCCAATTAGTAGAGACTGTACTATTCATAGTTTCTTTTTCCCCCTTCATTATCTCCTGTGTCAAAAATTGAAATTTTCAACTATATTTGTCAACATTTTTGTGTGGCTGGGTTACCTTTGTTATAGTGATAGAAACATACACCAGGAAATAAATAAATAAAGACAAAGTTTGATCAGCTAATAAAAATAATGTATGGGAGTCCCTGGTATCAGTATAGTTTCTGATCTATCTTATGAACAGGTCAGACACCAGAAGAACCTTTTCTATGTATATAAAGTCTGACCTGAATATCTTTGTATAGGATGTAGGCAGATGTGAGGCTACTTATTAAAGTTACATGAAACTGAAAAAGCTGCAGAAAGCCTTATACAAACAGGGCATGTGCATATGCTGCGCAACAGCTTTCACTCTCTTAAGCCAGTGTGCATCTTGCATGGCCTGAGGAGGTAAACATCCGTGGAGTTATTTCAGACTTACATAGTTGCATTATGCAAATGTGATCTAGTTCCCTCTTGAAACCATTAGGAATCTTTCCATGGCCTTTGTAGGAAATTGGGCTAGCCTGCGGAGCAGAATAGTTCCTGTTGACAGTTCCCACCCTTTACTATTTCTGAGGTTCATTAGTTTTCCCGAAGGAGCAGTACACTGGAATGGAGATGGAAATTTGGAACTCTGCTGAATACCATAGGTGCCATTTCCCAATTTAGAGTTCCCGGGTTTGGCTCTATCTCTTAATGGTTGCACATGGACATGGATGTAAGTCTACCTTAATTGTCCTTTCTATAATGATCTCTGCCAAAGTCAGTTGACCTTTGGGACCTTCACCTAAAACTACCTATTCGATAAGGGCTTTTTCAGAAGAACAGAGCAACTTCTATCAGGAACAAAGGACTGTCTATATGACTGAATTTACAGGCTCTGGGTAGTGTCTAGTGTATTTTATTGCCTTAGCGGTGTAATTGACAAATGCTATTGTTGTGGATTGTGACATTTTAATTACTAAGGTTCTTAGGGCCATAAATAGGAATATTTTAAACCCAAAGTATGTAAAATAAATGAGGAAATATGGAATAATGGAAGTGCTCTTTATGAAAATCTCTCAACTAAAGATCAGAATCTGTCCTGAAAGTGAAGTATTTTAATACAGTTGCATTCTTTCAGGAAAAAGGTGAAAGCTGGTCTGATGCCTCAAGGTTAAGTTGGATGAAAGTCCTTGGGTACTTACGTGTTTGCTTGCCAGAATGGAATCAGAAGCCCAGATGTAGGCATCATGGGCTCTTTGTACAAGGAAAGTTGCAGGATGATGCAAACAAGCAATAACATGCTGAGAAGCAGCTTACAGAGTTTTCTGTATTTAAATACCTAATCAAGTGGATGCATTTAGGCACTTGTTCTGGAGCACAGAAACTTTCCTGAACCAGGCACCTATATGTACTCTTTAAAGCACAGTCAGGGAGAAGGTAGTAATTTATTTGTTTGAGGCAATGGACATCCATTATTATTTTTTTTTTCAGGGCTTTGAGAAAAGCCCTTGCTTCCAAGGGAGCTGTGGAGGGATTTTAAACCTACTAACAGTAGGCTTGCATTTCTTAGATGTCTTTTCCGTAGCTCAAGGCAAGGCTGCCTAAGAGCCAGAGCAACACCAGATTTCCTACAATACTGAAATCTCCTCTTCAATGACTTTTTGCAAATCTTTCAAAATAGTTTCTTGTTTGTGCAAAGTGTTTTGTACCAGGCACTTTTCCTCAAACTTTGGCTGTTGTTTAGGTATCTCTAGTTACCAGGGAAACCAGCTAGGGTGCCGTCAACCTAAGGTGTTCTAGATGAGCTCAGGGTAACTTGTATACAAAAAAATTCATATTTTCATCTTCTCCTAATTCTACCCCCTAGGACAAACTCTCAAATGGATGTACAGAACTTCATGAACTCTCTGAGATAAATATTTTTAAACTTCCTGTGCTGCAGGAGGAGGAGGAGTAGTTCCTAAATATTATAGTTGGCAAATTGCTATTCTTCTGACAGCAAGATTAGGTGTGAATTTTCTGCAAGTACCTCGTTGCAATCAGTTTGAGAAGTTTTATTTTGTTCTTTTATAGATATGAAACTGGACAAAGAAGGTATATAACCATTTTAAATGGAAGTGTTAAGAAAATTGTGGGTCTATGGTCACAGTTAAAAGAAAAAGCAATCCACCTAAACAAATAACTTAAATGTTGCTTTAGGCTGGGAGACATGTTAGGCTTGGCTTATGCCTGGGATTTCTAGCAGCTAAGTATTTATTTTGAAGTATGATAATGGCTTGTATCAACATGGCTCTTAGCTTGTGTTCGGTTGTGTGACAGTGTGCAGTACCTTTTACAGAGGCTTGTGCTTTTGTACATAAATAAAATGTATTAAGTGTACTCATAGTAACATAGTTCCATCCATGCTAGGGAACTCACACCGCTTTTCATGAGAGTGGTAGAGCTAGATACACTACATCAGGATGTTAACCAGGCTTTTACTCCAGGCTATTGGATTTTCAGAGGTTTTGTTTCAGCAGCCAATACGTGACACTGTGTTACATTCAAACATTTGGTAATCTGCCATGTGATGAGAGAAGAGACTGATGCAACTGCCAGAAAACTGTTTGTTGTGCCTTCAGGTTGACAAGCTGTGTACCAGGCATTGGAGCATTGGTGCTTCTCTCAGTGATAGTAGGAGCCATTTTCTTAAAAGCCCCATTTGCTGTCAGGAGGAGGCCTGCTAGAACACTTAAAGAAGCAGCTGAAACCCCCTTGTTACTGTACTGGTTATATTTGAGAGGTCATTGAGGTAGTGGAAGAATGGAAAGTTTCAAATATAATGCCTGCCTTTTAAAAAAGGGGAGGTGGGGAGAAGTGTTGGGGAATTGTAGATCCATCAAGCTTCACTTCAGTTCCTGGAAAAATCTGAAAGAAATAATAGCACAGTGTGCAAGCAGCTGGGACATAACACAGAGATGATTAACAGCCTAAGTGGCTTTGCTGAGAATAAACGGCATCCAACCAGTCACGTTTCCTTCTGCAACCGCAGTAAGAGAAATGATAATAACAGTAATAATGACGTCCTGCATCTTGTAGGTTGGCTTTTGACTCTGCCTTGTACAACAATCTCAGAAGCAAATGACATCTTGAGTGTGTTTTCCCAATATGGGGTCAAGTAGGAGAGACAAAAATGATTGTATATCCTAGTGCAGTTGTAAAGGATTTGCTGTCAAATGAAAGAATGCACTGAGTGAGATTTTGTATGTACATATTTTTTTTCCTGGGTCTGCTTCTAGTCAGTGTTTAGCAGAAGTGATATACCTATCAAATATGTAGATGAAAAAAACCCTGGAAGATCTGTAAGCCCATCAGTACTAGCAGTGATATAGCAAGCCTCTCCTTGAACCTGAGCTCTTGCAGGAATGAACGTTTTCTCTGGCTTCCATCCGTAAGGCTAGAAATAAAATACTAACTGGTTGTAGTCACTGATGGATATCTGTTGATCTTATCCCAGGAGAGGAGTAGAGATTTGAAGCCGAGGTTAGCCAGACCTGCTTTCTGTCAGGAACTGAAGTGACCTGGAGGTTACAGAGTTCTTCCATCACCCCGTTCCTTCCCCGTGTCACCCCACCAGGCTAGTGCCTGGCTGATCCAGAAGGCATCTCTGGTCATAAGAGAGGACACATCGAACAAGCCACCCCACTAGACACAGGAATACAGTCATAATAAACACTTCGGGCACAGATTTATTCCTTAACTTTTGATATTTTTTTAAAAAAGTTCCAAGTTGTTCGGTTTTGTTAAACAGTTGTTTTCTTTTAGTCTACAGCTGGTCTGGACAACATGCCTTAGTTAATGCGAAATCAGCATCATTGCATGGGCTTTTGGAAGCAATTACTGTTTACAGTCAGTGACAGTCACCCTTTCTGACAGTTTGATCCTTAAAGCCATAAATTCAGTAGGGACAGGAGAAACCAGTCAAATGCCATGTATTTCTTCACACCTTATATGACAAGCTAGAAATAGCTTTTTGACATGCTGACTTCGTATTGTCAATATTCTTCAGCATTTGGGGGAAACTTGAACAACAAATATAGATGGTTAAATTAATTTTGTTCTAATTGCTTCCACTCTAATTAGCATATTTGAAATGATGCTGAAAGAAATGCAACACAACGTGGGTTTCTAGGGCATTCTTAAAGGATGCTCTTGGGAATCAGAGGATCAGCTTACAGAGCTGGAGGTGATCTAAGGTATAGGATATTAATATGAATAGTTTTGTGCTATGTTTTGGCCTGGCTTCCAAAGAAAATTAGACACAAATGATCTTTTTCTTTTCCCTCCTTCCTCACCACACTTCCACATCTGCTGATTGTTTTCAGCCAAATAGGACAAAGATACAGTAGCAATTTCAGATAAAGTCTCATCAACTTAGACAGGTGGAGGACAGGATACCCCATGCATTAGTGCCTATTCAGACAGATGATAACACTGAAAGATTGACCTCTGCCATTTTTGGAGAAGAAGGAGGTGTTACAAATATCCCAGCTGCAAAAAAAGGTTGAATCAACGTGTTCATTACACCTCAGAGAACCAAACTGTAAGTCTGTGGGAAACCACGTTTACTTCCCCTGTTCATGGAACTGCTGATTAATTTCTATAGAGAGCTGGCGTGTCCTGAGGCTCCCCTTTCAGTGTTTGCAGGGCTGGTAATTGAGAACCAGAAACTGCAACAGCCCTGCAAGTGTGACCAAGCTCCTGGCAGACAGTTTCCTGGCTCCAGAGGGTTTGCATAAAACCGGTGTCTGAAACGTGTTTATCACCTGGCATTGCTCTTCTTCAGGCATACAGAAGAAAAGAGCAGGAAGTGCAAACTCCATCTGTGATGCTGATCCTCTGCATTTATTTGGTTTTAACCAGAGTCCTGTGTGCTGCCATCAAGGAAGAGTGCTTAAGCAGTAGTTGTAGTTCTCAATGGTTTTAATCATGCTTTGGTTGTTTCTCTTGAATTTAGTGGTGAAAACTCAGTAGGTCAGGAGCAGCTCAACTACTGTGTTAAAAATTATATGTAGACTCATTTCTTTGTGTCTCATATGGTGCCCAGTACAGTGATTCCATAAATTCTGAGTAGGCTCCCAGTCTTGCTGTTAGCTCAGGGTGGTGTCCCTCGAGACATTGTCTGTTAATAATGTTTTGGTGGTAAAATTACCTTTACAGAAGCTGCTATGAAGACATTGGAGGGATTTCTGTGTGGGTCACTTGTTCCCCCAGTGCTGATACTGTATCTGGGGTGGGTTTTTTAGATTTTTGTTTGTTTTGTCCAGGCTCTAGAAATTTGAGGACAAGCTGCTGTAGGTAATTGAAAGCTATTTCTCTGAGCTCTTATTATGCTGTTGTGTTAAAATTGTTCTCGTTTCTTCTTTGTGTAAAAGGGGAAAGCGGCATTCCTTTTGTCTTGTAGCTTTGTCTGCACCTCAAAATGAGTTGTATTGGAAACACCTGTAATACATTTGATTAGGATTTTGCTAATCAGTACTGAGTGCCAGTGTAAACTGCTTCAGCTTGGCAGAAGTAGTCTACAGCTGGTAGCAGTTAAACCTGATACAAGGTAGCTTTGCTGCTTCTGTTAGGCTGACTATCACTAAGCTTGCAGTGGCTCTCTGTCTATCCTAGGCATGTCCAGCAGTTGCTAGCAAAGCTGAGAACTTTGGCTCTACATTCACTGAGGTCAAACTCTGACACAGGTCACATTTTGGAGCACAAGTCTGTTCAGTTTTCTGTGTTGAGGGTCTTTGCCCAAAACCCATGGCGCTTTCCTGCTTGAGCTGAAAGATTTGGTTTGCCAGGCTTTACCTCTGGAATAGGCACCACTAGACAAGGGCAGAAGGACACAGTGGGTGTGCAGTGTCTCCTTTTCTTCTTTGTTGGGTGACCCAAGGAACTTCTACAATTTATTTCGCATGTGCCCCATAATCACAAGCTGCCTTCCCTTCTCCCAGAGAAAGGCTGGGGTGAGCTATGCAAAGGAGAAAGGGAACCACCATTAGGATGCCTTGCCTTTCTTTACTTCATGCAATTTTAGGTGGCTGTGTTGCAATTACCTAGAAAGAAATGAGCTTTCAACTTTGCCATCCATAGGTGTTCAGACTAGATTTGTTGCAGCTGAAACTTTCTTTTCCTTTGATGGCTGCTTGTGGGTTTAGACAGCTTTTTAGCAGATAACAAGTCACACTGAAGACTGATGGCAATAATGAAACTGAATTGCTCATACTGAGGTCTTAAAAGCTGTGGACCGTGATTTTAAGTGATATAGAGAAAGTGGAGCATTGGTGAAGTGTGGGGAAGAACTTACTAGGATGGTGACTGAACCAGAGGTGAGTTTAAAACAAACCTGTCTTTACATCTGAAGATGGAGACTGAGTGAGATAGAGAGGAAAACAAACTTTATCCCTATTTCCCAAAAACATTGCTATATCGCTTCCCTAGCTGTTTAAATTAGGAATGTGGGGTATGTTTCATTTAAACAAAACCAAATATTTGATGGGGCTGGAATATGTCATTCTCTTTTAATCCTGGGTGTGGTGTAGACATGCACCTGCTTGGCAATACAAACTGAGAGAATGCATATTGCAAAATTTAAACTGTGTTTATGAAGTAGGGAAAAACAGATGCCACTTTCTGGGGACAAGCAGGAAGACGAGCAAGCATTGTTCCTATTAATCTACGAAGAGATCTTTCCTGTGTATTAAATCAGCAAAAATGGGTAACTCATACTGATGCTGTCTTAATGATGCTGCCTTGGCACTCAGACTTCTTCATGCTTCCAGTCAGTGGCAGAGCTGGAAGTAGTCCATCATTTCTGGATTCAGTTGTGTGTTGCAGCTATTAGTGGCTGCTAGCTCCCCTTATTAAGATTTCTGAAATATGTTATGTTAGTGGAGTCTGGATAAAGCATCCCTGAGTTCTAGCCACACCAGTTAAGCTAGAGCTTTTATGTATTTACTTTGACATGTTTTCCTGAATGTCTCTATCTCTGAATTTTCTTTTGACTGTTGCAAATCACTGTGACTCCCTTTTTTTCAGGAGGATTCAGGCTACTCAGAGAGAGTGCAAGGTGACTGTGTTAGACAAGCAGCAAGGCTTTAGTAGAGGATTAACCTGTGTTTGTCACTACCATCGCCAAGGCGTTCAGATCTTTCACTCGTGGACAAAGTTTCCATCTCCTAGAATTTTACTTTGGAAATGAATTTAGTCAAAAAATGCTGCTTCTTTCAGGATGCTGGATTCCCACTTTAAGTCTTGTTTTTCTCTGGACAGGGAACCAGGACCTTCTTGCGGGGATCCCTTAAAGAGCTTTGACAGAAATAATTGAGCCTTCGTGTTTGAGTTGGTGATCATTAAAGTTCAGCTCCATATAAAACCTTTCTGAAGCAGAAGCTTTGTTGCTTTAGCAGGGGCTGGTTTGCAAGCTGGAGTGTAAATCCCACCTGGTGGAAAGGGATATTTCTGCATCAATAACTCATTGCCAGGGTTGAATTTCTTTAAATGGGTTTGGTGAGACCCCTGTCTTTAACACACAGATGTGCTTTGCTTTGGAGGGTTCAGTTGCTGGGAAATCTATTATTTCTCCCTGTCTTGCATCCAGAATTAAGTAATGTGAAGGGGGAAACTAGGTAGCTGAAAACACCTCCTTGAGGACCTATATCCTCTTGCCTATCAGGGCAAGAACAACTGGTAAATAGCACCTTGCTAAATAGTACTTATTCTGACTATATCTTATCCAAGGCATTTTGACTTGCAAAACAGAGGCTGTTGAAGAATGCATGGGTTAGGCAAGCTGAAAAAAAACCACCAATGTTCACTTTTGAAATAGTTCTGATCATAAGATTTAATTGGGGCAGGTCATTTCTTTGGCTTTCTTAATTTCAGTGTATGATTGGATTTTTATTTCCTAACAATCTGTCATTTTGTAAGGGTAAGGAATGCAGTAAATGGAACCTCTGAGATGCCAGCATGGACAGAGGCCCTTTTCCCATGATGTGGTACGGTGAGATGGCTCTTACATGCACGGGTACTTACACTTTTCTTTGAAATCTGGAAAAAACCATCAGCTCTAGTCCTTGATGCAAGGTCAATGAAAGCAGGAGTGCTGAATGTTGTTATCCTTAAGTGCACCCAGCTTTTTCTTTTTTATTTTTTTTTTTAACTTTGATGATAGCTTCAGCACAAGCTGCCTATATAATGACTCTTTTGTTGTACAAGCAGATGAAGGATGTGTATGGAACTCATATGCAGAATTAGCGGCAGTCCTTAAGTTATAACCCACCCAACTATATAGGATTTGATGGTTCATTTTGTTGCAAAGTGTCACTGTATTCTGCGCTCACTTTGTTTAAAATTGTAGAATTAGATTTGCAATGCAAGACTTCAGCTAAAGTCCCTTTCTCACTCTTTTGTGGATTATCAGTTATTACGGGGTTTTTTAGGAATTCCTTGCTGTACTCTCAGAATGAAGAGTTCCATTGAACACTTCAAATGAGGACAGAACAATCTCCACCAGCCAGCTAAGCAGCGCTTTTTTTCCAAGGTCCCTTCTAACGTCTTCCTGATAACAGCACTTTCTCTGCCTTTGTGAGGAAAAGGTCACAGTGGTGGGAACGGTGTGTGTTATTTCTCTTGTTTCTAAGCTGTGCTATTCTTTCCTTGTTGTTGTTGCTTCTGACAAGATGGTTGCCAAGCCACTTTGTCATCGCTCCTGCATCTTGACAGAATGCAGGAGCTGTCCCAGATAACAAGTGAGTATGTCCTTCCAGCAGAACCTGAGTGACTTTATCCAATCCCGGATTTAAACAGATCTGACATGTTCTGGCCCTGTTTACAAACAGAATCCTTCAACAGGACTCTGCCACAGAAACAACTATGCTTCCCTTGCTAGAAAACAAGCGTTTCATTTTGGAAAACCCAGAGCTCAACGCTGATGGCATAATCAGTAATGAATCTTTGTAATGAGCCCATGCTGTTTATCGCTATCTGTCTTGAGCCTCTGATATTGCATTGTGCTGCATGTTGAAAGACAACATACTAAATAGAAATTGTCTGCGGGGGCTAGTAGACTAAATTCAGTCAATATAATTTTGCATTGCATTATATGTATAGTTGCTCTAATTGTGGCAGGAGAAGGAAGAACAATGAGTGAATATAACAAACTACTGCCATCATTATCTTCTGTCCACATCCCTGTGCTACAGCCAATTACATTAATGCAAATGGTAGGAGCCTCCTTTGATGCTCTTATCAGTCTGCCTGCAGTTCCTATGCCCTGACGACTCCCAGCAGTCCATCGAAAGGCACACAGCTTGTGTAGCTTATCGTTTGGTGAAGTCATGATATCCTTCACAGTTTCCTTCCTTCGTGCACATACATTAGTAAAATATATTCATTTTACTTATATGTTGATTCTGGGATTTATCTGTTTGGCTTTTGGTAACTTAATGCTCAGTGAAAATGGCATTTCATAAACTTCCCTGTGTATCTGCTTCCATGCCAAACAGCCACGCAGCACTACTGATGCTCTACCAGATGTTCTAGGTGGTTTTATGCTTTCTTAGTCTCTCAGCTGTGCTGCCTCCTTATGTACAGGTGCCAGTCCCAGAGCTGTAAAGTGATTTTAATGACACACTTGGTCTTAGAGATTTATTTTACTGGGTAACTGTGGCAAGTTGCAGTGCAAATCATCAGTCTTAAGGCTTACACCGAGCCTTATTTTCCCTTTGATTCTGCTGCTGCTAACAAGGGAGCAGCTGCCTCTGAGGTAAGACAGACATGCTACAAAGTATAAAGAAAATCTAAGCTGTTTTTTACAGACCAAATCTTTTAAAAATCAGAATATTTGAGACAGCCATTTTGGATCACTTGTTAAGCATAACTCTTTCTCTCAAAAGCTTGTCAAAATTCAACATCCAGTTGAGTCAGGCTTCTAAAATTATTTCAGAAGGTTTTAGAGAGATTATCAGATAAGAAGATTTGCACTGGCAAAATGATGAGACAAATATAAATTGAAGCAGGGGAGAGAGGATAAAATAGTATTCAGTAATGCTTTTGGAGTGTTTTTTATCTTGGCATCTCATTAAAGTACTGTAGAGATCCATAGCACTAAAAAAGAGTGGAGAGAGCTGCCTTGAAAAGATGAAGACTCATCACATGCTAGTTTATTGCCATCATTCATCAGAATTGCATGCTTCAGTCCTGATTTTTCAACAGCTCGTGCTATTGCAATAATCACATCCGTGGAGAGGAGAGCTGGGTGAACCTAGGTATAGTTCCAGGCACTTCAGATGTTTTACGTTTCCAGGAATAAGACCTTGCACCTAGCTCTCCCACTTCCATGACAGTGTTTTAACCATGGGGCTGTGGTGTCATGTTCTCCTCCTGCTCCTGCAGTGTTCGCTTTCTGTCTGCACTTACAGAGTGCCTTTGTCCAGATCAGCCTGATAGTGCAGGGAGGTGGGTTCAATGAATTTAGATGTTCTTTAACTGAGTAAGGGCATTTTTCATTTTCCTGGCTGAATAAACTGTTAATTAAAACTGAGCAGGGACAGCATGACCTCCTCACTCAACACACATGCCAAAAAAATCTTGAGGGTGAACCCTGCTCAGTTAGGCATCTCTTTGGCAAGGGCCTGATGTCCAGCTGCATGAAGACATCCAGTGCTCAGCCCTCATTCCAACACCTGTATGCTAAGGAGAAGTGGGGACTTGGAGACATTCAGACAAAACACCTCCTGTTAGTGGGATGTGGGTAAATCACTGTTATGACATGAGGGTTTGGAGTGCCATCTTTGAGATACCCAGTTCCCCTAAGTGACTGTGCCGGGAGCGCAAGCATCTGAGGCAACTCAGAGAACAGGATGAGTCGGGGCTAAGGGCTTATCAAACACACTGGTCTCCTTTTATGTCAAAGAGGACAGATAAAGGAAATCCCAGTTAGTGATTACTTAATTGACTTCATGTTTCATGATGACGGATTCCTGAGGGAGTTGGAAGTGGTCTGAAATAACATAAAGCTCAACGTTAGATGGGGAGGATCAGAAGCAACAGGGGCTGACATGGCATTTGCGGAAGTTTGGACTTCCAGGTATGAGTTTGCACGTGAGCAAGTGCAGGTGGGCTCTGAGCACTCCAGAGCGGACTGGCAATCTGCAGCCTGAATGGAGGTTTTTTCAGTTTTCTCCCTCTGAATGTTTTAGCACCTTGGCTTGTTTGTATCCATCCTTTGGGGAAAACCTGCTCCATTGCAGAGCGGAGAGTCCTCTCTAGCAGTGGCGTGGGTGGTGTGAGCTACTGAGTAAGTGTCACCATAGAAAGAAGACACCTTCCTTTTAGATGACATGGAAACTCAGGCTTCATGTGTCAGAACGGGCTCCAGCTAGGGACCTCTTGTTTGTCTCAAGATCACCCTGGGGAAAAGGAGGTTACTTCTGTTGTGATAAACACACTGTAGAATCAGCACTTGCTTGTCTTCTGCATCCACACGTTATAAGTGGACAACTGTCCTACTCCTCTCCTAGACTATCCTTACTCTGAGTTATCAGTTCTGGTGGCTGCAGTGAAGAGATTGGCCTTGGCTTACAGATGACTTCTCTGTTACCAGGTGAGTTGGTGGATTGCTCTTAAAAATTGTGTTTTGCTGGGTAAAAAAATGTGGTTCGTGCAGGTCTTTGTTTTGTCTGACTAGGTGAAAACTTGCTGACTAAAAAAAGCTATAGAGTTCCTTGGTAAAATTCTAGAATAAATTAGGACTAGCCAAATGTCTGTGCATTTTGACAATGTGGCTGGCTGAGAAAAAGCTTAGTCTTTAGGGGGAGTTTGGTGAATATGTGAATTACTATTTCTATTGGCAAATAAGGCCCTGTGTAGTCAATTGGCAGTGTTTCTGTGTCAGAATGGTGTCCTTTAACTTTCCAAGGGGGATATTGAGACAATATCTTGGATAACTATTGATTGGTGGGTAGGTAGAATACATCTCTCTGTAGAGTACAGCATAATCTCTAATGAGAAGGAATCTGAAATTACAAAAAAAAAAAACCAAAACAACAAGAAACATTTATTTTGACCAACAATCAGATTGGTCATCTCCTGCCCATGAAGTCCTTAATAAAGAAGTAGGAGTACTTCTGGAAATGTGATGGCAGACTTGACTGTAGGGAGGCATCAGTGTTTTGCAGTGGAAAATGTTACACTTGCAGTTCAATGGTGTTTGATGAAGCCTGGAAGATAGAAGGATGACGTGGCATTGCCTAGTAGCTGGCTGAATGAAGGTCATGATTTCCCTCCTAGCAGTGCCAAAGAGTAGCCTTTCTTTTCGTGTGCTGGGAACTGTGTTGGTGGCCAATACTGCAAGTTCCTCTTTCAGAGTATTTTGTAACCCTGTTAGAGCACTGAAGGGCTGTTGTTCTTGGACAAGATTTCCTTTGCAACAAAGCAATTCCGTGCAAGCAGGAGATGTTTTTATCTATATAGTGGCAGATCCTAGAGTCTGCTCTCTGGTAGTGTAAAGAACACACCAGCAAAGCGGCCTTGTGTTGGGCCCCGGGGAAATGGGCAGTAGGTAGTGGTCTCTATCTGAGAAGATGAGAAGGCTCTGGGGAAACCATGTAGCAGCTTTTCAATACTTAAAGGGGGCTTATAAGAAAGATGGGGATAGACTTTTTAGTAGGACCTGTAGTGATAGGACAAGGGGTAATGGTTTTAAACTAAAAGAGGGTAGATCTAGATTAGATATTAGGAAGAAATTCTTTACTGTGAGTGTTGTGAGACACTGGCACAGGTTGCCCAAAGAACCTGTGGATGCCCCATCCCTGGAATTCTTCATGGCCAGGCTGGATGGGGCTTTGAACAACCTGGTCTAGTGGAAGGTGTCCCTGCCCATGGCAGGGGGTTTGGAACTAGATGATCTTTAAGGTCCCTTCCAACCCAAACCATTCTGTGATTCCATGAGCAAGTGGCAGATCTGGAAAAGGCAGTTGCTAAGCTGGTAAGTAACTTCACTAGAAGCAGACTGAGGGTCTTCTAAATACTTTCTGCTTTCTGCTATTTGTTTCACTAATAGACTTTTCTTTTAGCTCATGTACAAGGTGCTTGAGCCTTTGGGTTTAGCTTAGCTACCTGCCTGGTGAAGTTACTATCTTTCTGCATGTGGGTAATTTAGATGGCTTCTTGTGGGTGCTGAAGATCAGATATTAAGTTATTCTGCAAAGCTGCCTCCCTAAAAGTTACGTGTATTGGATGATTCAGAGCTTTACATGGCACTAAGAGCAAGTAACTTAGGAGGGGCTTGGAAAGTAATTCTTCCTTCTGGGTTAAAACGTGTCTGGCTGACTTAAAATGATGCTGGTTCAGCTTGATGCTAAAAGAGGAGTCACTCTTCAGAGAAGAGAGCGGATGCTTGGGAATGCAAAGGCGTTTTGAGCTTTTCCTGTTCTTTCTTAGCTCCAAGAACTGTACATGTAGGCAAATGGCAACACTTGGCAAGCTTAAACATACAGATCTCCATATACTTTCTTTTTACCCTCTCCTTTTGTGTACTATGCACTGTTTGTATACGGCAACCACATCAGTGAGGAGCAAGCTGTATGACTTCTGTGCAGGAGATATGATAATTAAAAAAAAACATCTAGGCCATCCAGTTAGACATCATTAATTTGTCTGGCTCTTTAGTAGCTCTTCAGTGTTGGAGTGTATGTATGCTAACAGTGTGTTCAAAATCTAGTGACATCTGCTCTCTCTCCTTTCTCCCCTCCCTGTTGCACTGCCCATAATGCAATACAACATGAAAAAGGGATCAATGCAATTATTACAGAGATTCCTGTTTGAGACAGTGAAGGACAAACACTTTTTGTTGCTTGAGGTTTCTCTGTCATCTTATGCTCGGAAACAGAACGGGCACTAAGCTGAGTGTTCATTTTGTAATGTGTTGGGTTTAGTCTTGTTTCCATAGGAAACAAGCATACAAGATGAAGCTGGTTCTGCATATGTTTTCCTTACTTCTTCTTTTCCCCTCCCTTTTTTAACCCGCTGGCCAATCACAGCCAAATCTTACAGACCCATAGAGATCTCAAGGGTAACTATTATTATGTAATTATTACAGATGAGCTTTTTCCTACGGACACTAGAGGATCTGCCCAGGACAGAGCCCTGCAACACGGTCCCAGCTGTAGGAAGAGCTTTACTCAAAGCTTGTGCTGTGAGACATCACTGAGCCCAAGATGCAGATTTGCAGGAAACCACTTCCTTGATTCAAATACTCAGGGAATTACATGTTTTATATCAATAGGCAGCAATATCCGTGTTCAGAGCTATGCCTCACGTTAGGATTACATTTATATGCAGTACACTATAGGGTGAGGATCTCCTGCCAGGAGACTAGACTGGAAGCCAGTTAACCTCAAGGCTGGGGTCTCAGAAGGGCCTCCCGGGTCTATTTGTGCTGCCTCTGTCTCATTCAAACAAAAAAGTAAGTAAATCTTCCTTCAGTTGTTCTTACTGTTGACAATCTCTAATTCTTGTTATGACATCTTTATTCTTTGGAAAAAAGAAATATAGCTGAACAATTTTTCAAAGCAGAAGCAATCCTAGCTATACTCCTGGGCTTCAGTCTCATCTCCATGATGCATAGCCTCCAACTGATCTTTTTTGGCCTGTTTTCCCCCCTCCCCTCTTTTGGTATGTTAAATAATTCCTGTGATCTTGTGGTTTTCAGCCAATCTCACTTCCTTCAAGTGTGAGACATTTGCTTGAAAAAGTAAACCTCATGGCAAAGGTAGAAAAAAGCTGGGGGATATTTTCTCCAGCTTTTTCCTCTACTCTCTATCTAATGAATTATAAGTACTTGGAGAGATATTTTCCTGTACTGTGCTTCACACCTAAAATGCTCTGTAAAACTAAGACTTCATGAGGAAGGAACTGGTTTCAGTTACAATGTCTGGTGGGGTTTCCATTTTAACAGCGTTGGTAGCTGACTGGGATGCTGGTGTGAGCACATCTGTAAGCCAGTGTTGAGTGTCTACCAATTACAGTATTGTTGGGGCTTTAACTAAAGATTATGCTGTTCATATTTATATGACCCAACTTTATTTCTTTAGCCTTCTTTCCTTGTTTTTGTTTCACTGTCATCACTGTGACACCTGAAAATTGTACAGATCTACGTCCATGCTAGAGTGGATCACAGATGGCCTGAAAAGAGTCTTCCCGTCTGGACTGGTAATGAGAAAGCAGCATCTTCCTTCACTTCATGAAATCCCAGTTCTCCCCTTAGCTTTATTTTGATCTCCGCTTACATTTACTTCATCCTCACTACTGGTCCACGTTGATCAAATTAATTTTCAGCTGTTTTTCTGTCCTGACCATGAGTTTCCTTATGTACTAGTGATGCGACCCATACAGCTGGCTCAGGATACCCTGGCTGTGACAGGATTAAACAGCTTCTGTAAGAACGTAATAGGAACATGACTTTTGAAAGACAAAATTGGGATATCAGAATTGTCTTAAATTTTAAGCTAGCAAAAGTCTGGTATATATTGGGATTGTTCAGCAGGGAGATACTTCATAGCCTTTTGTGCTGTTGCTAAAACACACCTTTAATCTTTACACTTTCCTGTCAAGAGAAGGAAGGTGGAGGAAAGACAAGTATCAGTGGCGATAGGTTGAGTGCTTTGTTTCTGGTGATTTATACCCACAGCGGTTGATAGTTGTATTGAAGACAAACAGACTTTCTCAATCCTGCATTACTTTAATTGGGGTGAGACATTGTTCTGTTACTGAGCTCAAGACAAGCTGAAGTTCTCTGAGCCTCACATTTTAAAAAGTCATCCCCACACAGTGGTGAATGTGAGATCAGATTCTGCATAACCTAAACAGCCTTTCCTCTTCTGTCTGCTTGGACACCACCAGCCTTGCACAGCCTTATCCACTGCTTCCCCTACTTTGTAAGACTGTGCTGATCTCTGCTGATGGAGAATCACAATGTTTCTGGTGAGTCATGTGGTGATGCTCTACTCTTAGTTGTAAGAGGAGGGCAGGTAGATTTCTTCCTTTGGCCTACTTAGTGAGCTCCGTAAAAAAACCTCAGTCTCACTTTCTTTCTGCCCCTGAGTTATGTTCTTCTCCTGTGTGCTCCACCATAACTCAGTGGAGATGTCCTGAAATAAGAGTGAAAGAACTAGTGTTTTGCCCAAGGACATCTAACTGTGCTTGCACATGCTCAACCAGCTGTGTAAGTTGCCTGGCCTTGCATCAGTGTTACAGGCATAAGTAATTTCTGTCCCACAAAATCAAAAAACATTCCTGAGATGCTTTTTCTCTAACTTTCATTGGCAAGAAGCTGGGGCTTAGAGAAATCCTGTGACTTCTGGGTTGCTTTTGTGACAGAACAGCAGCGGGAGAAAGAAAAGCTAAGTCTTCTGACTGACAATTTCTCTCCATTTGTTTGTTCAGTGGTGAGCTCTGTTACATGCTGTGAAGTTGCATGCCCTCACTTGAAATTTCATCTTGGTAATGCCTAGAAAACAGCCTTACATTAGGACCTCTGTGCAATACAGTCTTTGTCCCACCTTGTTGACTGCCTATGCACTTTTTCATAACTTCTCTCCTCTACTAGTTCTCGTGAAGGGATTTTCTCTATGGTTCTGCATCATTCTTCAGCTGTTACAAGCATACACCTCAGAAAACAGTGCGTAGCCTAGAGTAGTGTGGGGACCCACCAAATTATATTATTTAATCATGAGAAATTTTCAAATGCAATGTTCTTATAATGAATGAACAGGATTTTTTTTCTCTAGAGTTTTAAATGACTATGTCTCTTGAAGTTTTAATGGGGAACCTGTTCTCTATAACAATTACATTGAAGTTTTCAGAAAGAGAAGGTCATGGTTTACTTAAAATGCCAACATCTAAAATACACTGAGGCTTTGCTTTAGTTTTTGATGAGTATTGCTCTGTGTTTCAGCTTTCAGGGATCTTTTCTTTTAATTTCAGTGTCACTATGGCTGGCTTTCAGCCAGCTTTTGCAATTTCAATGGAGTTAAGGAGAGCATCCTGAAGATAGTAACATAATTTATGAGACAAATTAGTAACAATGTGGTATAAAGCTTTTATTCAGAAAGTTTGAGTAGTGCATTATTTGCCAGTAGCAAAGTCACTTCAATGTAGCATATTCTGAATGACTACTAATAAAAGGAATATGCACCCCACTATGGCACATTTAGCTTATAGCATGGATGTGTAGTATATCCAGTATTTAGAAATTAGCATCTTTTAGTGGAGCTGCTTTTTTTTGCCATTACTTCTTGAACAAGCTAGGTTGCCCTAGTTCTGTTATCTGTTGTACAGCTGATTTCTTATAGTAACAGAATAAGTAAGCAAAAAGCCAACCTTATTCTAAAGCCCAAAGTCTTCAGATCAGGACTTTCTGTTCATATGAAGTGGGCATTTGTTATTTTGCATCCTGGTGTAAATTTTAGACATTGTTCAGACCACAGGATGTTGATAGCATAGAGGTCATAATCTTCACCTTCAGAAACATGAGACCTCTCCATTTGACCTTCTACTAGATGCTGTGGCCGTGCTTAGGGAGTGACTGTGGAAAAGAAAGAAAAAAAAAAAAAAGTTTTTTAATCATGGGAAATGTCTAGAAACCTGTATCACTTTGCGTTGATAAAATCAACATTGATAAATCTGATAAAATCAAATTGAGTGTTGATAAAATCAAATGCAGGGACAGAGAACTGTGTGTTGCTCTGGGGATGGCAGTGGAGGAACAGTAAGAACTCCATGTGAGAGGAGCCATGTGTCCAGTTCACCACCTCACCTCACCTCAAGGCAGTATGGGCAGGCTTCCCTGCATGTGCTAGCATCCAGCCTTGCTTAGCAGCCATCGCTTCCACAATGAAGGGAATGTGCCTGAGGATGATGACAGCTTGTTTGCATATCTGTGCATCTTATATTGACTTACTGCATACTCCCAGCTGGGAATACAAAGATTAATTCATCGTTCATCATGGTTATGTTCAGAGTTAGTTTTAACTCATATGTGACACAGTGTGTGTCTCCACCAACTAATTCTTGCTTTAAGCTGGGATGTGTTCTGGTGAATTAAGGGATCTTCATGAAAATTATTCAGTCTTGATTGAAGTGGGTCCTAAATGACAGTTAGTTACTGTTGTCCTCTGCAAGCCATCACAATAAGGAACTACCTGTGTGGTAAAAAGGTGCCTGTTGTTTCCGGCTTGAATATCTTGTAAGTCAAATTCTGACCATTAGGATGTTTCAATGGAAAACATTCTGATCATGTTCTGCCTTTATCTGCATGACTAAGAGCTCTGTGGCATCAGTTCTCTTTTCGGCACATGAATAATTGCTTCCCCATCTTGCTTTTGTTAAGCTGTGTAAATGAGCTCCTGATGATCTGTTCTCAAGATCAGATCATTCTAGTAATTTTTCCTTGAAACCATTTCAGATTTTCAGTCTTTTTTGTGTGTGTGTGTGCAGGCTGGGCTTTAGAGTAGGATGGGGGCTTCTGGTAAAAGACATGCCAGGGAAGTCCTTCCAGGGTGCCCAGGCAGCCAGGGGCCACTGGGCCAGACACAGGACCTAAATTAATCTCAGATTTTCAGTTTTCTGCACTAATGCACACAGGACACTTGTCAGGGTTGAGATCCTTAGGGCAGAGCAGGAAATAATACATTTCCAGGAAGGTTCATACACATTTTTGTGGTGGTGTTTTTTTTAAAAAAATAAATTTCACTGCATCTTCTGCACTCCATTTGTGGAAGGTGTCACCTGCCTTATCTGTTCAGCACACGAATGAGTGTAATGTTGTTGCTTCAGCTGACTGTGGGTTTCCAGACAGTACATGTTTCTTATTACAATAAAAAGTTGATCAATGTGAACTGTTGCAACTTGGAGAAGATGCTTGATTTGCTAAGCAGCATTATCTCCATGTCCTTCTTGTGCAAGGTTCTGAATCACAGATCAAAACCTTGCTTGGGACAGCTCTTATAAGGCACAATACTGATCTTAGTGAATTTGTGGAACTGTTCTATAGTAAGTCTGTGTCGTTGGTTGTGTGCCCTGTTTGAGAGGTGGAGAAAAATCCTTATTAAAAATGTGCTTGCCTATAGCTCAGTAGTTTTATTGTGGAATAAAAAGCCATTTAATGTTGGTTTCTAGCATATTGTCATAATTACACAGCTTGGAAAACCTTGCGTTAGATTTTTTCTTTTCTATTTCTCCCTTTCTTGTTTCCTTGCTCACTGCTGACAGGTGGTCATTTGCCCTATGGTCTTTATCAAGTATGGAAATGTGTGGGTGACTTCATTTCTAAATGGATTCAGAAGAGAGCTTCCACCCACTCAGAAATGACAGTCAAATGGGTTTATTAGCCATTGAGTTGCATGAACTTGCAACCCCTAGTGGCTTAGAGAATTGCTCTTTGAAACAAAAAGAAAGGCATTAGGATGTTTGGCTAACAAAGTGATTTGAGCAATTGAAGGTGTTTTTATGCTCCTCCTCCCCCCTCTCCCTAAATAAAGGAGCTACTTATTCCACAACTATATTCTAGGCTTTTAAAAATCTCTGTGGGATAATAAGAGCCAGTGCTGCCTTTTATGTGTTAAAATAACGCAGCAAACAATTGATTCTAAATTAAAGTTTGGAAGAATGAGTCAAATCCCTGTAGAAAAATAACATGTGGCTGAAAATGCTTCTTTTGTAACAAGGTGATGTCAGAATTCAGAGTTCTGAGTCAACGAAATTGTCATTGAGTCAACAAAAAAGTGCCAGACAAATGTGTAGCTCTGCTGCTTTCTTGCCCTGATTTCGTTGGAGATGCTTTTTCGAAAGCAAACTATCACCTCCCTCCCTGATGATGATGATTTATCCTAAACTAAGTTTATGTTCTGTTCCAAGTACCCTGCCAGGCCACCTAATTGGAATTAATTTCCTAAAGTGATAATTTTTTAAAATGATAGTGTTCAGGGAGAGGCAGGATCTTTGACAACTCTTGCAACTGTGCTTCTTATTCTGAGAACTAGGAGAAAGGTGTTTCGTGTCAAGACTAGGTAAGTAGGATGTTGAACAGATAGTAAATGGCAATGCATTTTTAACAGCTCTGCAAAGGAAGATTTAATCCTGGATTTACGGGTGAGGGGAGACAGAAGCATGGACAAATTAAGCCCTGCAGCAAATCAAGGCAATGTTTGAGATTCCAGATCTGTCCTGTGCTTTTAGACTGTATGGCTTCTACTGTTTCAATACTTGTTTTTCCCAAAACCAAGTCTTTCTAGAAATAGGTTAATCTTTCCCCTTCTGTCCATAGTGGGTTTACTCTCTCCAATTAAAGTAGTTGCTTAGAAATTAATTCATTACAATGGTTCATTTTCTGTGGTGGCAAAATATTGGGGAAAGCTCCTGGGCAGTTACAGAGGTAAGTATACCCCAGTTCACTGGGGAGCCACACAGGCAGGAGAGGCTGTGTCTCTTTCAGTCCTATGCAATTTTGCTAGATCTCCAGGCTTTCTCTGTTTCACATTTCTGTATTCCGAAAGTGTCACAATGAAAAATATGTTCCTCTGGGAAGAAGAAAAATGAACTTCCTGGCACTGAAATAGCATGCCTTTTGCTGCAAAATCTCTCTGCTCTGGATTTAGAGATTGAAATAAATGTCTTCGTAATTGGCAAATAAAAATCTGAACCCCCCTCCTGCAACTTTTTTTAGATGTAAGAATACTCCTTTTTTGGTCATGCCTGTGTTCATCTTCTAACAAAACATGTAAATGTTTCCAGATGTGAACTTAGAGCCCTCTCAGCTTTGATGAGGGCTGGTCAGCTCTCACCATCTGTTGCCTTCCCCACTTGACACATTACTCTTGTAACAAAGGAAGAGAGAAGACGAGGCACAGGGGATGTGACTGCCCCCTTGGAGCTGTGGTTGGCCCGTGGGTATGTGAGGATGCCAGACAGCACCCATAAGTCAGCCAGCAGGAATGGAAAATTCAAGTAAAATCCCTTCTAGGAGAGGGCTGTTGGCCCTCACTGGCGGGTCACCGCACTGTCCCTGTGCTATGCTGCGTGCCTGCTTACAGCTCTTTGGACTGGCAAACAAGGAAAGGGGCAGTAGCTATGGATCTGCTGTCATCTGCTCCCTACCTGCCAGCTCAAGGTTCTCCTGAGGCCCTGACATGCATAGGCTGGCATTCCCTGCCTCCAGCTTGCTCCTTGTGAGGTGGAAATGAGAGACAGGATGATGGACAGGCTGCTCTCCTACCTGCTGCTGACCCATGGGCTCATCTGTGCCAGGGCAGATACAGTCTGCACTTATTTGCATAGGTGGGTCTTCCATCTGGCATGAGAAGTCACAAAATCCACATAGTTAAAGCTGACGAGGAAGCATTGCATCTCTTAAGGAGGGGAGCCAGCCTTAGCTGGGCGAAGAACTGTTTCTTGACCAGGGACACCTAGCAAGCCAGAGACAGATTAGCCGAAGGAAAGCAGCAAAGCAGGCTTGTGAGGCACTGCAGACAAGTAGTACTTTTCTTTTTGTAAAGCTTGTCTAAAGCAGTTCGTTCCAGGTTGGCTGTGCTTACCTCAGAGCAGTGCAAAGGATATGCACAATGCTGCACATTGTTTCATGCCTCAGTATTTTATGATACTGTACAAACTGATGCCAGTCCTTGCATCCTGGCTGCACACAAAATCCATTCAGTCAAGGTAGTATACAGATAGTTCCTGATGCATTTCTCCCCCTATCTTTTATCCTATTTCCTCAGACAAAAATATACTGAAAAAGGGTTCGGTGGCTTGAAATGCAGCTGTATGGAGGAAGCAGGTGCAGGACTGGAACTTAACATGAGGCTTACAGAGGTGTCAAGGACACTACACTGCCCTTTAATAAATGCCGATTTATTAAAGTATTTGCTTTTTCAAAGTTCAGGCAGCTGAAACAAAAACAAATTGTATGAAAGGAGTAGGCTGTGTCCCGATGAATAATAAAACAGCTTTTTTACCTCATTTTTCTTTCAATGAAGTATACCATTGCTTGCAATTGCTAATGAGCAAAGTTCTTCCAAATCACAATGGGAAGGACAGCAATAGAAAAATTATTAGCCGTGTTTGTGCAACATGTCACTGCTGCTTCATGATTATATTTTGTGTGCATTTCTCTCAGGTGATGGTAGGACTTAAATTATACAAACGACTAGTATCCTTAAGCTATAAAATGTGTTGCTTGTAATTCTGCTTATCAGCAGAGGACAGTTATGCCTTAATTTATTACTTTAACTCAAGTTGTTTGGCAGCAATGCTGAAAGGTACTGTACACAGTTGCCAAGGCCCCCTAAATTATGAGTACCATAAAAATCTTTTCAGTTACTGAGAGAAATAAATGGAAAATGAAAAGGTCAAAATTATGGTATGAAAAACCATGAACATATTTTAATAGGTTTCATGTGCTTTGGTGAACAAGTCATCCTGATAGTCGCCCACAAGCCATAAAACAGGACTGGTCCTGTTTGGGGAATAGTTCACTGTAGTCATTTTGAGAGTAGCTGGTGTATCTCATACTTTTATATGTCAAAGCTTTAAAGATATCTGGTGGTGTTTGTTTCACATGTAATTGGGATTTCACTGGGAACATGTATTTCACTGTAATTCCGAATATAGAAAAGAGAGAAGGATGAGTAGGAAGAAAAACACTCTGTTAAAGAACATGGAATTACGTGTCTGATTCTGTAGGTTTTGCCACAACATGTATATCTTGGTATATCTTAGATCTTCTATGTTGTCCCATCACGTGCTGCTCTTCTAAATTTTCTGCAATATGGCCTTAAAAGGTGTAGCTTGTAAAGAATCTTCTGAGGTGCAGTTAGCTCCTGCTGTGTCTCTTCAAAAGTTTTGAAATACTGAGTGTGTTTGCAAGAAAGCCTAGATGTTACTGCATTGGTTGTGACCAAAGACTGTGAAATGGAATTTCTGGCATACAGCAGAGGAGTTATTTCCACAGGATGAGTCTCAGCTGAGTGGAGAAGTACTGCAGACTTCCCTGTGCTGATCAACAGCATATTCTGCTGGAGGTTTTACTTCTCAGGAAAGAGGTTTACAAGATGAAACCTTTAACTACTGTGGCAAGGAGTGTGTCTGAGTACTCCTTTTACCAATGATGTTGAAGTCATGAAGTCAAGTGGATTTGTTTGATTCAGTAAGATTCAGTTACTATCACACAGACCATCAAAAGCCTCAAAATGCCAACAATTCTGGTCACTTAGCCAATGCTGTAGATAATATATCCGGTTTTTTGCTTTAGTAAACTGTAGTTGTGAACCATTGGGAGCATGCGTGCATGCAGCAGTACAGTGACACAGAATATGTGATGCAGAAAAGTGTCAAATGCAATCTGCAATGATCTCTGGTTCATTCTGCTGCATGTTTTATATGTTGTTTTTCCATTGGTTTTCCTGTCTCTGTCAGGTTTAGAGTTGTTGCAGGCTGTTTGTAGAGAGGTAAGGCAAAATGCACGTTCTTTGTCATCTTGCTTTCAGTAAATGCACCATCTTCCATGCATGGTCTGTCTTAGGTGGTAACTTCTTTTAGGGATAAAATCAGCCAATAGAATGGAAGGGACTGACGTGATGAAGAGCAGAAGGGAGTAATTTTTGATTGAAGCTGCTCTTTTACCTGGAGAAGCAGATAACTGACTCCTATGACTGTACTTCAATGAAGCTTGAGGCATTTGGTTTCCTATTAATCTTTCCTACACACAGCTGTAAGCTGAATGTGTGTTGTTGAGGAACCTGAAATGACTGAATAACTCCTGGGAGCCTCCTTGGACCAGTTAGTCACTGTGTGTAAACACATGTCAGCGTGTAAAGTTGTATTGGGCTATTTTTATCAAAATGAAATGGGGAACTTGTTATCAGAGAGATCAGAACATTCAGTGATTAAACTTTGGCAGGTGAAAATGCAAAGGAATATACTATTCCATGAGACAGACTGATTGTACTTAGTGGCCTGTATGTTGCTATGATAGAGATATATGCCATGTTATCTGCATGATAAGAGGTAGAAATAGTGTTTTGTTCCATTTAAATATATAAGATGTAAGACTCAGAAGATCAAGGATAAGTGTTTAGCTTTCTCTGCTGGTATTTTTTGCAATGTAAAATTCACCTCCTCTAAAGAAATCTGAGAGCAATGTACTGACACAGAGGAAGTCTTGTAACAGACTCCCCTGTCTTGTCTGACAGTTTAATCAGTGCAGCAAGATTTTTTTAGTTGTTCTTTTGTCTTAGGTTTCTTTTGCCCGTGTCTCACTGGGTTTGTATCTGCCACTTTTTACCTGGGGAAACTGTCTCAAAAGCCATTTCTAACATGATGTTTACAAGGGCTCCCTTGGAGGCACAAGAGCGTTGGCAGCAGGAAAACAAGCCAGAAACATGGCTGTGTCTGGAAACATGCTAAACCTGAGAGTCTGCCAGCGCACAAGCCCACTGGATTTATTGCTTAAGAAAGGAGAACCCTGAACAGGAACAAGCATCCACGGAATGGACTGGCACACCATTGCAAGGGAAGGCACAAAGTCTCTTGGGTATAAATTCAGTAGATTTATGTTCCTAACTACAGTATTGGACTTGATGATTAAACTGTCTACTTTTGCAAACTCTGTCGTTTGAAGACTTTGGATGGAAAAAACCTGTCCCTGTAAAATTCCTTTCATGCTGCCAGTTTTCATTAGGAGCCTCTCTTGGTTTTACCACCAGAGAAGCTGAGTGGATTTTTTTCTTGTTTACTTCCTTGTGTGGTTATTATCTATGCCCATAGTTTTGGGAGTGTAGTTGAACTGACTGAGCCTGCGTGGGTGAGACAGCATCGAAGAATCCAAAACAGAGCTGTCATTTGCATAAATAGTCCTGACTGCCCCAGCTTGAAGTCTTTATGGGTTACAAGGTCTGTCTGCGTAGGGAAGAGCGGGTTCCCCAAGCTTTTATCAGATCACCTTTCTGCCTCGGTGCCAGAACTCCTTTCTGAAAGGAGCTTTCCTGGTTTTCACCAGGAAAAAGTGGGAAGTTGTTGTTAATACTTCTATCGGTGTAGAGAGCATGAAGGTGCTGATGGAGGTGGAACACAGCAGGACTGAGCATGGTTCCCCAGGGCTGGAGAAATCTGTGGTGGTAGTTCTGCCACAGACGACAACTGCCATTTTGGACAATTTGCTTGAAAATCTACCCTTTTTGCTTTTGCTTATTTAGGTAGCAAATTCTCCAGGCTATGAATGATCTCATTGTGATGATATATTAGATAGGAAAAGTTCCAGCTGTTGGTTCTGTCTCTTGGTGCAAACATAGTATTGATATTTCATTATGATCCTCACGTGTCTGTGAGAAAGTGACATTTAAGAGGTGACGTTTGCATTTATGGAAGTGTTTTTCAGAAATGCTCATTTTTGACCCCACTCTGCTCCCACTTGAAGTCAACAGGAGATTTACCTTTTACCTAAACAGTAACAGAATTAGGCTCAAGGGGAGTGAATTCTAAAATGTTGCCTTTTTGCAAGATAGGAAGAGTCCTGATGTACCTTGTGCCTGGAAGACTGCTCTGTGGTGATCTACTGATATGATGGCATCCTTTTTGTCACCCCTTAATTTATCTTTTCCTCACCCATCTAGCTGAAAGTCAGAGAAATATTCACTAGGTAACTAAAAATGTGGTTTTAAAGAAGTAATGCTAATTACACCCCTCCCCAAATAGTAGGTGCATTAAGAACTATCACTTTTATAAAAGCAGTCTCTCCCGTCACTTCTAAATGTTCTGCTGCTGGTGGCAAACAATAGACTGCTTAAATTTATTCACTTGGTTGCAATATCTAGTTATAACCTTTATTGATTTTTTTTTTTTTTTTATGTTGCAAACGTACTACCTTATTTACAGTAGGTGGAAGTACAAGTGCAGTATGTCGCAGCACGCATCATGTGTCTGGTGGGTGTGATACGAGAGCAAACAGATAATTCTTAGTGTTCCTGAGTGTGTGTGTGTTTAAACACAGCAGAGATGATCAGGAAGAAGTATGTGTTTCTTTGGAAACTGCGATTTCTTCACACCGTTTAAGACAAAAATGAGGTGGAACAGGATACTTTTTTGGGGTGTGTGTGATAATTTAGTTCCTGATACAGTTTTGACAGCTTTGCACAATTATCAGTTACAGCTATGCAAAACTTTTTCCAGTACTTGGCAGCTGTGCTTGTAATTTATATTAATGACTTTTTCTTAATGTTTGTGACATGTATTGGACTGACCCTTCTTGCAAGTGAAGTTAAACTCTATTTACACAGCACAAACAGCACAGACAGGATCAAGGAGACTGTCTCTAGGTGTCTGTGACATGACACATGCTCACCTTGACCTGGAATGACAAGCTCTGCAGCTTTAGTTTCCACAACCACTCAAGTCTTGGCCAGCCTAGCTAATAAGAATGCCTTTTTTTTTTTTTTTTTAATGGAAAAATTGCCAGGGAGAAATAGATACCAGACCAATGTCAGAGATCAGCCGTCTGAGCTGTACTGCAGCTCATCTGCACAGAGGAATTGCACTGGGTAATTCTGCTGCATGAGGCAGCCCTAAACCGCTTGCTGGGATTTGGTATCCTTTTTCCATGTTGTGGGGTCACTTTATTTCAGAGGAAAATGTAGGATAAACACACTTGAAGGGAAGTGCAAGACATTGTTTATATTAAGTGTGTTGCCAGCAGTAAAACAAGCCTATCCATTTCTCTTGACAAAGTGCAGTCTCTTGTAAGATCAGTGCGTTTAAAGAACATATTCTGCTGCGCAACATATTAAAGGTTTCCACGGAGATACCAAATTGCAAAAGACATTTGCTACTTTTTAAAAAAAAAGTTTTCTTGATGACCTTTGCCTATGAAATTTCAAGATTGTAGACAAGGGGGAAAAGTTAAAACCTGGGATTATTGGAGCTTCTGTAGCTCTCTGGGTTGTTAATTTGCAAGTGTGTGCTGCGAATAACTGTTCACTATATTCAACCAGATTCTTATTTAATAGAGCTCTGCTCATGTCAGTGGAGTTCATCCAAACCCATCCTTTGTATGTTTTTAGTTAATCTGTGCTAAAAGCATCCTTTTCTGTGGCCTGCACTGAGGCTGTCAGCCAGTGTCCTGCTGTGCTATTTCATCCACTACTTGAATGAGTTATTGATCCACAAAACAGTGTTATGTGATGTAGTTGTCCTCAGCTCCTTGACTCAGCCACTATAATATGAATGGGTCACCCAGCGTTAAGAACACAGGAAGCCCCACGGTAGACTCAGAAATGCTGATTCAGATCTTGCCATGGCACAAAAGGTGCCCAGCTAGTTAGGTGGGCTTGACTTCGAGTAAAGCTTTTGGGCTGCCCTGGTGAGCGCTGTCCCACACAGTGAGGCCGGTCTTTGCAGAATTCATCCCTCCCTTCCCCACCTGTACCTGGCAAACACTTCACTCAAACTTTACCATCTAGGTCTTCAAAATAATGTAGGCGTTTGAAATAAAAAACAATTCAGTAAGGTTTAACTTCTGTGAGTACCGAAGCATCCTGTGACTACTTTAATCCCTTGTAAGTTGCCCACTTACCTGGCCTCTGTTAATCATATAGCCATAGATATTAAGCTATAACTTACTTCAGTTAGACACTGTTGTTATTTTAGAATCCTGCAGCATACAGTAAGGTCCTGGCCTGGCTAATGGCTTCTCTGCAGAGCACTGGTTCACATTTCACTTGTGGGTGGTATTGAGGATCCCTGAAAATTAGGCCATATAACATCTGGCTAAATGTATTATTCAGATATGGCCTTGCATCTTGTAAGACCTGTCTCTTACTCACTTAGTCTATCTTATGTTATGATGCTTTATCATCTAATTTTTGCAGAAGTGTTTCTAATTGAAAGTTTGTGTGGGTTGTGTGATGGGTAGATCTCTGCTGATGGCAGGAGAGAAGGCAAACAAATGTATTACAGATTGCGCAGTAACAGCAGATGATAATACACCCATCATAAAAACTGACCAGCTGTTTACATCAGCAGTGGCATAACAACACCTCACGAAGATAAAGTGTGGGAACAAACAGTCCACTGCCATGGAAAGTGCTGGAGGGATGGGGAATAATTACTGCTGGTTTTAATCTGTGGGGCAGTCAAAATGAATATGGTGACAAAGCAGTTAAATTTGCCTGGGAAGCTATCAAACTAATGAACCCAGCAGGAGCAGTTCGGCCTTGCTGTACAGATGGCTGTACAGGGATGTTACTTTGTCGGAAAAAATTAATATTAGGTCTGCTGCTAACTGATGAGCTATAGGAAGCTTCTTTAGCAGAGACTCCTTTCTGAGTGCATGTTTAACTTTGCAAGACAAGAGCTGTCAGGAAATATGTTAACAGGCAAGAAAAAATGCTCCTGAGAGTAACACCTTACTATTTCTACCTAATGATGAGTTCCAGAAAATGCTTAGGAAAAATGAACTTTGTCAAACTTGAGTAGCCCAAAGTAGAGGGGTTAGCCTCAAAAAATGATGCTAGCTTAAAACAGCCCAGTTCATAGCTGCATGTAAAAGCAATGCTCAATGGTAACTGTGACTGTTGTGATTTTAAAGATGGATGAAAGTGGAGTGGAAAAGTTAATGATGGGTTGAAGCTCCATTGTTGTTATTCCATCCTTTCCAAGGGAAAGATAGTGGATGAAAATCTACTCCCAACATTTTGCATTGCCCACTGTCCAAAACACGTTCTGTATAGAAATGTATTGACGTTGTGGTTTTCAGTTCCTTTAAGATTCTCAGTTTGTAGCAGCTTTTCAGTCAGCTGTGCTTCTCAAGCCATACAAAGATCTTACGCGCTGGTACTGCTGGCTCAGGAAGGGGAAAAAGTAAGAAGAAAAGGTTATGAGGAAAGGGAAGCTGACTGAGAAAGGACATTCGAAGATGGGGCAAGCAGAAGCTGAACTTAGTGCAGAGAAATGGGAAAGTCAGGAAAGAAGATGAGGAGGGGAGAGAGTAATCTGAGCACCAGGTAAAGGGAAGGATCTTGCTGCTGGGTATAGCTAGCATAAATCTTGTGTGGTGCTGTTCTTTATTCAAATTCATAAACCGGCATAGTGTCTTTTTGACTATAAGCTCCGTATAATGACTATAAGCTCCATTTTGGATACATTCAGAGAAGTATTTCCTAAATAAATAAAAGAATTATTGACATACCTGCTTTAAAACCTCAAACCAGCAAGTAGGAATTTAACATCACAGTTCCCATTTTACCAAAAGATACGTGCTGCATGAAAATAAACAGACCAATCTGGATTTCACAGGTCTTTAAGCCTACCAGATTAATTTTCATTTTGATCTCCAATACCTTGAGGCAGTTTTGTACCTCTACAAAAACAGTACCAATCCTATTTTGCTGGCCTGCAGATCTGGCTGAAACTTTTAAACTATCTGAATGAGGCCTGTAGAGAAATGAATATATTTTTGATATACATTCCTTGCTACATTGAGTTGCATCACCTATGTAGGGAGAACTACTTACAATTATTTTTTGGGGGGAGTGATATTTTTTTTAGACACCAAAACAATGTGGAAGTCACAAATTCTAAAACCTTTGAAGTTCTCAAAAATACACGTTGTTTGGAAAAATTTATTGGAGCCTCATTCCTTTTGCACCTTGGTTGGTTTTATATGTCTTGAAGTAGGTTGTCTTAATGTATTCAGATATTGGGAATATTGTAGCTGCTTGTCCCTTTGAATGAGGGTGCAAACTTAACCACCTTCTGGATGTTGAATAGAAAAGTCCCACGCCTGAAACTTCTTACGGTTTCTCATGGGCCTATGATTTTAAAAGGATCCTTCAAAATACTTGCATTTTTTGATTGATCCACACTGCTAAGGTCAAACATCATCAATCAGCTTTGATATCAAAAGAACTTTTGAACACTTAACAAACCCCTTTATGTCTCTCATAAATGTCCATTTCTCTCTGCAGTGATGTTTTTGACTTTCAGAGATGAAAGCTGTGGTCTTTTTATTGTTTAGAAAATGCTGTTTGATATCTTTGAGAAATTTGTTTGACTTTCAACAACTTGCTGCTCTAGTAATCTAGTTAACTGTGTTTATACCAGAGTGGGCAAAAAACGGTGATTGTATGTTGCATGTAAATGAATGTTTACCCTTTAACTAGAGAACAGAAATTGTTTGATAATCAGGGAAAACTTCTATTTGAAGTTTTAATAAATAATTTTTTGTTTGACTAGATGACCTTTAGATAAGAAAATTTAATGTTAAAAATAATTTCTTTTATTTAGAAAAGATGTAAAGTATTTGGAGTAGACTTTTTGAGATAAATTTCTAATCCGAATTAAATCCTTTATTTAATTTCTCATTTCAAGCCTTTCAGCTGATTAAGACAGCAAAGATCCATAGACAACAGTCCATGAATCTAAAATTACTCAGGGATGGTAACAACTTTGGACAGGTAAACTCTGAGCATATGGAAGCCTCGTTAAGGGCTCACTGGGGTGGGAACTATCACTGTTGTGCTTAAAAGATGGTTTCTAAACACCATGCTGTTGTCATTTGAGTGCCTCAAGACCCTAACTGAAATGTGGGCTTTGTATCTTCAGTGTCAGCAATATCATAGAGAGGAGCTGTGTATGTTCTGTCATATTTACACTTAAAAAGAGGAGAGAGGCAGAGATGAATAGGTGATAGGCAGAGAGTGAAGTGATTTGCCTGGAGGTGCAAGCAGAGTTAATATTCAAGACTAGATGTTCAGTGCCTTATTTGTAGTGGGACTTCTTAATCCAGTGGTGCTTGTGAGGTCCAGAGCCACCTCAGTCCTGGTAGACCTCTGAAGGCTATTTTTATAGTCTACTCCTCCTTCATCAGAACTGCTGCTTGTGGACACAGTAGAGTAAAGCTGTTGTTTGAAGGTTTTGCTTGTATTTCTCTCCAAAGGACAGATGGCAGCCAGTGTTACAACAAAAGCCTCAGTGACAGTCAAATGCATCCAAGTATGCCAGTTCTAGATGCCTATCTCCATTTAGCCATAACTTTTTTTTGGTCTTTTCTTGTTTTGCTGAAGGTGCAACTTCCAGGTTCTGGTTTGGCTTGGTGGACTTGGAAACCTGCTGATTTCAGGGTGTACAAATTCTGTACTGAATCGGAATGAGAATTGAACATCTGCCTGCATCAGGGGACATCTGATTTTCTGGCACTGTTCTTATTTTTAATCACATTAGAAATAAATTTCAGGAAGTATATAGCCCAGAAAGTCTATGCTTGTGTATATGCAGCTTGCATATATGTTGTCAGATTTGCATAGACAGGTTTCTATCTGTATGACTGTATTCCCTGATGCAGAGTTGAAGTTTTTAATTGTAGCTTCATGTTGTTCTTGCAGTGGCAGACTGAATGAGTCTGAGCACTCTGCATTGTGTTTGTAAGTGCCATTTGTTGGCTCTTTTGGATGAAATCCTTGCCCTTTGACACTCCTCCAATTTCAAACTGCTACTGAGAGCTGTAAATGCCCTAGTTCCTTTTGTGGCTGCAGCAGGATCCCTCCAGCATAAAAGCTTCAGAGGGCGGTGATTTTACAGGCAAGGCTGATGTGATTAGATGCATCTGTAATCCATAATGCAGTACGGACTCTAAACGGTGCTGTGGCCTAGGACATACTCACAAGATTACCATAATTCAGAAAGGCCTAAAGGTCAGAGCAGCCAAAGGAGAGCACAAGCAGGGGTGCCAGCAGATGACACAAAGTCCCTTTACTTTGTCCTGTCCTTAGGCTCTGAATTCTGAACCACTTCTCTTTATGGATGTAGAATGAAATCTTGCCCTTATTTCATTCCCAGAATAATGCATAATGCTACAAAATTACATCAGTTTCTTTCCAAAACTGTTGCAAAAGTCTTCTCAGTGATAGCAGCTAGAGTACATCATTTAAGAAATTCATCTTGTGCACAGAAAAGGCAGAAGCTCATCTTGTGTTAGCAGCTTTAAAGTGACTTGTATGACTTCTTACTATTTAATTAACTTAGTGTTTAAGTGCATGTGAGAAATTAAGGTATTTTTCTCTGACACAGGGTGGGTTTTTTTTCCTCTTAAGAGCCTGAATATTATTCATGTGATAAGCTGTAACAAATCTGTAATGAGAAAGATGAATATAGAACAGTTCATTAGTTTCCTTTAAGAGCCGCGATACTGTAGATATTTGTTAATTTAGACTGAAAAATTAGTCTTGAGCTCTGTGTGGAGAAGGACAATGTAATCAATCTTGTGCCTTTGTGCAGGCATTCCTTTCAAAGGCTGCAGAGCACAGGGTCCAGCTATTCTGTGTCCATAGCTGTATTTCTCGTTCTTGTCAGGTGCCAGTTGCATCCCCTGGAAATGCCTCTGTATTCAGTGCACATGTTGAATGTGCAGCCTGTTGCTTCTCAAAAAGACCGTTCCAGGTTTTAATGAAAATGATCTTTTCGTGTGCAACCAGTTGAACATACTGGGTATCAAGGACAGGTTCAAAGTCTGAACTCGATAAAACTTCAGATCTGAACAGTGGGTTGGGAATTTTAGAAGGCTTAGAAGGGTTTTCCCCCATGACAGCTTGTGACAATGCCATTCAATAATAATTAAAGGATAATGTTAGAGACCCACAGCTAATCTTGACAAGATGGTATTTTTTTTTCTTCACGCTCTGTGAGCAATTTGAATGCCATTCCTTTCTCCTCTTCAGAAATTGTTTTTATTAGCATTTCCAAAATATGCATTATAGGAGACTGTAAACATTACTGGGTACCAATCTAGCTGTGGTTCAATACAAACTAAAATTACCAGCATCAGCAATAAGCAGAGAGACCATAAAAGGGAAATGAAGCAGTGCTGCATATTTGCGTAGGGGCAAGGTCAAACGTCAGAGACGTTCCAGCCTCTCTGCTGAGGAGGAGGAGGTGATTGAAAGAGTGAGACACTGGGATTTTATCTGGCTTTAGTGAACATTTGGAGGGAAAGAAAAAGCAAAATACTAGCTCTTCTTAACAGGGGGCATAATGCAAGTGGGATGAATGGCCAGTGTGTTATGTCAGGAAAGGTAAATTCATTTACAAAGGAGACACCGTGACTTAGGGTACAAGGGAAAGGCCTGTGGGAGGCAGAAAAACTTTGTCATGGGTCATGTTTGTTTTTTCCATTCACTGACTTGATATCCCAGGCAGGCCTTATGATGCTGCTTTGTAGGGCAGGGTGCATGCAGTATGCTCCATGGATCAGAAGTACCTTCGGTTAATACCCGATGGCACTGCCTGTATCCACAGTGCTGCAGCAGGCTGGGAAGGGCTGGAGTTCGAGGGCAGTGCTGCTCTCTGCCTGTGCCGTGCATCTGCCCTGGGGCTCGGGACCTCATCCCCAGTGAAGGCACAGCTGCAACCCCTGAAGCTCGGTAAAGCTGTAAGTTAGGGGTCCTCAAACTGAACTACATATGCTGTTAGCAGCATGCAAACCATTTAAAGGCAATATGCAGGATTTTTCAGACCTGTGTGCTGTGCCACCTTTGCTGAGGAGGGTATGAAGAACATCTGTGTGGGCTCTGCATCCTGTTGTGCAAGAGAAGACAGGGATGCCCTCTGTCACTGCTGCCCTACTGCTCCCACAGGCTCTTCTCCCGTGATACCTAGGAGGGGCCTGGTGACAAGTGGCGGTGGATGGTGATACTTTTCATTGCAACAAGCAGATTCTAGGAGTTGATGTCTCTCTACTGCCAAGGTTTTGAGACTTTTGAATTTGAACTAGGGTTTAAAGAAATCTGCTCTGACATGGGAAGGGGGAGATGCTTTCCTTCATCTTGTTCTTTTCTGTAAAACCACAGCAAGTTTTTTTTCAAGGAGAAACTGGTCCAAGTAGTTACTGCTAAATAAACTACTTTGCAAGAGTAATTTTCATATTCTGAAATGGGTATTGCACTTTAAACCTATGTCTCATTCCAGAATCAAGGCTTTCTATAGATAAAACTTCTGAGGGAGAATAACCCTAGAAATACTGAAATTGGAAAAACCAAAAAAGACAGGAAGCTGGGAAAGCAAATGAAACAGACTGAGACAGCAGTCCCTGGCATAAGAATCCTAATGCTCAGTGAACCATAGTCCACTGTTTATGCTTGTACTGGTTTGCACTACGAAGTCTCGAGCACCTTGTAGTACGATGATGAGAGAGAACCGTAACAATTGATAACGCAGTTGTCTCAGCCTGCGATAGGTAACTCATCTTAAACTGCAATTTCATCTTGTATGCAGGTGTGCTCACAGGTCTTGCTAGCTGGAGGCTCTGTGGGCACTTCGCCAGTGCTATCTCTTGAATTTGCACTCTCTTGTTTATTTGATCACTGGATGGTCTTGGGATAGTGGATTTAAGCTCTTCTTCTGTATATGGGGTAAGAAAAAAATTGGGAGAAGCGTATGTAAAATGGAATGCAAGGGATGTTTTCAGGTCATCTCTTTACGGCTGATTGATTGTCCCCGCTCTTGAGCAATATGGCTACCTGAAGACCTTTTTTATTTATAGGCAACCTCATCACTGCTTAGTTTGTGGCTTTATTTTACTGCACCTGTCATCCATCTGCCCACACCTCCTCCCACATGCAATCACAGATACAAAATGGTTCTGTTACACAGACCCAGATTGCATTGCAAACAGATAGGCTAAAATTACAGTTCAGCATGGTACAGATGATTTGTAGCTACAGTGCAGCGGTCTATCATTTCAAGTTACTGTAAGTGTGTGTTGCTGGAGGGGATTTTAATTCTGGCAGTTAGACACACCTTTGCTGCCAGTGGGGACTGTGTGCATGCTGAGCTCTGTAATCCAAAGGAAGGATGGACCTGGACTCCCAAGTGCCTGCTCTGATCGCCTTTTAGCATCATAGCCAGAGTGTGAGAGGGCAGGATGGTACACAAGCAGCTGCACCTACATCAGTGTAACTCACCTTTTACAGTAAGAACCCTATTGCCAAACTCTGCAAATGTTGTTTCTTACCCCCAGTGGGGAGCCATGGACGCTAGGAAATAGGCTGGAAAATGCACAGCAGTGAATCTGGTTTTGTGTGTGGCATGTTCAGATGGTTGCAAGTGGGAAGATCAAACCCAAAGATGCATTACAGACAGGTTAGAGACTGGGCTTTCCACTGACACAGATGTTGCATGTTCCTGATGGTTTTCCAAGGTCAGTAGATTAACGTATTTTTCCAAGACCTAGAAGGAATTACATGTTTAAAATGTGTTCACTGTCAGTTGCAAGGTTGAGCTAGCCTAGGGGAGACTTTAAAAGTTCCTCTGCTTGTGACGAACAAGGGGGCTTTGTTTTGTAGAGCTGTCAGTATCCTACATTAATTTGTTCCATCATGCCAACAAAAGATAAAAAGTAGAACTTTGAGATTTTTGTTAAATATATGCATATTGAGGGGTCCAGGGAAGATTGTTGTTGATTCAGTCTGTTTCTTTCATTGTTTTCCTGGGTTAAATCTAATTCTCCTGTGCTTGAGTACTGTGCTACAGTAATAATATACTAACTATACTGACAGTGAAGACAGGTGACTGACACTGCCAACTTCTGTTGGGTGTCTTATAGAGATCTGCACAAGGCTTGTGTTGTTGATGGTTTGCTAATGTGAATACATTTTCTTTAAACACTATAAAACCTTCTAATTAGCTTGTAAATAGAGCACTACATTTTGAAGAAGGGAAATGTTAAATAAACCATAATATTTAAACCAGGTTTTATTTCTGGCAATTATTCAGACTCTAAAGATAAAGTCTCTTTTATAAAACTACAGTGAGAGCCTATTATTGCAAGTCTTTGTGTAAATTTATACTTATCTATAGTCAGAGAAAGATGGGCAGGAGAGAACAAGAGAAAGGTGAGGTGTTGTGTCTAAGGAGGCAGGGCTGATAGGGGACTTTTCTGAAAGAGTTCCACTTCAATGATAGTAATCCTTGAAGGTAATTTGCATTGCTGCTTGGCACTGAACTGACCTCACATTATCAGTCAGCTTTTGGTAGAATTAATTCCCTTTCTTCCCAGATGAAGGTGGTTTTGAAAACAGAATAGTTCAGATAATCCTGATTCTTCCAGACCAGTCTGGCAGCCACAGCGTGTTGGCACCGCGTTTACATCTCCTTCTGTCTTGAAGGAAGCTGGTGCACAACCAGTCCCTCTAAGAGAGGGATGGTACTACCTGCGCTCCCTACAATTTGTGTAGAGCCTGGTCATACTGGAAATGCTGGATTGTTAAATGGGGAAGATGGGACAAGATCTAAAATGTACAGGTGGCTCGATCACATGCTTGGAATACCTCCATTGTCTCGTGTGGAGAAAGACTCTTCCTTTCTTAGAAGTCAGAAATACTTGAATTGGGAAAAAGTCTCAGTGCATGCTTCAGAGATGCTTTGCAGATCTTCATTTCCTCCCTTCTTCAGAAGGATGAATATAAGCATTTGTGGGACATGGGATTTTTTACAATTGTATCACATACAAAGTATCAAGTGGGGTTAAGAAGGGAAAGCCTTTGTGCAATAGTGTAATTCCCCTTTCGCAGCTCTGATCCCTGAGAAGCTGGTGTACCTGATCTGCCTCTCCATGCTTGTACAGACCTACATAGGTGCACAAGTCTGTGTACAGGTCTGGAGATGTAAATGTGGGGAAGAGGACTGCACTTTTCAGGCTCATTAGATGCTAAATAATGCCTTCAGAACAACCTGTAGTTTTGTCAGAGGTTTTGAGGAGGAAAAGGTTCTCCTTGCAAATAATTTCCAAACATATTTCAAACATATCCTGTATCTGGAGGCAGGATTATTACCTGTTTCATGTACAGTTAAATGATCTCAGCTCGTTGCACATTAAAGTCATCTAGCCCTCAAATATAAATATACTCTAAAAAAGCAAGATAAAAATACTGGAAGAACTGAATAGGGCAATGCAAGAAAAACATGATGAAAATCTTTCTCTGTTAGCAAATTGGTGTAGAATATGGGTTGCCACAGTGGGGGGGTGGGGGGAAGATTGAAAACCACCTCTGGGATTTTTTTTTAATTATTTTATTTATTTATTTATTTTGTATCATGGAACTTTCACTGAAATCAGTACAAGTTTGTTTTAAAGTTGCCTTGTCAGAAACGCAGACTAGCTGCTTTCACCAGTGTATGCAAAGTGTTTCTGCAAATAAAAAGCAGCCACTTCCCTCCCTCATCTCTCCCACAAAAAAATGTAAAATTTGGAGAGGTTTGGTTTTATTTTTCTTTGTGGTCAGTCTGCTGTGACTGAAGTGTCTGGCAGCATGAATGCAGTGAGTGAGATTTCTAGATATGAAAGATCTTTTCCCCTGTAAACTGCTTAAATAGGTACGTTCATTATCCTGTGGAATGATGCAGTCTGGAGTCTCTCCATGCTCTCCATCATTTTCTGTTACGTATGTGGAAGTATCTGCCAACTACTCCACCACTAATTTTGTAATTCATTTAAATAAATACATTCTTGTATCTTATGTGGGCTGAGCCAATGCTTTTTTAGCTGAGCAGTCCCTCTGCAAAATTTTACACATTCACAGCTCAGCACTTCTCACTCTCTCACAGACTTGTATGTCTAAACAGATGCTTAATTTTTCAGTGGAGTAAACACTAACTTAATCCCTGTTTCTGACAGCTCTTGCTTACTCTAATGCAGAACGATTTAGAGTTAATCTTGCTTGCCTGATTTAAGAATGAAGCAGTTGTTCAAGTTAGGGTGAATAATTCATTTTTCAGAGTTCTTCTGAAGGGTAGATGTTAATATTGTGAAGCTGCAGCTGATGTTACAAAAGCCATTCACGTTAAGAGACCAAATTGCCACTTGGCATGCTGAAAAATTAACCCGATTTACAGCATGGGTGAAGATGAACTCTCTCTGGTGAAAGCTATATTTAAACCACCAATGAGATAATTGTATCTTGGCCTTCCAACACATCTTATGTAGCACAGATGTGACTGCTTTTTCTTCATAAATGAATACAGCTCTAACAACTTCTGAAAAATTGTTTGTGCTTGTTTTTCTAGATTTTATGCATTTTTATCAGAAAAGTCTGAAATAAAAAAAATAAACAATGTAAGACATGCATACATAATGTGTCATCTGAGGATTAAGCCACAAGATAGGCAAAGCAAAGCCAGTGGATCCTGTTTATACATGAACAAAACTTTGGGAGAATTAGTGCGAGTCCCCTTTCCGAGCAGGATGAGTAACCATTGTGGGTGCAGCTGCTTATGAACATAGTGACTGTGCAAATTAATCGAAGGAGGAAACCTCATCTTTTAATTTATATTATCTTATATGGAGGAGTCAGGTAGCTGCGCAGGCAAACTGGGGTCATTTCTATGTGATGTTATAAAAAAGGCCTATGGTCTTTGTGTCTTGCACAACATAATTTTGAATGTAGGGTTTTTAACTCTGTTTAAATCAGCTGCAGGACCTTGCAGCAATTGCTACTCCTGCAATTGAGCTGAGCTTTCCCGAGCAAATTATCCACCAAAACAATGCCTTTGTGTTTCTAGTAGAACTGGAACAAACACATCTCTTTTGTTCCCTTGTTTGTGCACGATCTGTGTAAAGGTGACAGTGCAGAGCCTGGAATTGCTTTCATCCAGGCTACAGGAAGATCCTGGAAGCACCCACCACCTTGTCTATCCTTCTGCCTCCCTGCTGCCCTGCCTTTCTCTAATTTGGGGAAAATGGCAACCCAAGTTTGGTGTCTTGTGCCAGGTAAGAGTGGTGGAAAGGTATTTGAATCTCATACCATGGTGTCACCAGGCCAGAGCCATCCTGCCCAGCTCAGCTGAGCTATCACTGGTAGTCACAGGATGAAAAGAGAGTGAGGAGGCATAGGGCGGAGTGGAGCATCCCCAAGGGAACTGGTATTTGTTTACTGTCATGGGGTTTTCTCTCACCTTTCTTTCCTCAGCTCTTTGGTCTCACAGCTGTTCTTCAATAGGTGTTGGTAAGCTTGATGGCTTCCAGGAGCTCCTGAGCTTATTCTCTTCACCAAGAGGTGCTTTCAGTATGTCTGTATAAAGGTTGTGTTCAGGCCTTGCCCCTTTTTGAGACTTCCCTCTTTGGGAGAAACTAGCAGGTATTTAGACCATAAATGTAAACATTTGTTGAGGAGAGAAGATGTTATAATACATATTCACTTGTGGAATATATGTAGGTTAAAAAACAGATTATCTTCCCATGTAAAGAACGTCCTTGTCAGCTTAAGCAACCTGGGATGCAATTGCAAGGAAAAAAAGATGCCCTGTTCTTATAATAGTATCCAGTCCTCCCACCAATGTGTCAGCTAAAGAGCACTTTCTGTACTCTGCATACCTGCAGATGTGCCCAAGATTCTGTTGTTTAGCCACTGCTTGCAGGTGGAAGGGGTTTTATTGCATGTCATATTTACAACTACAAAATGTTACAAATCTAAGGCTTTCTGAGAATGTTTTGGGTAGCTGTGATACATTAAGATATTCTTAGTCTCCACATGGTGCAACTACGTATCAGCTCTTAAGTAACACGTACCTAATTAAATGCTGATTTGTTTTCTATGTAAGTAGTTAAATTGGGCAGAAACTCTTAGTGAACTTCTCAAAAAGATGATGAAAATGCAGCTGTTGAGTTGAAGCTGTTGGACTTATCCACAGATTTGTTCAGGTTTGTCTAAAAAGAAAAACAGCATGAGAGGAAATGTAAATTGCATTTTCTGTTTTGTTTTGAAGTGGTGTCTTTACCTCTAAATTGACTTGAATCTTAAAAAGGGATTTGGATATCTGAAGCCAATAATAATAATAATAACAACAACAAAGCAGTCACTTTGTGAACCTCAACCAAAAGAAAAAAAAGACATCTTTGGATAAGATTTTTGATTATTTGGTTACAGCTTTTTCAAAAAAAAGAAAAGTCTTTGATGCATGCAGCTCCATACATAATTGAGTGACTGAATGTCCAGGGAGCTTATGTCCCAAACTGAAAGCAAAGGAGGCTGAATTTGAAAAGAGTTGCTCTCTCAGTTTTTATTAGAAAAGGAACAAACACAAGGGTAAAGCAGCCTATGAAAAGTCAAACAGCAAGTTGGTAGCAGAACTGAAAACGTCATGCATTTGAGTGTCTTGATCACTTCTCCCCCTTGCCTCTGAGGTAGAGGGAAACACCTGTCTGTAGCTGATAGACTGAGCAGAACTTGTCTTCGTGCCTATGCACGGTTTAGTAGAAGGGTTGTATTAAGGCTCATTTCTTATGCTATGGTAACTCTCCCACCTCCTCTCAGTCACAGCACATTGGCAGTCATTTATGCAAAACTGAGTTTTGTAGTGGTGTTCACTGGTTATAGTCTCTTAATGCTATTTAGTGTCTGCAGGTTAGGATGAGAATGAATACTCTGTGGTCATATATATGGTGTTAGGTGTTCTCCATTAAATACCGATATTAACTGCAATTATGGGAAAATCAGATTTCTAAGGCTGCAAATGCTAGTTCTGAGACTTGCCATTCAGTGGGATGTTGGTGTAGATTTACACTATGGGGGGAATGCTTTGCAGTTTCTAGCTGTCTACTTGTGGGAAATACCAGATCCTCTGAACTTCAGTCAAATGGTCCACCCAAGCGTGGGAACTGATCAATAAATAAGGATTAAATAGATTACTAGTGGAGTGAGTTGCTGGACAGATTTGGTGGCTGGGTACCAGAACTCTTCTTTGACCTTGTGAGTGCCATTTAACTGCTGTGTGCCTATAAAGTAGGCATAATTGCTCTGTGCCCATAAAATGGGTATCAGAGCTATCTCACAAGGCTAATTAATGTTAGTAAAGTGCTCTGAGGCCCAGAGATAAAAGGGGTCATAGACTATTGGTGCTAAATAGTGACATCTGTTTATTGATAAAGTAACTTCCCTCAGTCATTGTACTCCTATCTTATTGTCTAGGATCAGAATGTTTCTTGCTTAATAATTTGAGCGTTTGTAGGCCTGGAGGTATATAGCTCATCAGCTATAAATCACTACAATTAGTGATAATGAATAATCATTTTCTGTAAGGATTCCCTGAAATTGCTTCTTTTTCAGTTTGAATTGTCCATGCACCGAATTGCAATTTGGTGTGTTGAAAAAGTTTCACTGTGATGAACAACTGGAAGTATAAGCCATCTCTTGTCCCTCACCAACAAGTGTGATGAACAGCCCTAAGGAGCTGGATCCAGTGTGCCATGGATAACCTCTCCTCCCTGTCCCCAACACACATTTCCAAGCTTCCAGGTGAACCGTGCTCATTTCCAAACAGGACCTGATATGTGTTTAAAGCAGAAGTTTGTATGGATTTTTCTTGCTGCAATACGTGATGGTCAGGGGACTGTTGCTACTCCCAAATGCCATAAATTTGCCCTAGTTATCTAGAAATTAAAAAAAAAAAAATCATATTCTTATGATGATGGTCAGCTGGGAAAGTTTCAGACTCCTTTGCAAGAATGAGGTTGGAATGTGCAAAAAGGCCTATCAAGATGCATTTCCTTAGCTAGCATTTTAACCCCCTACATTTCCTTTGGAGAAGCTGTGGTTGTGGTGTCCTTAAGCTGAAGTCACATGGTTAAAATATAAACCATTCTCTTTGAGCTTTTTCCTCGTTGCGCGTAGCGCTGGCTCTATTGTACTTGTGCATCCCAGCCAGTAGCAGCAATGATCCAGTAGTTCAAAGTGCCGCTTATTTTCCACAGCTGTCTTCATCAGCTCTTGTCAGGTCTCTGCATGCATCGTTCCCAGCTCTCTGGCCAGGGGCTCAGGATCTGAAGGCAGATGTATGACAGTGGTGCCAAAATAAGCAAAGTCCCCAAATCCCACAAACCCCAAATGCTGCAGTAGCATATGTAACAGGATGATGGGCTCTGGCAGCTTCCATTTGTGGCCAGGAGATACTATGCCTCCCTCCATCTCCTCTGGAAGGGAATAGCACTGGGCTGGTGTTCTGCACAGCTGAAGCGCAGAGAGGCTGAAATGACTCACCTGAAAGGAAGTATCAGGCAAAGCAAGGAGTCAGCCCCAGCTATTCCAAAGAACAGATTGGAATCAAACTACTAAAACATCCCTTTTGCTTTATCTATCTTCATCTGTCACAAATCTGAAAAAGATTCAAGCCTGAGAAAGTGTACATGGAAGAAGTCAGCCTGTTTTACACACACCTGGCCCAGGGGAAAAGCAGAAGAGTCAGGCTGTGCTTGAGTGTGCACAAATGCTTCTGTGTGCCCTTGGAAGAGGAGAGGCTGAACTGTTCAAAGCAGGAGTTTTTTCAGGATGCTGGATTGCATTTATCATGGTAGATGTGAGATTATGGTACTGTGGGAAGATGTGCTTCCATGGTAACTGAAAGCTGTTTTACCCAGAGCCAGAATGGAAGCTGAAGGTGTGCCTTTCCTATGGTCCATTACTACAACTTTTTCATCCAACATTAAGGGCTTATTATGTTTGAATCATATTGATTTGGATGCAGGAATTTTTCAACATGAGGCAGTGAAGGAAAGATAACCTGTTGTCTCTTAACTGTGAAGATGCTGTGGGAAACCACATGACGCTTTGTGGGCATTGGGGATTTTAGCAATGGAACTGTATTTACAGTGCAGCTGTGGGGCATGCAGCTTATGTGTTTTCTGATGGCTTGCTTAGACTGTGAAGCAACAACTCAACCAATGTCTTGTTTGAGCTTGGGAGCTTTGCATCGCCACCTTTATCTGCTTTAGTATTGCACTTTCAATATTTTCATGAGTAAAGTAATCTATGATGCTGGCTTACAGATACCATAAAATATTTTGCAGTATGTGCACCTAATGTTTCAGGACCTCAGCCCACAGAGGAATTAATACTTAGATATTAGGCTCCCAGTCTTCCCTGCACTTAACTTGGGGAAGCAAGGCCTCCGAGAATGAGCTCTACACTGTTGTCATGCTGAGTATGGGACATCTACCTCCTACCTGTAGGAAAACCTGTGGATAGAGTTGTGTCTTAGTAGCATCCTTCCTCTGGAGGTTGGGAACTGGCTGCCCACACACTGCTCTTTGCATCTAAGGCCTGCAGCTTGAAGCCTGCTCAAAGGAGTGGTGTGTGCGGCCATCCTTTCACAGACTTTAAACGCTGGGTGGAAGAACCAGAGAAGGTGGAGTTGGAGTTAAGCTTCCCCCTTGATGTGCAGTGGCTTTCTTAGCCACAATGGAGTTTGTCATCTCTAAGTGGGAAACAAGGTGGTGGGAAACATTTCTTACTTTTCTGCTGGAGCGTGTCACTTCACAGAAAAGAGAATGAGACATGGAATGGGCAAAGGAGAGTTATTCTGTCTCACATGTTGAGAGGACTCACTTGACCCAGGAAAACACGGGATTCTCAGCCCTTTTGCCAGGATTATCCATTTTCAGTTGAAATGGTTGTTCATTTCTAGCATTTGCTTGTCATGTTCCCTTTCATTGGAGGCAATCTGCTGATTACACACTCCAAAAGCATTCCTTTCCCATCACCAAAACACTATGCTGTGCATGGTGGGATCTGACAGTCATTTAGTAGTGTTGAACTGTAGTTTACTGTGCAGCAATTTAGGATGGGGAGTGAAGATGAATACCAGCACCTGTTAAAGCTATAGCAGGGTGGGATGACGGCAATGAGAAGTGAACACCTGGAATGCAAGCTCGGTCAGGAATGTATACTTTACAAGGGCTCCTCTAGCATCTTTGCCAATGAAGGTGTTACCTTGTGGGTACGTTCATTGTAGCATCCGTTTCCCTACTGCCTTCAACTCCCTCCATCACTTTAATGAGACCACGTTTGTATTGTGAATACTTTCAGTGTTACATTGGTCCAGACCAATTTCAAGTTAAGCTTTCTCATGTGTTATAGTTTGGTTTAGGGTCTTGCTTTAGAAACCAACCGTATTAATTCTTTTGAATGTAAATCTTGAATTTAAGAGCTATTCTTTCATGGTTATGTTACATGTTGCTTTGTTTGTATGTATTCCCCCCCAAAAAAAATGTTTTGTAGAATACATCAGAACAGGGCCTTCTACAGCCTGTCTTGGGAGGAGTGTCTGAAAGAAGTGAAGTAGACACTTTTCAAAAACAGAAAACTCTTACAAAGTTGTAAAAGATTTAGTGCAAATCACTTCAAATCTGTCCACCTACCTGAACCTCATCTTTCCTGTTTTTTGAAAACGCAGAGGAGGAACAAATCTCACTCATGAAAGTGCTTCATCTTGTTCCTTAACCAGCTGAATAACTCAGTATGCTAAAACCATGCTAGGGAAATATGAAAGCAGAAACAGAAGAAGAACTCAAGAAGTTGACAGTGATTTGCGTAGCCTCGTGGATATGCATTTCTGCATAGCCTTTAATTATTGATTAGGTATTATTTCAGTAATTGATTTTTCTGCAATTTTACATTGCCCTTAGAGAAACCTGCAAGAATGAAAACATTAATTTGTATTGTTGAAACAATCGACTATACCTTTAATGCTTTTGTGAGGCGACCTTGCTCTTCTTTGGCACTGCTGATCTATGGAAGTTCAGTGCAGTTCATTTAGTTTATACTGATATATGCGAGAGAAGATGGGGCCTTTCATTGCTTTTATATATCTCTCCCCCCTTTTGTGCATTTAAAAAGATATTTTTCTTGTGCAATTAAACATAGAAGCTTTACTGTAGTGTTGTGTAAAGCTTTTGTCATGGATGCAAACTTTCAAGCAGTAATAGGTTAGCTGAGTGGCTTTTAAGTCATGTACCAATTCCCAGATTAAAGACAATCCAAAAGTATGAAGCGTAGGTGTAATCACATTAAATAATTGCTGTTTGTAATATTTCTGGTAACTTTTGGTCATGCCCTCTTTTTATAGGGAAGGAATTAAATTTGGATATTGATAAGTGTCAGATTCTCAAAGACATATCAGTCCATTTCAGAAGAGCATCAAAACAGCTATACCGGGCCAGAGGAAAGACCTGTCTACTCTAACATCCTGACTCAGACCGGAGCTCAGTCCTTCAGTCTCTTTTCCCAAAGAGTGCTACTGGCTGGTGCAGAGCAGCAGCAGCAGTATTCCTTCCCAGCTTCTGGCACTCAGCTGTTTGGGTACTACTTGAGCCAGAGGTTGTATCTGCATCATTGTATTTAATAGCTCATGATGGGGCTTTCTTCCATGAATTTCTCTAATTGCTTTTCTTTTAAGCGATTTATGCTTCTGTCTTTCAAAACATCCTGTGGCAGTAAGTGCCACAACTTAATTATGTAGTGTATAATAAAAAAAATAAAATTGCCCCCTCTCTTTTTAAGCTGTCTGATCGTTTCATTTGGTGCCCCCTATTTCTTGCATCAAGAGAACAGTTGTTCCCACTCACTATCTCTATGCTGTTCATGATACTAGAGCATAATCATATTTTTCTCCACAGTGATCTCTCTTGCAGGCTAAAAAGTCCTCCTCTGGATAATCTCTTCCTGTCAAGAAGCTGTTTTGTACCTCTGCTACTTATGTCTTCCTTCTCCCTGTCTTTTTCTAATTATCCCAAATCCATTTTAGAACTGTGCATAGTATTGAAGATGTGGGCAAACCTTCCATTTCTAGGCAGAGATGATTTTCTGTTTCTTTTGTAATCATTCCTGACACTGGTTTTTCCCTTTTACCATCCCTGAGCATTCAACTTCATGCTTTCAGAGAACTCTGTGTTATGATTCCAAGATCTCTTTCTTGACTAATAATGGGTAATTTAGATCACATAACTGTGTATGCACAAACTCCGTGGGTTTTATCCACATACAGCCCATTGCATTTACTGACACTGTATTTATTTCCCAGCATCCCAAAGCAGCTTTCTTCCTTTCTGCTGTTTATAGCATTTATCCTTGCATAATCGGTGGAACTGAGCAAATAATGTGTCTGAAGATTTTTGCCTCAGTTGTTGCCTGCTTCACGTAAATCACAACTTCTTCAAACTCAGGTGCAGGCTTTGCCACAGCTGTACAAAGCAAAACCAAATGGTAAGGGGAAAAGGAGAAATTTGCTCAAGCAAAGAACTGCACTGATCTCTTTGTACTTTTCCTGGTACCCAAGCTAGCTCAGGACTTCTTACATAGCCCTGCACTGCTGGCATGTGGGTGCCTGTACAGAAACTGGTAAGAGACGAAAGCTGTGTCTTAGGAACACTCTTCTATCTCAGTGATAAAGATTACACTTAACAATAGACTGGGAAAAAAATAATTAAAGATTATGTGGTTTATATAGGGCCACAGTATGACTATGTAAATTCCTTAAGTAAAGAGATGAAAAGTGGATGGAGGCTCCTTCATGCTGTCCCTCGCAAAGGCAAGGCAGGAAATGCCACTGGGGCAGGAAAAGCGGGGTGTAAGTAGGACAAAGAGATGCAGCAAGGGACCCTTCCGTCCTTCAACTCCTTCCTTACCTCCTGGTGCACAGGCAGGACTCTGCTCAAAGTCTGCATTGTTCTTCACTCCTTTTCCAGTTTCTGTATCAGTGCTAAACCAATGCAAAACTAAATACAAAGATGAAAATTCATTTTACTGGCATTTGAAGTGCTGAAAGTGCAGTATTTCTGAAAATAGAACACTTGTGTGCTCTGACTGACTGACTGATGGAAAATGTAAAGGCTGAATAGCTTGGTAAAAAATCCAAATAATCTATTTTCTCTAAAGCACTGGCTTTCCAAGTAGTAAAGCAGTAACCAAATTTGGTTCCTCAGAGGCTTGCATGGCCATTAGGTATTTAGTATTGAGTAAATATTAGCTTTCATGGTCTGGTGGATTTGTGGTACTGTGTGTGATTGTAATTTTTTATTAAGAGGTATCTTTAAACATCTGTGTGATAAATAACTGCAGTGTTATGTCAACTTGTATCTGTCATGTGAGCTTGGACACAACCAGAAAGGCAGTCTTTCTTCCATGGCAAATGCACATTTTTAATGTTTTTTTCTTCCCTAGAGAAACAGGCAGACTCTTGTGCTCTGCAGCTCTGTGGTTATTGTCCTTCTGCTTCTTTATACTAGGGGATGAAAGTGGAGGGAGTGTCCTTAAAATTATTATTGCTGTCTATTAATTTGTTTTTTCACCTACCCCCTTTACTATACAGAAATAAAAGTAATGGCTTCTTGGGTAGGGATAGAGGGTACAAGAGAGCCAGTCAATGCTGTTGATACGAGGTGACAGAAGCTGCAGCTGGACTTGCTCCGGAACCAAAACTAAAACTGATGAATGTGTAACTAAACCTGAGACAAGCCACGATGCAAAGCAGGGGAAAAGTCAGTTAATAAATACAGGAGAGGAAATACCTGGCAGGGAGCCTTCCCTTTTACCTACCCCTCGTTGTTCCAGAGCATCCACTGAAGATAAATTTAGAATCTCTGAATCTATTTATTGTATGATTTTTTTGTGTGTGTGAGAGTTGATATTGGGGAAAAATGGGAATGTTTTCATTTCCAGCCTTTGGATTGCTAACGGAGGAAAGGAGGGGCACAGTTAGGCATAACTGCATGTGAGAACCAAAACAGTTTGCTGAACCCAAGAGTCTTTCAATAGCATATGAGGCAGCTAATCCCTTGTGGATATAACTTGTATTGATCTCGTTAATGGACCTCTAACAATGAAACTTCCCAGCTGCAGATGGTTTACAGACAAGTGGAGAATACATAAAAGAGATTTACCTTGTTGACTGCATTCCGTTATATTGTAATGTACTATTATATATAAACACAGATGAATTATTTTAAAATCCTGTAACCCTTGAACAACTAAACTGGACTTGACAAACTGGTAGAGGAAATTATTTGTCTAGTAATGCTCATTAGATTATTTCTGATTCACTGAAATTTTACAGTAGAGATGAGAAACTTTTAAAATCTATGTTTATGAGGTATGGCACAGCTATTCAACACACCCTTTCAGAATCACAATAACATGAAATGGAAAAGCATATGTTGAGAACAACTGCGAGGAAAAAAATTAGCAACATTTTGCACTTCAACAGGTCTGTATATAGAAGACTAATACATTTCACCTACCTCTGAAAAGGAATGTGGCCACTTATTAGAAGCATATTGCACCACTGTGTGACAGTTCAGGGCAGGTAATGAGATATAGATAGACAGATATATTTTTTCCAGGCCACAGCTACAAATCGCTGTCAAAGATGGGTCCTCCTGTCCTGCGCCTGCTCTGATAAGGAAGTTTGCCCTCTGCAAACAGAGCATTAGCTGCAAACTTAATGCAGAGGTTTTCTTTCCATTGCACTGCAAGATCAAAAGCTTCCCAATCCAAAAAGAGTAGAGATGCATTTCTTAATACAAAACCCAAAAGATGAAAGAAATTCTTTAGCTTGTGTTGATTGCTTTGTCTCTGATTGCTAGGCCAAGATTTCATTTTGCATGCTGCACTGACCGTCACGTATTTCCTCTGAGCTGAAGTAAATTAGAAAGTAGAGAAAAACGCTACTATTGCAAAAAATAAGGTTAAATATGCTCCCAGTCATACTTACAGAAGCACTGAGCATGCCTTAATATCTGTGCTTTTCTAGTCCAGGCTAGATTCACAATTTTTCATCATTTTCCTCATATTTGGAAGAAGAAAGACAGTGATAACATCAGAGTTAAGAAGTGAATATGCTCTCTTGAATACAGTATGGGAGAGGGTCCTTAAGAGAGGCTTCAGAAAATCCTTCAGCTGTGAAGGAGGTTGCATTGGATCCAAAGATAATTAGCTGCTGCTCTGGGTCCACCTAGTTATACATGTTCCTGTGTATTATTGTAATTCAACGCATAGAAAAGTGTCACCAGGGCAGCACTGTCAGGCCCTGAAGGTGAAAGTTAATGCGATGAAATGCGACTGCATTATGGTATGAAAGTGAGTAATGGTTGGTTACTTCAATCCTAGCCGCAGATTTGTAGGAAAGATTTCTGCCCAAGCGAATTATATGAAATTATTCACAAAGCTGACAGTTATTAGTTGCAGACCTAATTGGAACGTCATGGGAGGACTGGAAATTTTTGCAAAAGAGACTGAGTGGTTTTGTTAGTTGTATGTCGGTAAAACGTCTGCAGTTTGGGGATCTGAGATTGCATACACTTAAACAGCAAATGAGGCCCTGCTAGCATGGCTGCATTTCTGTAAATAGACTGTGAACCCCTGGAGCTTCACCCTGTGTTACTTTTGAGTTTCTTCTAGTACATTTGCATACTACTAGAAACAAACCGGTGTTGTGCCTTGTGCATAGTCCTGTATGGGACTCACCTGGGCCCTGGGGGTTTCTTCTTCCCGTCTCCTGTGAGAGCGGAGGCGTGCGAGGAGGCTGTGACTCTGCGGAGGGTGGCCTGGGGCAGCTGGGGACAGCAAAGCTGGAAGGCCCCTCTGCATCTGCTGGATCATGAGGTACTGATGGGTTTTGGCCTGTGTTTCACTTCTATAAAGGGAAAGTGGATTATTTATATATGGAAAAAACATAACCCCAACCCTGACTGTTTGGAGAGAACATTGGGATTTTGGGGTCTGAAGTAATGTGGGTTTGTACCTAAGGAGGAGCCTGGTCAGCTCCCCTCCCTGTGTCTGCTTGTTTTCTGGCTAAGGCACAGAGTGCCCTTGGGGACGCGGGCTTTGCTCTGGGCCGGGCCAAGGGGGGCGCAGGCTGTGCTGCTGCTCGGGGGGTGACGCCTGGGACGGGGGGAGGAACCAGGCCAGCTCCTGGGTCTCCTCCCCACACCCAGCACTCTCCTTGAAACAGACCTTAGTAACCAGGAGAAACTTTGACAAGCTTTTCTGTTTTATATTTGGGATTTTCAGCCTGGTTTTCCAAGGAAAGGAGGCTGTGTGATTGCATGGTGTGTGAATTCACCTCACTCCCTCACCAGGATAGATTTAAAGTGGCTCACTGGTTTTCCACCGCATTAGGCAGCAGAGAAGAGCTCTCAAAGGTTACGAGGCTCCCAGAAGTTGTGTAAAACAGCATCTGGGTAGAGGAAGGTGACTCAAATTCATGCCCTGCTGAGGGAAAGGCAGGCAAAACTTTGGACCAGAAGCAGCAGTTGGCTGCCCAGTGTGAGGGTGGGTGGCGGCCCGGCGGCCATTGCTGCCACCCAGCCCCGGCAGGCCCATCCTTGCCAGGAATGGGGGTACCACAGTAAGAGAATGAGACTTGTGTACCAAAGTTTGGCTGTCTCCCTTCCTTCTTCAGCTGACATGGTAAGTGTCGGTGCTCACGTGCGCTTTTCTTTCACACAGAGCTTTTAAGGAGCTGAGTGTACTGAAGATCAGGCTTTGGCGCTTACCTCATGTGAGGCATGGCCTTATGAGGGAAGGAGGCGCTGAGAAGCGGGAGCTGGGGTCCTGCTCAGCCACCTCAGGCCCTCCCAGCACACACCTCCCCAGTCACTGTTTAATTCATGTAACCAGAGCCTCTGAGGTGGGAAATGCATTGGAGTGAGGGAAAGTGCCACAGTCCCAGCCAACCACTAACCGACCCCTGTGTTCTCAAGATAAAAATCCTGTCTGGTGCTGAGAGGGCCCTGTGACACCTCACTACCCAGTTACCCACTGGCAAAAGGGTAAGGGTATTGCAATAACCCAGGTACATAAGGCTTCTTTGCAGCTAACCTCTGCTAAACGTTAGAGGAACATGGTGGTATCCTTGCTCTTAATCTGTTCACATGACATCCACTAGAAGGTAAAGATTCTTTCCATGGGACATGAGACAATCACATGAAAGCCCTGTTTGTGGCACAGCTTCCAGCACAGCAAGCAGAAACCTCCCTCGTGCATTCCTGGAAAGCTGAAAGCAAAGTTGTCATTCGTTGTGTTGCCTGTGGCTCCCTTGGTACTGTGAGAATGTGTCCCTGTTGGTCTATGTGCAGATGTGTCCTCTGGGGGAAGGCAGATGTGTCCCAAAAACACTGTGCTGGCACAGAGGTAGGATAAGGTTATGAGATGGGACCACGGTTTTCTCCCAAGGCTCCCAGCAGCTTGCTCTGAACATTGCAAAGCCACTTTAGTGCAGCTCTTTCTTCAGAAGTAATGCTCCCTTGCTCTGCATGAGGGACATGGGACTTCTCAGCCAAGTGTCACCCCAGGGAAGCACCTTGCTAGCCTGAGGACAAGTGGTGTGGCTTCCAGAAGAGGGTGCAGCAGGAGAAAACGAAGTTCGTAGGAGGTGTGTTTTAACTGCCAGTTTCAGAAACTTTTAGCAGCTGTTTTCCACTAAATTCTGAGCAGTGAGAAATGTTGCTAGTGAAATGAACTTTTTCAAACTTAAGGGAGCAGACTACTCTGCTAATGCATTGCTGTGTGCTATGTTAGTCAGAGAGGAATGTCTTTTCTTTAGCTTAAGTGGTTTTTTGCAAAGGTAAGCAATGTGTCTTGTGAGTGAAGCGCCTAACTGAAAATGTCTTCATCTAGATTTTGTTTGTAGCCTCACTTCTAATTTTTTTCCTGATCTTGGGGAACGCACAGAAAGCTTTCAGAATCAATCATTTATTTTGGAAACACAAAGTAAAAGAACTGTTACCATTGAATCTTTACAATTAGTGAGCATCTGCATCTCCCAGTGGCGTGGCTTGAAGGTTAAGTTATGGCACTCAAAGCTGACAGATTTGGGGAAACAATGTTGAGTTCTTCACTGGGGTATGCTTTTTTTATATGCAACTGTAAAATAGGAATTATATTGACGTAAACTTTGTAGGACTTCTCAGATTAGACATTTGTAAAATACTTGGAAGTCATTTGAAGACAGAAAGCATTTATAAAAGTTTTGTCACAAATTCAACTTTTTCAGAGGTTGTGATTGATAGTAGAGTAAATCTGGCTTTAGGTCTTTTAATACTCCAGTATCAAAGCCATCATGGTGATGCTGGTATGAGGAATGTACTGTGAGCTGCCTGTTGAAGGAAAGATGACATGGACTAGTTTTGCACTGGCAAACTTTCTAGATTAACTACTGAGGTGAGGGGTGGCCTCAGTGGGTCCCATAATGATGTTTGTGGAGTCCCAGCCTAAGGTGTATGAAAGCATTTATCAACTTCTCTTCCTGAGGCATTTTTATCACAGATTTTAGCATATGGAATAGCTTGAAGGTGTTGGTTGTAGGGTGTCATTCCTCACTGAATTGAACTGCATTTCATGAGTAGGGCTTCTTCCTTTAATGCCTAGTGCCCCTCTGGAATATCTGCAATTGGGTTTTGTATGTTGTGTGGGAATTGTGAAAAATTGCTAGTTCAAGAATCCATAGTGTGAGCTCAATTCTTGGCAGGCACTTCTTCAAGAAAATATTAAACTACAGATAAAATAATGGTATAGGCGGGTAGGAGCCACTGTAAATTGCTATTGCAGGAACTGGGTTCCTTGCTGGGTTTTGATTCTCTCCTATGACAGAGGTATTCAGTTTGCTGCATGGATTAATTTAAGGTTTTTGTTATGCTGTTTTGTAAGGTATATGCGTATGATCCCCTTTTTTCCTTTTAACCAAACCACATACTGGAGAGCTTCCTCGGGAAGCTTTTCTAAGCATTTGTGGTTCAGGACAGCTATAGGAATGTGCAGAGCTGCTGATGGCGATGGAAGTATACTGGGCATCTGTTGTATTTGTAATAGCTGTAGAAGAGCATAGTAAAAACCTAGGGATGTAGCTTAAGCGATCCAAAATGGGATACAGATCTCAAGTCAGCCTATAATTCAATTTTTCTTTCAGTTCATTGTATTTCACAAGAATAATAGTCAGAAGAAAGGGAACTCAAAGCAGATTTACTCATAGCTTTATGTTCCATCTGCATACAAACGAGACATGTTAAACTTGGCACACAGTCAGTATTCACCACACTGTTGTATCTGTGTGGCTTCATAGAATAGTATTTACAGTACATGGTTAGCATTAAATTTACCAAAGCCTCACTCATCTGGACTATATTCTTCTTTCCACATTAGTAATCCTGAAGTTAAACTTCCCAAAAGCTTTTCATTTCTATGCCTTATTAATTTCATGACCAGCAAACTAGCTATTGGAGGACTGGTTTCAATTGCTCATTCAAAAATACCTTTGTATCAGCCTCGCAATCTTGCAGCAGTTCTTGCTGAGCCAGTTTCACCATATCACTAGATCATGTTTCTCCAACATTTTAATGTGTATAACTAGTATAAATGTTACAGCAGACAAAGACTTCCCCCCCCACCCCCCGCTAGGGCTTTTTTAGCTATTATTAGAAACATTTACTAGTCCTGGGCAGAGCAAAGATGATCCCTGACTCCTGCAAGTAGTATATGCAGGAACTGGTGATGTAAGCAGCGTTGTTCTTTGCTCAGATACAAGAAGCCTTGCTTGTTGCACGTAATTTTACTGTGATAGTATAGGTACAATGTCTCACATAGATTAACATCCTCCTGTTATAGGAACCTGTCCCTGCAAAAACACTTGTCTTTTCTTATTACACACAAAGCAAGGGAAAATTTTTCCTTCACTGTGGTGACATTCTTATTTTGGGAAGGCAAAAAAAAGATTCACTTTAGAGTCCATCCACCAAAGAGTAAGTCAGTAAATTTTGTTGTCCAGCTGATAATAATGAACAGCACATCTCTATGCAGATAGCTTTTCCTGTTTCATTGCATAATTTGCCTCCTCTGGGAATGTCATACTGTTAAAAGCTAAAAGCACATTAGCTTCTCAAAAACATGCCTACTAAATTTTAAGAGCTGAATTTAAGTTAGGCTCTTCTGATTTCCTAGCTGTATTTCTGTAGGCGGGTGCAAGTTTACCTCAGGGCAAGAATACACTGAGAAGACTGTAGAAACTCCAAATAATGTGACAAGCAAGTTCACCGTTATCTGATGTATGGTACTTTATCGCTGCAGGTTAAGTTGTTGCATCTAGCCCCAGTAGCCATTTGCCTTGATTTCTATTCCATTTGGCCCTAGTTATATCCAAAGTATCCACGTTCTCCTCTTTTTTTTAAAAAAACTTTATCAATTGAGTTACTCTGTGGTAGATCACCATGTTTTAGCACTGCACCTTAGAAGCTACATGGTTAATTTTGCCTGTCTGCCCTTAGTGTGTGTGTTACAAGGCAGTCCTTGCTTCCATGGTTATCAACTACAAGAGCTGTTCTGCAAGTGGAGGACAGACTATGAGAATCCTTGATAGACAAGGTACCCAGTGAATGATCAAAGGCTATCTTGGAGCAAATTTTGCAAGTCATTCCTCTCCATGGCAGAATGACTTTCTGTTCAGTTGTTCTAAAGGCCACCCCAGCTATGGCACAGAAACTGCCGGTAGGAATCATTCTGCAAATTTTCTTCTTCACACCAGTGCACGTTACTTCAGTGATGCTCAGGCAAAGGAAACCTTCCCCCAGCTGCAGTAGTTCATTAAATGCAAGGGACTGTAAGCTGCTGACAGCTTAGAGAAGGAGATCTTTGGTTTCATGTGAGCAGTCCGTATCTAATACGGGTCACGTATTTTCCTGCATTGCAAGCAGGATTTTGCTTGTTTTTCAAGTGAAGTAGTTAACATTGTTCTAAGATGTGTTGTTGCTATCAAGAGCTGAGAGTAGTATTAAGGAGGGTTGATTTAGCTGTGAAGGCTGTTTTCTCAGCCTAATGAGCCAAGTGGGAGGTTTTCTGGGGGCAATTCACAGCACCCACAGCACAGCTTCAGGTTTGAATCACTGTCCAAAAAAACCATATTCTTCTGAATCCTTTTACAAAGTCATTTCAGCTTTTCTAAAAGAAACAGAAGTTGAAAGACTAGCAGCAACCTGGAGGTGGGCTTTGCTATTTGCTGGTTTGTTCTTTTATTTTTCCCCTCCCTCCCAATATCACCTCAGGTTTGTTCCTGAAGCCCTAGGGAATCACAGAAATGTAGTGTAGACCTGGAAGGGACTTCAAGAAACTACGTAGCTTCATTTTTCATGACTCCTTCATTTTTTTCTGTGGCACAACTGAATATCCTAAGGCATTCCTGATAACTGTTTTCTTATTTGTGAGCATCTTTAGTGAGGGCAGTTCCACCAGTATTCCTGGGACATGTTCCCATACTTAACTGTCTGTACCTAGGCAAAAATTCCCTAGGGTCTGACCTAAATAAACCTCTTCTGCAAGTGGAGCCAACTACTTGTCTTGTACTGTGTAAATGTGATGAACAATTAATTGCTGTCTTCTTTAAATATCTCTGACATATATCACGAGTTACTGCATTCTCATTTTCCTTTTTCCTAAACTAAACTAATCCAGATCTTTCACCTTTTACTTCTAGTAATTATTCCCCAGTGCCTTCATTTTCTAGAGAGAGTTGCAACATTTTACTTTCCCACTTTGCTGAGTGTTTAAAGTTCAGGAAAGATTCTTGAAGATGATTGGCAGTGGTTCAAAAGTTCGTGGTTTTTTGATTCAATTCAGTACTGGATTTCACTAGAACTGCGGGCTTGACTACATTTAACCTGTCTTACATTTTTTAACTGCTTCTTTTCTTATTCTAGTCTCTGTTTCTGATTCATTTTTGGAACGGTGAAGTTTCTGGTCAAAGGTAACCATTTTCTGTGAAAATGTGGAGCAATAAAAGCATGGATTACTTTAGTCTCTCTCAGTCATGAATTTTCTTCTCTCCTTCCTTACTAAGCAATAGGGCTGTACCTTCCTTCTGATAGATTTATAGAATATTCTCTTTTCATCTTTCATGTCCCTCGGTACTTGTGATGCTGCTCTTGTGACATAGGTTCTGATTTTGTCACAGGAGAGCTTTGCTGTTATTTCACATTTACTCTTAGCCATAAGAAGTTGCTTTGTGTTGGATTTTCAAAACTTCTGATTTTTAAACACCTAATGCCTTGTCTGTCTGTCTGCTTCATACTACTGTCCTGCTTCCACCCTTTCCCTCTTGCAGACTTTCAGTGTATTTCCGATGAAGTTTCTGTTACAGGAGCCCAGCCAGCTGGTTCCCTGAATTTACTGAAGCCTTTTTAAGTCTATCATCCTCATTCTGTTGCTTTTATTGTCATTGTTGCCCCCCCCTCCCGCCCCCGGGGTGGGGGGGGACTGGCTTGGCCGTTTGGCGTGATCAGGAGGGTGACTGCTGTCCCCTCCGTGTGGCTGCGCGTGGGTTCGCTGCTCCCTTTCTGGCGGAGCGAGCACTGGGCAGACTCGGGCAGACTGGGA
>JAVJGI010000064.1:31360193-31408152 GCA_035590275.1 Ibycter americanus | reverse complement strand
GCCCCCCCCCCCCCCCCCAAGATAATATCGGTATCAATCACCTTCACCTTCTGAGCCCTCAGAGGGTTCCTTCCTGTAAATCAGAATTACATCTAGAACAATCATCTCTATTGTAAGTTCCTGCAATTTTGAAAACAAAGTTAGTCCCATTGTAAGCAGGTCTCCTTTGAATAAATAGTCAAGAGTTTGAGGTTCATTTATTTAAATATAGATAAAAAAACCCAGTCTTGGTGCAGTCTTGGCAGTGCTTCTGGGTGGTCATCTAGACAACAGTAAGAAACAGGTACCAGCAGGGAAATATTCTCCTCATGGGAGGGAGAAGTTTTGCTGGATGTGGTGGAGTGGTCCAGGGGCAGAGACAGGAGGTGTGAAGAACAACAGTTTGCATGTCTGAAAGGGCTGTTTCTGCTATGTCGGTTTAATAAAACATATTACGTCAATTTACAAGCCTTGCTTTGTCTTAAGAGGATGGATTTACATCATTCCGTGTCTGTAGCAGTCTATACTGTTGCTTCTGGGTAGGTGGTGGGGAGGGGGCTGGCATGGATATGCCCACTGACACTGTAGTATAGCCCTGTGACACCTGAAAGCAAAAATTCCTCAAGGACATCGTAGCCTATTCCATTTGAGGGATTGTTTAAAGCAAAATAGCTGTTAGTATAAACCAGACCAGTAAAAATCTGGACAAAGCAGCTGCTTCTGCCACCGTCCAGACTAGGAAATCGGCCAGTGTTTACCAACTACTTTAGCTAAATAGTTTACCTAAACTAGGTGCTAAGTGGTATTTAAAACGTTAGCTAACACCTTTCCTAAACATGCCTCATCTGATTTGTTTAGACAAGACTGGCCAATATCTCCTTTCCTTGGAAATTATTAGTCACAACCCAGAAAAACTTTGTCAGAAATTTCTCGTAGGTCTGAGAGTGTGGAGACACAAACCTCCGCCCCAGGAACGGGTGGGTGGTGCTTACAGTTACCTTCTATTCTTTCCATGCCAGTTGTGTGGGTTTTACTTAAATACAAATTGTGTTTTTTCATTGCTGGTCTGCCTGCATCTTGATCTTATTTCAGGACTCATCACTGTGCAATTAACCTGTTGAAGAACCTTTTCAGAGGGAACTTAAATGTTTAGATATCTGACAGCAGGCTCAGAAAATTTTTAGGCAAGCCAGCTCTTCATTGTCTTCTGCATAACTTATTCAGAGAGTTTACTGTTTGCTGAAAGGTTGGTTGTTTTGTTGAAGTTTATATTACTCCGTAGACTGGAGCACAGGAGAAATGGAGTATGGGGTGTTGAAACAGTGTGGGAACACGGGCAGACCACATACGCATGTGGAGAGATCTGCCCCAGAACTGCACACTTGAATTCTCAGCTAAAAGTTTAAAGTTTTCAGAATTGTTCATAGATTAATTTTTTTTCTGGGTTGAAAGCAAAGAAGGAAAACTGCCTTAAAAACAACCAGGAATGAGAAGAGTGCTGATTTTGTAATATTTCCTGATCATTTTATAAGGTTTCCACCTTTTTTGGTGTGATAGCCTGGTGACTGTCTTGCACAAGGATTTGGCATATTCTCAAGCCAGTTTGCCACCAGCCTAATTATCTAGTTCCCTGCTTTTCCAAAGTTTCATAGAAAAGCAAACATATTCTTTTTTTTTTAGAACAACAATAATTTACTCACTTTCTTTTTGCCTTTGAAAAATCAAAAGTGCAACCTTGGCTGCTGACTTGAGACTTTCCTCCTCAAAGTGTACAACTCCCTTTATGATATATGTCTTCAGTTAAGCTTTTTTTTTTTAAAAAAAAAAAAATCTCATCATATCTTCTGTGAAACTGTCCTGTTTTGTATGTTGTATCGTATTCCAGGACATTTGACTAAATATTTGTCAACTATTGGACAGAGTTGTGTGTTATCAGATAGAGTAAGCTGGGTGAGTGGGAGATGCCTCCCCGCAGCTTGGTGCTGGAGCTTTTCATTTGAAGTAAACCTGAAACCCAAAGATTAAATTATGTTGAAGCTGTAAGGCATTGCTTATGTTGTGTCTTGATAAGCAGAGGACTAGGCTGTGATGCAGGGTTACCTGGATTTTGTTTCTTGCTTTGCCGGTGGCCGGCTGCATCACTGCAAGGAACTCTCTTCCATGATATTCCCCCAAAATGAGGTGGAAGGGGAAACTTCATGAAAAGAGTGAAGTGCTCACAAGCCTTACTTTGGAAAGGCACCATATAAAAATCTAGTTATTTACAGTGATGTTTCTTTCAATGCCTATATCAGAAGTTGACTGAAATTTTCTCAAGTCGCAGTCTGCATGTAATGAAGAGCTCACCACCTTTTAGTGAACTCTTGCAGGACTTAAACATTTAGTTGACAACAACAGGAGTACACATTTTAAGAGGAGCGGGAGAAGTGGGAATGTTGTTTCCCAGGTCCCTACCTTCCCAGCCTACATTGATGTGTTTGTGAGTTGCTGATGAGAATGTTTTAATGATTTGCTGAACATCCCAAGTCTTGCCAAGTCCAAATGTGCCTCTTCAATTTTCCCCTGCAGCTGCCTCAGCGGGATTATGCTTTCTTTTCATCCATCTTTCAGCAAGTGTATTGTGCAAAAGTATGTAAATATCTGTACAGAGAGGGTAGCACAAACTGCACACATGGTACTGTTTAGGCAACTCAGACAGATGGTGTGAGTGTAGTTACAATGAAAACAATTCCTTAAACATGGGTGGGGGAACGTTTTATGTCTCTTTTCTTGTGTGGAAGCTCTAGCAGGATCTGGGCCTGGGTTCAGAGTAATCCCTCAGCTCTGGGCTCTTGCTGGCAGAAAACTTCATTATGCCATTCCAGGTAGCTTGAGTCCTATAATATTTCTGACCTCAGCAAAGATGCAAGATGAAGGGGCAATGCTGCCTCAGCTGCTTTTCATTCTAATCCTTTCCTATTGTTTGGCTTCCAAGAAGCATTTTTATTTACCTTTCCCAAAATGAAAACATGAAACAAAGGTGGCATTGGTTTTTCAAGGCTTCAGATCCTCTGTTAGTCATCTACACTGCTGCAAAACACATCCCACACTGCAGACACGTCTTGTCTTCTGCCTTCTACTTTCCTGCTTGCACAGGTGAGGTGGTTGCTGAAAACAGAAGAGTAGCCAAGATCTCCTTTTGGAAACAAGAACTGACAGCAAAGCTCATCAAGTCAGACTCCACACGTGGTGAAACAGGTTGTGTTCTCTCCATCCATCCCTGCCTGCCTCATCCCCTCATACTGGTTTGTTTGTTATTCACCATTTGGCTGCACTGCTTTTAAAATGGGGTCTTGGCAACGTGAAAACAACCGGGGCAAGAGAAAAAGCAGAGAGGGCACACACGCAGTGGTAATTGCTGTTTCTCTTCCTCTGGCAGGGTTCCTTTGCTGCCGAATGCTGCTCTGCAGATGCTCCCCCCAGCACGCCTCCAGCTTGCAGCTTCCCTCCTCACCTTCCTGTCTTGGCTGGGCAGGAGCACCATTTCCCCTGTCCTCCCAGCTGCTTTCTCGCTGGAGCTCCTGAATGACTGCTATGCAGAAATATGCATGACAGACAAGACCTTGCTCAGTCTAGCAGCTGTTGCTAGGGAAGGATGTGACATTTAGTGCTGGTACAGAGGGTCAATTAGATAAGAGCCCTAAGGATAATTTCTGTAATATGGGGTTCGGTGATTTGGAGTGGGGGAGACAGCAGTAAGAATTATGCAGCCTACTACTAATCTGGTTGTTTGTTTTGGTTTTTTTTTTAACCTTGCCTTGGAGAGCTCACAGTTTCAACCAGACAGATGTTACCACCTTCAGATATTAAAGACGTGCTTAATCTCTATGGAGACATTTGCTTCACCTAATGAAATGAGCTGCAGCAATCAATTTTATTCTGCACCTATTGATCATGTCTGTTTTAGGGAGACAAATACAAGACACCCTTAATTAAGAGGATCTATCTCTTCCTTTAGCAGTGCTTTCCAGCAGGAAGCTTTCACATCTTGTATTGTACTTTTTTATAGAAAATCTCTTTTCTATTTGAACCAGGATTAAATTGAAATCAAAAGCTTGTATTTCTATCCCCTGTGCTGATTTTAAAGGAACAAAGTAGACTGTATTTTTAAAGTACCTAATTCAATTTATTTAGATTAATTGTCCCACAGGAATTAGAAAATCAGTAACTTTAGCTGCCAGGTGCACTGTTTGTTTATATGTATTTTTAAGGTTGTGAATGTGGATGACATCTATTTTTTCTGAATTGAGTGGCTTCATTGTAAATATATAAAAAGCGTAGGATTATTTTTTCTTTAGCATTGAACTTGAGGATGTTCTCCCTTAGTTTCTTTCCCTCTCATCCTGGCCATATTCCACATACAATACATGCTGTTTTCGAACTAGTTTGCCTTTAGCGTAGTCCTCAGAGAGAGAAGCTTCAGGAAATCAAATGGGTGTCTTGAGTGTTGTTGAGGGAAGTCTAACTCTACAGCAGTCCCGTGTATTAAATGAGATACTGGTACCACTGGTGTCGAATGTGCACCTTTTGTATCTGACCTCTAAATGTAAGTTAAAATACTATGGTGCAATTTCTGAGAGAGTTGGTGCTGGACATAGGTTATAGATAGCATTTGCAGGCAAATCTATAAAGTGCTTGTGGCTGGTGTGGGGCATGATGCATGGTGCATTGTAAGGATCTAGCTTGTTCAGCCAAGGCTTTGAGCAGCACCTCGTTTTTTGCAGGAAAGGGGGGAAAGATGGTAGCATGCAATGGCTTTGTAGCAGGAATAGTGCTTTGCATCATTTCCCTGCCAAAGTAAAGCACTCCTGAGTGGACCAATGTTTTTTTTGCTCACAAGACAGCTGTGGAAAATACACACAGGAGTTATACTTAAGGGAACATTTCCTTTTGTGAGGGCAGAAACGTGAAAATAGTTAACCAGTAGCATTAGATTGCTCAGAATAACTAATCATTGGAGTGCATCACAGTATCGAGCAATGAATGTACCAAACACCATTCTCAGCAGGGAGTGGTTGTACAGTGCTTTGCCAATAGCGCTTAGTATGTGCTGTGTTTCTCACCATTTCAAAGCACGTGCCATCCTCCACAGAAAGTGAGGATTATTCCATTGCATAGCATGATAAACTTGGGCACAGTGAAGTGTCCAAACTGAGTATATAGCCAAACTGGGAAGAATACAAGAGGAACCTTCTCCTTCATCCCTTCCTGCTCCAGGTGTAAAACAAGCAGCGCTTTATGGGTCTTGTCTGCCTTGTTTCAAACTGGTTAAGCTGAACACAGCATAGAAACCTGATCTTCTCTAGCACACAGGTACAGATTACGAGTAGGGTTAATCTGTCCTGACTTTGTTAGAGGTGCTGAAGCTGCAGTGAATCTGTTGCTTTGTGCGTTGGAGTCTCTTGGATGCAATAAGGCTCTGTGTGGGTGGCATTTATCCCAGAATTGGTTTGTCAGAGCAGTGCTTTCACCCAAGTGCTGTTGGTTGAAAACTTCTCTTTGTGGCTCAGCCCGCCATGCTGATGTCCCATCACTGGGAGGATGTTAGGTCTCTTCCTGAAATTTGCATAGCAGTTTCCACTCCTTCAGAGTTTTGCTGCAGGTACTTCTGAGGTGAGGGTCAAAAAGATTTTTTTACTTCTGAGCTAAAGTTAGCCAAAGTAGTTTCCTTTTACGGGGAAGCTATGTGTGGCCCCTGGGAAAAAATGGGAGTTTAGCACATTGCTCTAAACAAGGGGAATAATTTGATTCTTCAGTCTTTTAATCCCCACCTTTTATAAAGCTGATACCTCTGGTTTTAGTTTTTAGTGCTTGAAATGAGTATATGTAGAAAGCATCTACTCAAAGCAGTAATTCAAGTGTTTTTATTTAACTGACTCTGAGAACGTTTTTGTGAACGATGATGTACTTAACTAAGCTTATCTTTATTTACATAACGTTCAATAAAATAAGCAATTTCAATCTATTGATATTTTCCTCCTTGTCCATCCTCCTTTCTAGGACATAAACTTGACTTCATTTGACTTTCTTAGACATTTTTTGCCCCTACAAGGAAGTTCAGCATCTCACAGCAGTATGCTTTGCTTTGTTTTAGTTCTCTGCTGGATTTCTGGGTGAAGTTTGGTGCCCTTTAGATGCTGCTTAAGAATTCAACACACGAGTTTGTTTATTTGTAGGAAAACAGTTGTTGCTGGACATCTGCTGCTTGTGGTATTTCATGCTGGAGTTAATACTGTTGCGCTGCTCAGCCTGAATTAGTAATAAATACAGTTTGACCTACGTGACTTTGAGAGATGGGACCTACCCAGGGCCTTACTGAGAGTAGTATGAAACATTATGTGAAGATCTGCATTGGATTTCTAAGTTCTGCAATGATGGATATTGTGCAGCCAGCATGAGAACACTGCACTTCAGGGGTCTTAGCTTTCTTAGTTATTTTTCTGCTCAGACACTTGCTTCTCACAAAAAACAAACTTTAACGATTCATTAATTTAATGATTCAGCCAGCCTGCGTTGGTTCAATTTAGCCTGCACAGATTAAAGATTTGCAAAGTAAATCCTGTTCAGTTGGTCTTGGACAGACAGGCTGCAGAGCAACGAGCTCTCCAGGATGATTAGCTTGAGGGAAGGGGACTCTCTAGAGCTTTTCTAATGAACGGAGAGCTCTTTTAGGGGCCTGCTGGTAAGACAGGAACCCCTTGTGCTTTTCCATCTCCTCCCTCATCATTACAATACAAGTAAACCAAACAAAAAAGGCATGATTCATACACAAAAGCTTTAGAGGGATGTATTTTACAGCTGAAGGTGGAGTTTTATACCCTTTGAAATATTGATGCTTGGATAGTTTTCCATCTGGCATTTTTCTGTTTGAAAGCTTGTCAGTCATACCAGTAGTTAGTGACTTCTGAAAGGCCAGTTACTGTCTACAGGAATTTGTGGGATGTTTTTTTGTCTCAAGTAACTTTTATCCAACCTTGAAAGTGTATAGGGTTTCTTTCTCTTTGAGTCCATTTAAATATGAGCCTAATATATTCCATAACAGATGGGAAAATGAGAGTTCTGGTGCATGTGGAATAGGCAAGGTGTATTTATTCATGAAATTGTATAATGGGAGATGTTAGATCTGGTTAAGTACCAGGTTGCATTCAACCTACCTGAATTCCCACTGGAATTTCCCTCAGAGACAATGCTTTTCAGTTCCTCTTCTGCTGTCCTGTGTGTGATTGAGCTGCCTTAGCCTTTTCCGACAGGTCCACCTAATGGCACCAGGTTGAGTGTATGCATACTGCATTTCAGAGGGCAGCAATTCCTGTACTGGTATCTCTGCAAAGCCTTTGGGATAAAGGCACTCTGCTGTTGTGAAATGTTTTCTTGGTTTTATTACTGCAGTGATAACATCTTGCATTGCTTTTTCAGTGGCAGAATTGCACCCAAGAGGGCAGACACTTCATGCATTAGGAGTACTACAAATTAACACTACTCTTCCCTTTCTCTTTAAAGTAAGGAAGTAGCATCCCTTTTTGATAAATAGATGAATTGGCAGAATTAAAATTTCTTTTGAAGGACGGTCAGAAATCTATTGCAGTGAGGTTTTAAGAACTCAATCCAGAAGGCGGTCTGTCATTGCATCTGTTCATTCCACAGGATGGAAAACTTCCTGTTATTAATTTAAATTAATGATGGTAGTTAAAATAATATTCACCCATACACAGCCTTAAGTATCAAAGGCTCACTGCTGATTCCAGTAAGGTAACATTTACTTGCTACATGAAGGCAGCAGGCTTGCCTGTCGAAGACTCTTTCCATCTCAAACTGTAGGAATCTGCTCTATGGTAGCAAGGGAGGGAAAAGGGTTTTTCTCCTTACTAGCTGAAAACATAAACATTTTTCTGTAGTTCACTTGCATTACACAGCACAAGTCAACCTAAAATTAACGGAAAGAGTGTGTTTTGAATGCAGCCAAGAATCCCCCATTGAAATAAGTTGGGAGGGTTTAATAATTTTGAGGTGACCAAACATGTTATAACACCACTTAGTATGTAGTCACAAAGTAGAATGGACTAAGTCATTTGACATGTGAACTCTGCTTACAATGGAGATGTTATTACAACTTCAGCTTCTTAACTTTTTGTTTAATGGTTAAATAATATGAGTAATATTTGATTATTGTAATGTTGCATTGATTTTAAACCATGGTAATGGTAATGATTCAGCTTTCTTTTTAAGGAAACTTAGCAGAAAGACTTTCTGCTTTGAGGAAAAATACAAGTGGGCATTTTCAGGGCATCTCCATGGCACTGTTTCTGGAAACAAACTGTAGAAAGCAACATATGGTATTAGATCTGCAGACTGTTTTACAGTAACCAGTCCCAGTTACTTCAGAGGTCAATTTACAGAACCGAGGAGAAAGCAGTTAATCTGTCCAAGGAAGCTGCTCCTCTTAAAGCCAATAGCTTGCAGGTTAACATGAACTGAAGTGTCAGACATGGAACTCCTCCACCGCTTGCCCTTACTGAACTCTGTCACTTGGCAACTCTCTGGACAACTGTCCAGAGATCAGTCCAATTTTTCCTTGAACCTTGATCAGGTTGGCTTCAGTAGCATCATTAACATTTTGCAATTATGTAAGCTTTACTAAGGACCTGGTTAACTTTTGAATAATTCGTTGGACTTGATTTATGAGAGAGAATAGAAGATTCTGATATCCATTCTGCCAGTTATTTGTGACAGTATATACTTCTGTTAGTCACCTTCTTATTTCAGGTAAGCTGCTCCAGTCTTTCCATGTCATTTTGTAAGAAACCTTTCTCTTCCTATGCCCTTGATTATTGTCATCTGCTTCTGAATCCGTTTCAGTCCTTCAGTGTCTTTTAATGGAACGCAGTCTTCTGGATGAGAGTGAACCACTGATTTATAAGTCTTTGCTACAACTTTATGGAAAGGGAGCACTTATCAGTTGTAAGGTAGATGGATTTCCTCATCCATAGCTCTGTCCTTAAACCCTGCTGGTATAAAATTCTCATTTTAGATGTTGTGTGATTAAATACAAAGATCTCAGTGAAGCGGCGTCTGGTCAGAACCCAAATTGCAGGACTGAGATTGCTTTAAGCAGATAAATGACTTCTGGCCTATCAAAGCTTCAGTGCCTGAAGAGATTACTTTTCAGCAGTGAACAAAACCAGTGTTATAAATGATATGGTTAGGAAGATGAGCATGTTTTTCACTATAATGTGAAACTGGCATATGAAAAACAGCCTGAACATTTAAACTAATAGAGTCATTCTTATTTTGCATGTGTGTCTTATTGTTTCACATTTGTTATGTTTGTGTAATTGACTTTTGTAGTAAGTCCATAATGCAAGTAAATTGTCACCAGTAAAGCAGATGGAATGAAATTCCTTTTCAATAATGTAGTTAAGAAAATAAGCACATCGTAGGAAGGAGCTAGGACGTTGCTCTCTGTCATAGAGCAGGAACTCATCATCCATGCCAACCTCTGTTGGCAAAGCATGAGGGTGCTTTTTCTCTTCTTAAGCAAGAGATTGTTCTGCTTGGGTTTTCTTTTGATTTTGTTTTAAAAAGCCTTGTATAGATGATGATGTTCATAATTACTGCTATCTCATTGAAATTGGTGAGAATTTTGGCCTCTTTGGGAACACTGTTGAATCCCATAGTTATACAAGCAAGAGTGCATTTTCCTCTTAATTAGGAAATAAGTGTTTCTAGTAACTAAAAGAATTCAAGCATTTATTCAGTCTGTTTTATTCTCCTAGCATAAGCCAACTGAAATGTATAATCCTAAGACATGTTAATTGGCACACCATATTTATTAAGAAACTGTGCCATTTAAAAAGTCATGCTCATAAAATAATAATTAAAAAAGCAAGATGGAAGGATTAAGTATCTGCTTGTGTCATGTTTGACCAGTCTAAATTATTATGTAACATCTCTGGAGTTTGAGATTTCCCAGCTTCCCTGGGCAATCTATTTCACTGCTTAATTATCTTCACCTTTAGAAAGTTGTGTTTGTTCTTTAAAAAAAAGAAAAGAAAGCTAATGATGACAATAATTGCTTTTTTTGCAATTAACCTCTTGTCCTGGCTAACAGTGACATGAAGAACAGATGATTTTCCTTACATTTTCGCAGTAGCCTTTCATATATTGAAGAATATATTATCGTGTTACTCTTGCTTCCCTTTCCTAAATCAAGCAGCTCTAGTACTTCTTACAGGATGTGTTTTCTACCCCTATAATCATCCTTGGTTTTCTCCTGTTGGAGCAGTGGACAACAAATGCTGGGTAGACTTAACAGCATTGCTGTATGTGTCGTGCAGACCATAGTCCTGTTTATATACCAGTACCAGAGTTTCTGTTGTGTTAATAGTTGACTTCATTTAATCTCTTTTTATGTGATGAAACATACATCAGCTATGTTATGTTGTTGTCCTTAAAAACAGAGGTGGAGATATTTGGCTTGGGTATATAAAAGGGGAATGAATATTTTCCTAATTTAAATGCTATTTCTAACATTGCAATTTTGCTGTAGTTCTTACAGGGAACATTGGTAAATATTGACCTTCTCTTATTTAAACAATAGTTGCTTGTGGCCACTGAGATAAATCAAAGACACTGCTCATAACTTTGCAAATGGTTGATTTATCATCTTGTCTTCAGGAAAAGGTCTTTAAGTTAAATACAAGGCTTAGCTGGTCTCATTCAAAGTAAATCAGATTAGGTTGGAAGGAGAGTGGGAACAATGAAACAATAAAGAGCTGGAATAGAGGAAAGCACGTAAAAAAAGTAGCAACTACGTTGTTTACTATTTATTCTGTTTTATTACTTCTGAATTTATTAATATTAATATTTATAAATGACTGTCTCACAGGGTCTTATATTGTGGTTTAGTTTATTCTTAATGAGTTGAAGGGATTATTTCAGCAATGATGTCTGAATTGTTTTCAGCACATTTTTAATGCGTGGCCTAAAAATCTGGTCCTTGATTTTGTTGAGCATCAGAAGACCTTTGCAATGTTATTTAGTATTATGGCATATCAGTATTTCTCATGTTCTTGAGATGTGTTCAGCTGGAATATGTAAACCCAGAAGGCACCACAGCCTCAGCTGATTGACTTCATTGACTTGGAGAGAATGATAAAAACTTAAGCATAAGACTTTTTAGTCTGAAGAGAGAACTGTAAAACTGCCTATCAGTGCTGCCACTGAAGACATGATGAAACATCATTTCCATCCTGCTGACAACTTGCATCTCTGTATTTGTGGCCATCTTATGACATCTAGCACATTCCGGTCCACAGCTTAATTTAAACAATCACTATCATTTTATGGAAAGATGCAAACTTTTGGATGTTCTGTCATGTGCCGCTGTCTAAGAAGGAGATGTAGAAGACCTTACAGTTTGCTTCTGTTGAACACCAGGGTGGTGTTAGTTAGAGGAACTGTCATATAGGCAAATATTTTATTCCTTTATCTAGTCTTGGGATTTATATAGCTGAGTTCAGCTGATGTTCAAAGGATCCAAGTTTCAGAAAGAAATCGTTAATTACATACCATCAGCTGTGTGTTCAGAGTAACTGAAATGTCTTAGGTTTTATAACATGCCTAAGAAATATGAATGTCAGTTGTATTGCTGATCTTTTTATGGTTTTATAGCTTAAGATGCTGAGGGTGACTTTTGAGTGTCACCATTTTTTGTGATGAGTTTAGTTAATTCTAGGTGATGTGGAAGAAAACTGCACTGTGTGCAGAAAACAGAACTAGAGCTGGTATTTTCTCCACGTGTGATGCCAACAAAGACAAGAATACTGTGCCATGGCCATAAAAAGCTAGGAAATAGAAAAGTTTAATGAATAACTGTTGCACACTGTCCTAGTAAATTGTGTATGTATATTCACATTTTTTAAAGTGATGATAGACATCAGGGAAACACATATGAACTAGAATTTAAGGGATGCAATAGTCATCTTCTTTCTTGGTTCCTTGACTGTGGAAATTGAAGGGAGAGTCCCACATAGTTTTATTTCCCCATCTGCCTCTCATTATTCTTGCCTAAAGGGTGTCAGTATGGAAGAGAAGTGCTGCTCTGGTAGAACAATTGGACTGGGCATCAATAGACAGTACTTTAATCCTTGGAGATGCTTTGCTTCCCCACATAACCAGTTTTTGGCTCTTAGCACGAGGTGCTATGGATCCTAATAAGAAATGCATAGAAGTGAATAGATCCACTGCTTCTCCAAAAGTTTTCTAGCTGAAACCCAAGGCAAGAGGCATCAGTTGGGTACAGGTTGCATGAGGTGAGTGTAGGAACAGTAAGGCTATTCTGTATGATGGGCAGACACACTTCAGCCTTGCTTTTTTGGACATGTAGCATACTGAGCGCTCCCATGGTGTTAACCTTTGCAGGGAAGCCAACCAAACCAAATCTTAAAATGAAGAGTCTGAAGGGGAGCATTTGAAGGAGGCCTGGACATGGCTTTGTGGTGTCTGTCCATATGTGGGAGGTGGCAAGGAACAGAACAAGGGGTAAGCAGAAAAACATTTGTTTGAAAAGCACAACATATAATGAGGTGAGGGTGTGAATGGGTTGAGAGTGGATAAGACAAGCTTGTGCAAACAGGACAGGAGATGTCTCACATGGAGGAGAAGCTGAGTTTTTTTCTGTGCTGTGTGTTGAATGTGACCATTTTGCTCCATTAGTAGTAAGGGCAGTGGATGATCTGTAGTAGTTCTTCAACCGTCAGAGAACACAAATTACATTTGTTAAGCCTGACATGGAGACAAAGCTGAGGATCCCAGCAGGGCCACCTAGCTACCTAAGTGGAACTCGTAATAGCAGCATTTGCAAACACACCCAGGCATACTTTGCCACTGTTGACCTTGCAACCTAAAGCGTTAACAACTTCAGTGCAAAGACACTTGAGCTGGCTGGTTGCAGTCAAGTTGAACGTCACTGACTAATGAACTCCTTAGAATGGGCATTAGGGCAACCTAATAGACTCACTGTATCTTAAACTAGAGTTACCAGGATTTACATGGCTTTGAACCATGCCAGACATAATTGTCTTGAGCCAGCAATAACTCAGGTACCTCTGCACTGTTGTGTTGTCACATGAACTTGTCCACTGCCTCACAGATGTCTTAGAAGAATGAACAACTTAGAGTTTCTATGTACTGCCATAACTATAATAAAACTCCCATAACTTTACATTTCCTGGCAGATCTAGAAGAGATAAAGGACTGCTTGAAAGCTGTGAAAAAGGAGCTCTTGGGAGAGTTTGGCATTGCTAATCTAATGCAATCTTGAACCTATGTGACACATGCTTGGGTAAACCAATGTTCAGGTCCAGGTGCTAAGAAGTCCATCTCTACAAAGGGTATTTGCATGACTAGCACTCTGTTATTTCACAGTTGCTTATCACACAGTTAATTATCTTCTTTTGTGACTTCCTAAGCATATTCACTCTGAAAAGTGTCACACCCACAATACTGCAGTTTCAGGTAGAAAAATTGCAGGTAGAAGAATAGATTAAGAATAAAACAGGGAAACAAATGAGAAAGTTCAGACTAAGAAAGTTCTTGCTTATTATCTTAATAATATTTGCAAACAGTGCTTCTGTATTAGGTCTCACTGAAATTTACCATAATACAAATGTCCCTCTTCTAAAAAATGCAAGAGAAGGAAGACATTGATAGCTATGAATGGATGAATTTTAAAAATAGAGCAGACGTCAAAGTTCCCATTAAGGTATTCCTTTATAATTTTATTTATTCCTTTTCCTATAAGAAATTCCTCTGAATAAAACGTCTTTTGCACCTCTAATCTAATATTCTTTTCTAATGAAAAAGTCTGCAAATTGAAGTTCATATTGATAAGCCTGTGGATCTCATGATCTAAACTGAAAGCAACCAAAACAGGTTTTCTTTTCTCTCCTTCATGGTGTATCTTGGACCACAGCCAACATGGAGAGTATTGAAATAGGACAGATTATATAGATATAATAGAGTAATTATTAATTATTGATTAAAACCAGAATTTGAATGGAATTGGGAATGTGGTCAAGCTATAGAACTGCTTAGCTTCAGAGTTATGTCCAAATTATTGTATGTACGGTGTACTGGTAAAACTGTCAAAGAAAAAGGTGTTCAGATCATCTTTCATCTGAGACCAAAACACTCATCAAGATCTGAACCTTACAAAGAACAGCTGCAGGACTGAAGGCTGCCATGGTTTCTTAGGAGATGTAAAGCTCTGGGATGTGTGCAGAACACACTGTGGTTAAGAGCCAGGCTCAGAAGCCAAAGTAATGTATTGTACTGTCATTTTGTAAGGAAAAGGCTTTTAGAACCCCACAATCCAGTGTAATTTGATATACGTTACCACTTAAGCAGCAAAGCAAAAGCAGACAGGCACCTGCTGTCCTTATTGTTGAACCCAGTTCTGAAATGAAAAGCTTCAGAGTATAACTGAAGATTTATTGGGGGGAAAAAAATGTACTGACGTGTGAATTTAAAAGAGATGAGAAAAACAACATGGCTAAAAAACTTGTCCTCAGGAGGAATAGCAGCTGTCATTTGTATTGCAATGAGGATTTTAAGGAGATGTTCACTTTCATCCCTGCTGTTATTTAGTGAAGTGGTATGTGCTGAAGAAGTGACCAGGAAATGGCTGGGCACAAATAGTGCTGGCCCCCTCAAAGCCAACACTTGGGAATACAGGATAAAAGAAGTAGTCTAAGCTTCTCACAATGTTGTGAAATTGCTTGTAGGAAAATGTGGGTTCCTTGGTAGGGGAGAGAAAGGGAAGACTGCTCTGTAACTTATCCTAGGTTTCTGTTCCCAGGTCATCTTAACACCTGAGGTCAGTATCTGACAGAATTGTTGTGGAATGTTCAGCAGAATTTATGTTTCAGTGAAGAACTACTGCTGTGTATTTTAGCCACTCAGGTAGATTTTAACCCAGTTTAGCCCCTCACCAAATACATATCCATCTTAGCACCCCACTCATCATCAACTCCACCCATAGGACAGGATTTCTCAGGGAAAAGAGGAGGTCAGAGGCCTATGTTTCCTTTATGCTTTAGGTATCTCCAACTACTGGGAGGCTGAGTGAAGTTTTCATCACCCAGCTGGCCCTGATGCCAGAGGGCACAAAGTTTCTTTAAATATTGGACTGCAAATATCATTGCTCTCTATTTCTCTGAAGCCAATAACTGCATAACATGTAGGGAGTCCCCTAGGTCAGAATATGCTTGTAAAATTATTCACTACCATTATTATCCTCTTCTCTGAGTTGTTGCTGTTCTGAATGGTAGGATTACTTTGACCATCCTGCCAAGAAACAGGAAACAAAGGTTTAAGAATACTGACTTTTGTACGCAGTAACTGAATGGCTAGCACTTCAGTATGGTATTTCATGTTGTGATACAGGGTACTATGTGTGTGATTGGGAAAATGTGATGAAGGAGAGGTAGTAGTTGAATATGGCAGGGAATTGTAGAGGTTCATGAAGATTAGGGAAGACTAGGGCAAAATGAGGTGAATGGACATGACGGCACATGAAACGTATTTCTGTCACAAGCTAGGCACAGAACAAAAAGTAACAATACTGATTTGTATGTGTTGAGGGATTTTAAATTAACAACCATTGTTTGTGGGTGGAAAAACATTTTTGGGAATAAAAATATTTATTCCCACAGCTTCCACTGTGGGAAGCTGAATGAACATGTCTGCTCAGTGTGTCATGGTGATCTAACAGAATATATGCCAGAATCACAAGGAAGAGGACAGCAAATAATACTTTATTATTTTTAGTAGGCATTTTCTGTCACTGATCCTGTTCTGCTTCTGCTGCATCCCTTTGTAGACAAGTGATGAGAACTGAACAAAATAATGCCTACCCAGGGTTTGGAATATGTCTGCTGGTAGATTCCCCCTTTTTTCTTTATAGAGAAAAACTTCTATGCCTCAGGCCATAAATTATGGCGAGTGGTGGAGGTTAGGAAGGTGCTTCCTTCTGTATGCAGTTTATCATCTAATTTTACTCTGGAGTTTCTTGCACCTTCTGCTGTATCTGTTACCACCCGTGATCAATTACTGGATACTGGTCAGACTTGCACTTATTTTTGTGTTGATTATGTATGCTTCTATTACAAGTATTTTCATATCTGATACAACACAAAATAGAACTGCCTTTCACTGGTGATGAGTTCCTTATAGGCTTTAACTCCCTGTCTGGACAAACTTTCATACTAAGCAGCAAGCTAAACAAGCAAAAATTAAAAACGGGTGCTATTCTGTATGTGTTCTTTAAGCAAAAGTAAAAAACCCACAAGGCTTGTATTCAGTGCTGCAAACTCTTTTGGTAATAGGCATGTTTATGTCAGTGCAGATATTGAAGATCCTAACAATTTTAAAGAGAGAAACTGGGAACAAGATTGGAAGTCAATTAAAATAACTTGGTAATGAAAAGACAATGGTTTTTAGAGGATTTTTGTAGATAAATTGAAAAGGTAACAGCAGAGAATGGCTGTAAGAGTAACCGGTCGTGAAACAATCGGTTTGTGAAACACAAAAAATGTGTTTTCTGTGTTAGGTGGGGACTGAGATGACTACTAACTAGTCACTTACAGACCTTATTTTTCTATACACTGTAAGTGTACAGTTAGGGATCAGGAGCTCAATGTAGTGAGTACTGTGCAAACTCCTAACAAAAGATCTTATCTAGCCCATAGGAAGGTAAGAGATGACAAATAAGTAGTGTTAATGCTCTGTTCTCATGTTTTGAACACACCTTTGAGAGCCGCTGAATTCATCTTAGTGTCAGATTTTTCTGATATAAGTGTTTTAGTGAGAACTCATAGAATAGAGAGAAGTTGTGCTTCAAAACTGGGAGTATGGATTATTTCCATAAAAAGTTAGCTATAGAAATAGGAACTGGCTCATGAATCGTTCAGGTTCATTTTGTATCATCCCACATTATACAGACTGCAACTTTGGCAAAGAGGTAAGGACTTTTAATTTCCAAATGTATCAGCCCTTTTGTTTGTGCAGTGCTTAATATGAGATATGGATTACCTGAAACTCCCATGGACTGCAGGTTCCAGCAGGAACAAAACTGCCCCAGATGACTTAATGTGGAAAAATAAGATTAGGTAAAAATAACATGGAGTTCCTTCCTGACATTTGTTTGCAAGCTTCACTTGCTAACTCCCACTGAAATCCATCCAAGCTTGCATTGCATAGGATGGAGCAGAATCTCTTAAAAAAGGTACTAAATGATGCGGAAATCAGCTCTGTTTCTCCCCAGCTGTATTAGAAAAAATGGTTCCTCAAGGAGAGATGAAACATGTAGTCACTTAATGAGCTTAGTCTGTTTGTAAAGCTTCCTTCCTGCCCTTCAGCATAAAGTAACCCCTTTCCACATGCATTTTTCCTGGAGGAGTGGTAGTTAAAAAAGCATGTCCAGTTTCCACTTTATAGAAATACAGTTCATCTTTGCCATGATGCTTGGCCATTTAGTTTTAATTTTTTATCCTTAGAAAGCAAGGCAAGTTACTCTCTGGCTGTTAGAGCTGCTTTTCTATGTAGGTAGCCTTTTTTTCTCTTGTTACCCAAGTTTGCACTGCACTTCTCTCTTCCAACTCTAAGGGCAGTCTGCCATTCTTTCTCAGTGGTCTTGGTGTCTTCCATGGTTCATGAAAGTTTTCATTTCACGTGCCTTACTGCTTGTTGTGAAGCTGCCCTATTTCTTTGGGACAACTGTCTCTTTGATCCTCAGCTTTTTTTAAGCTTCATCCATGAATTGTTTGTGTTTGATTCCACTACTTGCTTCTACCTTTTTCCCAGCCTGCCTCAGTTCAAATGTTTCATTACGTTTTTGCTTTAGTTTTTGGGGACAGATTTATGTCGAATTAATATTGACAATATTTTGACAGGTTGGCATATTATATTTCTTGTGTAAACATTATTATAATAATCTGTGGCCTGTTTTAAACCAGTGTTTGGAGCTCAAGGGCTGTAAATGAAAGTGAGTCATGGTGGTCTATTGTATGTAAACATAATACGAGTTTGATTGATTTCCAAAATCAGCTAGCATTACTTGATTGGAAAGGGTTGCTATGGAAGAAGGAAGGTGATAACAAAAGCAAGCAGTGAGTTTCAGAGCATGATGGCAATCACAAGCTCTCATCACATGTAGAGTAAAATCTTCAACAGGGTATTTTTAAACCTTACCTTAATCATGCAATAATGTAAACATTTGTTGGAGTTCTGCCTCGGCAGAGCAAGAAGCAATATTTGCTAGAGAAAAAGGAGCAAGGGGCAGGGTCAAATCAGCTATTCCTTGGCACACCGCAGCTGAGATGGCTGTCTGATGTGCCTCCCAGCCTACCAGTCCACTCTTGTTTTTCCTTTCGGATGAATGATCTCCGAGGCAGCCAGGTTTCTGTGATCTCTCAGTGGGGGATGTGTGGCATTATGTCTGTGAGGTTTTCTGCTTGCTTTGGAAAAGGCTGGCTTCACATGCCTTCTCTCTCACTTTGGCTAAGTCCCTAGAATAGAAATGTGTCCAGTAAATATTTAATTCCAGAGATGCTGCCAAAAGATTCCATGCTCTGTGATTGCTTCAAGGTTCATTAGTGTGAATCAGTTCTTATTATTTCTTAGAACTGACCTTACAGAAGCACAAAAAATGCATCTAAGCAATAATCAAAAACATGAGGTGAAATGCCAGCCAGTAATTTCTAACTGCACACAATACAAGCACATTACCTGTGCCCTGTTATTTCCTATGAATGATAGTCTGCTTGTGGCAGTGCTGTGAGCAATACCTCACCTGTCTCTGGCTCAGCATTCCTGCCTCTCAGTTCAGTTCTGTGCCAGATTATAGTAGATGAGGCTCTGAAGTGTTACAAACTTTTGCTTTCTTCATCGCACTGTGTCATTTAACAACCCACCTAATTGCAGCACTTCTTACTTTGCCTGCCTGAACATATTTACAGAGATAAAAATAGAGCAAGGAAAGAAGAGCAGCTGCCAAAGCTGGGTTTAAGTTAAAGACCACCTAGGAATGGATTAAGATGAGTAACTGTTTCGCCTCGGGACAATACTGCTGAATGGCAGGGGAGAGGGAGAAGGGGAGAAAAGGTGAAAGGAACATTGCTAAGAGGTATGGAGGAGTGATGGTGCAATTGCCACATCTAAATGTAAGCAAGTTTTAAGCATGCTCAAAGGGAAGGGTGTGTGTGTGTGAAAATGAGTAAAGAAATCGTAGAACAGGCAAACAGTGGTACATTAAATTGCAAACAGTTTTAATGAACGCATTGTATTGGAGAGAATGCCACAGGTCTGAGGAATAGTAAATATAGGATATTTGAGAAAGCAAATTCATCTAAGTGAACTGTCAGGATGCTCTCCTGGGTGATTTCAGTTGTGATGTCAATTGACAAATAGAAACGTTGGGCTTAAATGTGATTTTACATTTGTGCACTCTTTCTTCTCAGTGGTAGGGTCTTATGAGTTGATAGCTGTTAAATCATGTTAGATTTAATTTCAGCTCTGCACTTAGCCTTCATCAGTTGGAAATGACAGAAAAGGAGAAAGACCACGGTGCATGAGTCAGTCCAAGAATGACTAAGCTGCTGTAGTGACACAGCCGTGAAAGACAAGTACAGCCCTGGGATGCATTCAGTGAAGTGCTCCCAGTAGGAGAGGGGATTAGTAAGTAGCTCTGTCATAGAGTGAGTGAGACCTGGTGGTGTTGGGAATACTGCATACAGGTCTGATTAGCCAGGCTTGTGAATTAATTACCTGAAACTAGACATGTAAGAAGAAGACATTAGCAAGGGAATGGAGAGTCTCTCTCACACAGGGAAATTAGAAGAAAGTAGCTTCTCCTTATTTACAAAAAACTAATGCTGAATATTTTAAAATATAGTTGTTTACGCTGTTTCATGTATAAATGAGACAACTGAGAAAGAGAGATTGAGTTCAACCAGAGGACAGTGTTCAAACCAAAAAAGCCTGGCTATAAGTAAATTTGAGGTGATGATTAGAGTATTGTTTCTACCTCTTCAAACAACACTATTTTAGGAGAGCCTTGGCTGGCCCTTCCTCAAAAATCTGCCCTTCAGCTAAAATTCTTGTTCCTTTAGTCACAAACAGAAATTCATACCAAAGTTGTCACTCAGTGGCACCCAACTGGCCAGCAGCTAGCATCTGAGGAATATTAGCAGAGATTAGATTTGTATAGAGCACACTTTACAATACATTTCCAGCTGTTTCTTACTTGTATGTATTCACTACACAAGCAAATTCATCATCTGTCAGCCTCATGACAGCATGCTTGCTTGCACGCATACTCAGCATATTTAGGACTACAGCAGCTTTGGGGCAATCTTTTCAATTACTCTATGCAACTAAATCCACGTCTAACTTGGATTATTTTAATAGAGCCTGTGCTCCTGTTTGTTTGTTGATATGAGTATTACCACAGCTAGAACGGACACCCAACAGGAGCTGTCCTGTGCTAGTTTGATGCATGGTATTTATGATCAGTGAGGGATCGGTGTAGTGGATATGAAAAAAGATAATTAGATTCAAAAGTCACCTACATAAATCTGTGAAAGATTGTCTGTGACACCATGGTCCCAGTTTCTAACCATCTATTTTACATTCTCACAATGGTTGAGTAGCAGGATAGCTGTCGCACTAGCTTATCAGACCACTTTTAGAGGGAACACATGCTCCGTGAAAACAGTAGTATTGCATTGACTGTTGGCCGCAATTCTCTTTCCTCCTACCCCTTTCCCTCAGTTATCTTCATTCTGATTTGAGATGTTGCTGTTCTTTTTTTTTTTAAAAAAAAACACACCAAAAATGAAAACTCTTAGTCAATTCAAGTCTAATATGTACTGTCAGAGCAACAGCACTTTTTTTTTTCCCCCAGCTTTGTCTTTTTAGTGCTGTTTTAGGTCCAGTTCTGTCATTTTACACCTGTCCAACCTTGTGAAAGGCTTCACTGGGGTTGTACAAGGACGAGCGTGGGTGGAACTCGGTGTTTAGAACCTTGTATGGCTGTTGACAATGTGTGAGAAGGGAAGAGCCCTCTGCTTCCCAGACCCCAAATTAAGCCTGCAGGGCTGACAGCAAAGCAATTCTTGTAATGGTACATGGAGCTAATTTGTTATGAAATCAGAGAAGCAATAAATTTGGAAAAAAACCCATTCCAAGTTTAGAGTAGTCTGGAGGGAAATTACACTGTGAGCTCCATGCTGTGTTGCTGCTGACTTGCCATCTTCTAGATTTCGGCAATGACAGAGTATGGTAAGTTCATCCCCTCACATTTTCCCTTCCTTGATCTGGGGAAATGCAGATTTGTCTACTACAGCTTGAAACTAAGTGAATTCTTGTGGGATTTTCTCAGGTGTGCTGTTCATTCACAATCTGGAGTTGTTAGTCAGTGAGAAATTGCTGTGATTTTTGAAGAAGGTGAGGCTCAGCTGGTCAGAGCCTGGCATTTCTTGTTCCTCTTCTTAGGGTGTCCTGCTCAGGGCCAGCTGTTAACTGGCAACACCAGAAGAGCTCTCCAGTCTCAGCAGAGAGAACTAGACTACATCTGCAACATGTTTTCCAGGCAGATGTGGGCCCATCCAGGCCAGCTAGCATTCATGTGGCTGCATTAACAGGGTCCTGAGCTCTGTTTAGGTGGGTCACTATTACTGTTAGGGTGTCCACGTGGCATTCTGCCCATCTGCGTCATGCATGGTGCTCACTTGTTCTGCCTGTGAATACCCTGTAGACATACTCAACACAGTCAGTACCCTTTACAGACAAAGGGTAGTGAGGAAAATTTGAGACTGGTGATAAGGTTGGGTTCAGAGCAGTACAGGTTTTGTGTGACTTGGGAGTCACGCAATGCAGGATTTCTGTGCTCCACTATTCATCAAAGCACAGAATTTTATTCAGCTCTATCATTGTTTCTGAATTCATGACCAGAAAGAAACAGAGGTCCTGCAGATAGTGTAGGCTATGGGAAATTGCAGCACTGCTGAGATAACATAGTTGGTACCAGTACGTCCTGCTCTCATGCTTTCCAAATTACTTTTGTTAAAATAAACAAACAAAACAAGAAAACTGCTGGCCTGGAAACCCTTAGGCGTGCTTTTCTATTTTATGTTGAAAAGATTTAAAGAAAAAGGCATTGTCTGTTTGTTATTTTCACTGCTTTTTTACAAATTGCTTTAAAACAAAACACAAACCAGGTTTTATTCATTATCAATAAGAAAATATATCTCTGGGAAAGACAAGACTGGTCTGGAAGGAGGAAACACCACTTCAGGTTGCTATTTGAAGGTAGCCTTAATGGCTGCGTATTGCAACTCAGCAAACTGGTTGGGGTTTAGGGCGGTAGAGTGGATTCAACAACTTGAGGTCCTAAAGGCAGATGATAGGAAACAACTGTTCTTTATGCTGCTGCAAATGTATTGCAGCCCTTAGAAATTAAGGGTTTACTCCGACCACCCCCACTCCCCACCCCAAAGGCACTAAGATAGCCTTTGCCCAAGGGAAAGGACCACAGGGTTAAATCATGAAGAGTAATTGCACTGTATATGTTGTGCCTTCCACCAGCCTTTCAATGCTGCCACCAGTGGCCCACGCTGTTTGTAAGAAATTGTTATTAAGCTGTTCTCCCTAGGACCAGGACTGGAGCCGCATTGTGCTAGATGCCGTGAAGCTGCATAGTAACAAACTGTAAACTGTTCTCTGAGCAGCCTGATTAAATACGAGAAGGGATATGAAATGAAAACAATCCACAACCAAGCTCTGGCACATGATATTAAGTGAGTAGCTGTAGGCTGTATAGTAGGTCAGCTGCAGAGGTGGAAACCGGGCTGAAGTCTTCCGTGCTGTCATTGTGTACTAAAAAAAAAAAAAAAAAAAGAAATCTTTTCTCACTGAACTGCTCCAATTTGTTCCATCAACTCTTGTCCAGAGAATGATGTAGGTGCATGTGCAAGTGTGGCTTGGTTACAGCCTTGTCCCTCAAGGTTGTTTGCTTTCAGTCTTTTACTATCCCTGTTACTGTAAGTGACAGATTGTAAGATGCCTGGGTATTGCACTGGCAACAACGGGAAGCATCCTTGAGTGTGTTTCTTTTGAAGTTAAGCTTTTGTGATTAGCATCTGCATTTATGCAAGGTACTTTCATATTCAGACTTGTATTTGTTCTGGTTTGACCTAAAGAATAGTTACTTGGTCACTTTAAATGGACACTTTAAAGGCATGAGTCAGCTCAGCTGTTTGTTCCTCAGTTTTCTTTCCTCTCGCTGCTTTCCCATCTGTTTGATGGAGAATTGGAAAGGAAGGAGGGGCTGTTGGCTGGATTGATCCTTCTCGCCACAGACCCAGCAGTGGCCAAGGAGGTTCAGTGTGGCTGCATTGTTTTCAAGTACACAAGGACAAGAACACCTGAAAAGTAACGTTTATGTTTGTGCTTGTTGGGAACACCGTAATAAATTAAATGCTCGGCAATGCCTTGTTCATGTGCAGTCTGTACCAGAACATCATCAGCATAAGCAAGGAGTCAATCTTTCATTCAAGTACATGGTAGCCACAGGGCTGTCCCTTTTTTGATGTTATTTTTTCCTTCTCTCCCTGTTCCCTCTATTAGTTTTCTGTAGTTGAGCATATGGACATGCCAGTAGTGCTTAGACTGGGTGCAGTACTGACAGTGGAGGGACTTGTGCTCCGGTTGATTTTCAAAGGTGGAAGGACTGGCAGTGTCGACACAGCACACTGTGATGGGTGCCTTATCCCCCCTTTGCATTTAGTCTCATAAAGTCATACCAGCTCACCTGGACCCTGGCCTGTGGCTCCAGGTCAGGGAAGAGTTTCATGAGGCTAAATCAGGGATCAGGGCAAGCCATTTGGTGTTTGCAGCTAAATTCAGGGAGTCCTCGAATCTGTGTGTGTGATGTGGATGCATAAACTCATTTTCTGTTGAAGTTGATGTGCAAAGCCATGGATTAAATTTCTGCTAACTTAAACTCAGTGGGCTGTGACATATACACATTGGAGAAGTCACTTTAAAAGGGGTTTCAGGCTTGTTTTCTGTCAGTGCTGAACTTGATCAAGACTGGTAGCACAAACTGAAATAAAAGAAGGGACAGGGACATAAGAAATCCTTTGTGACAAGCCATGCAGTGGTGGGGAGAGATAGTCCTCAGTGGAGTGTATCAGAAATATTGGTAAGATGTCTTGCAACCATGGGCTCTGTGCAATTTACTCACCTGACAGCTCTTGTCATACATCCGGGTGTTCAGATAGCCATGTTGGAAACTGCATCCCATCTTATTTTTCTTATTCTTTTTATTGTTTTAATTCATTTGAAGGTAATGAATCAAAACAGAATTTGGGACCTCAAAATCTCTGCAACTGCAGGAGTCAGCACTTAATGGCAGCTTTGCCTCTAGTCGTGGCATCGAGTTACTTTTGAAGCCTTTGAAGTCAACAGGGCTGGAGGGAGAAAGTGTTGTGTTGCTTCTTTAAGAAGAAACATGCTTCAGTTATATTTGCAGCTGGGGTTTTAATGGTTGCGAATTAAAGCGTGTTTTATTTGGCCTTTGGTTTTAGTGCACTTTTACCTCTTAGGGGGACTCAAAGCCAAGGCACAGCTTGAGAGTAACAGGCTGCAGCTCACTAACATAGCCATCATCAGCTACATCTTCTGTTTCTCTGCAGAGCTCACACTCACGATTTGTGTCTCCCATGACACAAGTGTCCCAGCTTTCCTGGTTTACTCGCCTGACATCTCTTTGCATGCATTGGGTCTCCGCTTACACAGCAGCAAGTTGTTTGTGGCTGGCTTTGTGGCTTGGAGTGAACTGAAGTAAACTTTATGTGTTGGCCCTGGAGACCTTCATTTCTAATCAGCTCCTATTAAATTACTATGAATCTGATAAAGAAAGAAGCTCAGTTTAAAAAGGTGCAGATAGGCACTTAATGTGATTTAATGTATGTCTTAATAGTTTAGCTGCTTATCTACACATCTGGCCTAAATACTTGTGCAAATCTGACCCATACTTTTTTTGAAAACCATAATGGCATTGGAAAGAGAGAAGGTAGATTATGCAGTTAATAGGTTACAGCTTGTTTCCCTGTTGATCCTGGGCATATCAGCCATCCTGCTGATGGTGCCATGTAGAAGAAAACTGCTTGGAGGACAGCGATGGCAGTGGCTAAGCAAAGGGCACTACGCTGCAAGTTTTTTCTAGGAGTATTTAGTTCCCTGCTCTCTGGTGTTTCTGCAGGAACCATTGCTGACAGAGATGCAAGTCTCCTAGGTAAATGTTTTGAATCAGCCTTTTGGCTTGTCCTAACTCTTGTGTAAAACTCCTGTTGCACCTGTGTCCCATTAGGAGGGGTTTAAGAGTACTCTGACATGAGAAAATGCAGTAATCTTTCCAGCCATACGTTGGTAGACCCTGTGTGGTGGTATCTTTTAGCAAACCACATCAAACTGGTGGCACAGGCACTAATAAATACTGAGCAGCACCTATTTTTGTCCTTGTTTTGTACCCCCTGCCTGATTATCAGTGTTGCTGCGTTCTGTGATTAGCAGGCCACATCAGCTGACTCAGTCACCTCACTCAAGCAAGAAGAAGAAAGGCTAAATTTTATTTCTTTATTTATTTATGTGATAGAAAAGTAGCATTTTGCAGTGAGAACTTTTTGAAGTAGGGAAAGAGGGGACATAATTTTATTACCAGGACAGTTGTCTGAAGAGGTTTGCACTTTTTTGGAAGATAAGCTGAAAAACATCCCAGCTCAGACTGTCTTTCTGGGCGCTATTTTCAGTGTTCCTTGATAAATTAACAGAATTATTCTATGTTACCTGGTGCATTGAATACCAGTGAATATAATAGCGATCATTCAGATCCATAGTCCTTTGGATACTGAGGACTAACTGCTTTATGGTTTTATTGAGATCATGAAAAGGGGCCAGTGAGGTTCTTACATGTGCTTGTCATACTTGCAGATGGAAGGCTCTGTCTCATGCAGAACAGAAATAATTCTCTAGTTCTGTTTATGAAGTTGTTGTTTAGATCACAATGGCTTTGTTTCTCATTATCTGAGATTTTTATAGCTGTCAAGTGTTTCCAGCCCTTCATGAGTTATGAACCTGGAATCTCTTTCCCTTCTCAGAGCTCATAGAGTATATGGTTAAGGCAGATTCTTTAGCATTACGGACTTCAAGTGACAAAGCAAGAATATGTTGCTTGGTTCTTCCTGTATAGCTGTTCTCACAGAGGCTGAAACAAGAAGCTGGTCATTGCTTTTGTTAAAGTATTGTGCAATGTGGTGCTTGAGAAATCTGTATGCAAATCCTGGCTTTGCCTCTGTTTTCTTCTGTGGCCTTGGACAAATTCTTTGCTTGCTTTGTATATATGAGACATGAGGGTAACTTCTCTCTCATTTTAAAGGGTGGTGTAAGAATAGATCTGTAAGTACTTGAAGGGTCATGGAGGCAGGAAGTATCATCAACCAAACACATGCCATTTTATCACCACACTTGTGTACTGCTGTAAAGAAAGAAGTTTAAAAAGATTTTTCTTATGTCTCCTAACATTCTGATCATCCATCTACTCAACGTGACACCACCATCAGTCTGCCCAGTTTCTTGTACTGGGTACCTGAGTGGGAATGTGCCCTTTTGGTGGTTGTGTTTAGTTTTGGTTTTGCTGGGCTTTTTAGTTATCAGGACACAGGTGGGAAAACTTGCAGTGCTCATTTTGTCTGAATGAAATGCCATGCCTTCCGCTTGTGTTTGGCCTCTTTAGTTTTTTCCCCTGTCAATTTTCCCTCTGAATAAGAACAGTAGGGAGTAGTAGAAGATTACTGTTTTGGAAGATATATCCCCATGCTTCCTTTGCTTTCTCTGCTTGGGAAGACGGTGGCCTGCAGTGGATTTCCTGCAGCATCTGTGTTACTGCATACACATGCTTGTGACACTTTAATAGTAGCTGTCAGATAACATTAACGTATTGCTGCTACAAATAAATCAAGCAGGGCGATGAGCAAAGAAGCAAGTGAATGAGAGGACAGTCTTGTCCGTTGGTATCAGACAAGGCCACTGTAAGTATTGTCTGCTCACTTCACCAGTGAAATTGTTGGCTGTATAAAGATGTGCTTAGTGGAGGGGATACCCAGTCCACAGCCAGAAGCCCTCCTTTCCGTGAATACCCAAAGGGCTTAGTTTATCACTTATGCAGAATGAGGAGAAGAGGAAGGCTGCTGAGATATCCTTGAAGACCCTTTCTTCTTAAGTCCTGAAGAGTGACCTTTTTTTTGTGACATAACGCCTTTCTATTGAGAAAGACATACAGTGTTCAGGGTGCTGAAAATACTGCGGCAGCAGAGTCCCAAACCTCCCAGTTTCTATCAGGTGATTCAGCATGATTGTTGTGCTAAATCGTGTGACAACAGAGGATATTGGTAAAAGAGACTATGCAGATTATGTTGAACAGACACTGATTGCCTGGCTCAAATGAGTGAGCGGTCGGGTAGACTCTGAAGCTTGAATCCTGTGGCAGGTCTCCTGGCCCTCTTTCTAGGAAAGCTATAGCTAGTGGAGCTAGCCACCAGAAGAAACAACTGAGTGAGGGAAAAACAGTTACACTGAAATTCCTCCCACAAAATTATAGCCTGCATTTGTCATTGTGATACCACTTAAGGATCTCTGTTCTGTGGCTGTCTTTACACTTTGGAGAAATTCATTAACTTGGTACTGCTTATAAAAGGTTCTTTATCTGGTAATGCAGATGTTTCCAAACTCAGGAGCACAAATTGCGCCTGGAATACTGTCCTCCTACTGCTTGTGAAGATCCTGGAATTGTCTCTTGCATTTGAACACTGTATTAGAAAATCGACCAGCAGTGACTTGCTTACAGCTTAGATTGCAGTATACTCAATGCACTGCCTTTGCAGGCTCTGCAGATACACTGGTAGTAGAAGTTTGGCATTTGAGAGCTGGCATGATGTGGCTGGAAAATTACTGTGTTAGTTCTCCCTCCTCAGTGCTTGTTGACATAGTTTTTATTAGGTTGTGATAGACTGCAAGGAAATGTAGATCATAAACTTAATGTATACCAGACCATTGCCTGGTTCCTGAAAAGCATTAAAGTGTCACTTTGAATGACTCTCTGATTCAGGTAAGTTCTTTGCAAGACTGAAAGCTCAGAAAGTTTCAAAACATTTTAAAAAAGAAAAAAACTTCTTGCAGAAGCAGTTGCTTTTACTGTGTGAAGGTGGAAGATTATTTCTTGTGGATCTGGCTGTAGAAAGTAGCATCATTATTTTTTTTTTTAATTTATACATGATTGTCGTGTTCTTAAAATTCTCTCCATGACAAGTCTTTTGTATTTCCTTAAATTGGTGAAGGGTTTATTATGCTGAATTTGACAGGTTAATGATCAAGTAGGAAATCATATCACACTTGTTAGTGCAGTTTCTGATGATACAAAATTAACCCTATCCCTTCTACAGCTAAAATCAGATACTAAATCTAGAGTTTGGAGGTAGGGGAGAGATTGTAGCAGGTAAGTACTAAGAAGGCTGCCTGAGATCAGTGCTCCCTCCTCCCCTACCTACATGTTGCATTTAGGATAGCAAAAGAAATAATTAACCTTCATGCTGAAGAGTCAATACCACAGTAATGGGATTTTTGAGGAATATTGTGTGGGTGATTCTAGTGATAGTGATTGGTCTAAGGCAGGATTTCGTGAAGTATCTTTCTCTGAAGTGTCAGGATTGGAGTTTTGCCTGTCTAGCAGAGGTAGCGATACATGGTGGCTTACATGCTCGTTTGAAAGACTGAGCCTGTTTGAAGTGGACTTCCACCCTTTATTTATTCTGTCATTAGCTTCCTTGCTGGAACCACTATGAAGGCTTGGTTTCGATGGAAACATCTGTGATATGGGTGGTCTCTGATGCGGTCTCTGATGCAGTCTCTGATAGTATGATGAGGGAAGCAGTATGGACAGCAGTACTGACATGCTACCACTAGTAATAAGGATAATATAAAAAAGAAGTAAAGCAGTGAGAAAAGTAACGGCATTTGCTTTGGCCAGCACTGGTCTAGAGTTGTTGCTTGTGATTTTGAGAGCAAAAGACCTCACAGCCTGTTTTCAGTCCTCGTGCTCTGTGTACGTATTTCAATAACTTATGTTTTTCCTGTTTGAACAGAGCAAAGCCTGGAGAACAAGCTGTTCTTCTGGAATCCTGCAGTTCATTTATTCCCAGTGATTCCAGTGGGAAATAAAATCAACAGCCTCTCCACATCTGAACAGTGACCCTCACTGTGTTTGTTAATACCTCTCAGTGTCTGTCTCCATCGAAACTCAGGATATAATTGCTCAGCCAGAACATGCAGGGGAATGAGAACTAAGATTTTCTGAGATGTGAAAAAGTACATGAATTAGATTCAATTTTGGGTGCCCAAAGACTGTGCTTTACTCATTTGCATACTGTAGGAGCAGCTCATTTGTTCAAACTGCTTTTAGAAATTGAACTTTTTATACAGATGCAGAGTTTCAGCTCCTACAACCACCTCATCAAAGCATCTTAATGAACTGGTGACAGCTATACACCTGAAAATCTTTGAGGGTGTGAGCGCAAATACCAAAAATATATTTCCCTCTGGGGCCAGGAAAAAAAGGAAACCTTTTTATCTCCTGATTGAATTTACATTTGGCTTTCCTATCACTTCAAGCTGCTTAATGGATTGGTGACTGAGTCCTGCAGCACAGGAACTGGAGAATATTTCCAATGTGCGTACCTTGAAAATGCACAAAACTGTTTTAAATCAGATATTGCAGAGCAATTAAAAATAGGTTCTGTAATGTACACAGTGAGAAAGGGAGGGAACAGCCAAATGACAGACAAGAAGGACCATTTTACCAAAATAAAAATGGAAGGTGTCCTAGAAGTGCTAAAATCCTGGTTGAATCTTAATCCTAGAGGTCTGGACTGCCATTCAGTTTTCTTTATGCCTTGCCAAATAGAGAAAGACTGAAGTTCTACCTGGTGGCCAGAAAATGGTGTAGTTGAAGCCTACAGATCAGAGCAGGCTGTGGTAGAAGGGAGAATGTATGAAAAAAAAAGTTATTTTCAGAAACAGTTTCTTTAAAAGATAAAAAAACCCCACATGATCGTTGTAAAAATTAGTGGGGATAGCTTCAGTGATTAAGTAAATTCTGTTCTATGTGAATAAAGTACTTGTGATGGTGTCAATATTTTATGAGTCTTACCACAAACTGCTTGACTACATGAGGTAAAAGGTAGAGAGAGAATTAATCAAACGTTTCTTGTTTCTCTGAAGACTCATATAGCAATCATACTGTGGGGAAAATGATAGCACATACTGGCAGCATATCTGTTGATGATAAGCTACTCAATGGAGGTTCTTTTGCAAAGATCTGACATAGTAGTCTTGTGGACCTGACCAGTGTCTCAAATAGAACAGTAGGAGTCAATGTCTAAGTAGCTATGTACCCTTGGTGTCCTTGCTTGGGTTGTGCAGTTGCAGCAATAGCAGAATTTGGCCTTTCTCAAAACCTGGTGGGGCTTTGGGGTGTAATTCATGAGCTGGAACAAGACTGTTCTTGGCTCAGCAGGGAGGTTCTCCAAATCAGAGCTGCTCTCCGCGAGAGGAGGGGCATCCAGCCTCCCTTGGGTGAGCAGTTGCAAGCATTCAACCTTGTAATTGGAGAATTCGACCTCCATCCTTGGAGAAGCAGAAAGGACTTTCTCATAAATTCTTCAAACTACCTGTTCTGGGAAAAGGAAGTTGTAACAGAGGAGCTCTGGCAGTGCCTTGCTTGCATCCTTGGGATCCCCTCAGACCTGCCTAGCTTCAAGCCACAACACACTATAGAAGGAGCATTAGTTCCTTCATCAGTGGTTATCTCCACACATTGAGCAGGTGTCAAGTATGGTTGCTGAAAAATATTACGGACATGCCCATGGTATGTATGTATTAAGGACAGAGGCAAAGGTAGTAGTCTGGGAGCACTGTCCACTTGCCTAAAACCTTTCTCATGAATAGAGTAAGTTCCCACGTTGTCCATCTCCTTGCTGTGCTTCCTGTGTTGTGTCTTCTATCAGGTATTCGGAAGGTTGAGCGTGGTGAAACTGGAAATAGTGTAGAGGCACTAAAGGTATTTAATTGCCTAGTGCTTGGTGGTGATGGATTATTGTATAAGCTGTGTCAAGGATCACTTGAGTACAGAAATAGAAACCTTACATACTTAGATGAGCAGAGATGTAGAGTACCTGTCTTTTTAATCATAAGATAGCATGAAGAAATGAAGAAATGTGTGTTGTCTGTTTGATGCAGCTGTTACAGACAGAGTAGCTAAAAAGGGGCTTGATTGAACACCTGCTGGGTGAATTTTAACTGTAGTTGGACTGAGGCAGTTCTGCAGAGCTGGGGAAAAAATGAGATGCCATGGCACAGGGTTATTCACCTCCCCGGCAGGAGTTGCACCTGCTGTTAATAAGACTATTTTTGACGTCGGGGATCTTCAACTGCTTCCAGACACTTTAGGAATCAGTGTACTTGAGCACATTTTCCATCTGCATTCAAACCAAAGGCTGACCTTTTTCTCCCTAAAGTGGAAGCTGTTGCTGCCAGGTGCATCTTTTGTTCCTTTGATATTGGAGCTGATGTTAGGCACTCAAATTGAGAAACAGGAGCAGAGCCGAGAAGGCATGCTTGCCAAGAGGCACTTTATGATCAACCAAGTTTCTTTGCTATTCAGTGTCAGCTACATTGACTTCTGCTTCTAGAGGCTTTTATGATAGTGTATAAGATGGTGGACTTAAGACAACGTACTCTTTAGGTCTGTCTTTCTCTACCCTTCCCCTCTCCCAAGAAATCACCCTGCTCACATTCCTTGAATTAAAGAAAGGCATGGGAAGTAACCCAACCTTATTTTCCTCTTTCTATTGTTTTTAATCTTTAATTCCCTTCCTTAATTCTTGTGGATGGATAACTTCTAGCATTGTAATTCCTGTTGTTTAGACCTGATGTGTGCATAGCTGGATGAAATCATGATTAGATGCTAGCACGTGACCCATCCGTAGTGGTAGGAAACAGTGGGGAAGGTAAATATGCTCCAGGGAGTCCAAGTCCTGGATATTCACTAGCATCGAATACCTAAGTCCAATAAAACTTGGTGCTGATTTTCCAACTAGTTTCATTTTGAAGGAGCACAGCTTGCTCTGAACTAATTGAATAGCCATTTATCAGATAGTTCTTCCTGATCTGTTCAGAGCTGATAATCAGATACAGCAATATTACACTGTAAAAGTGATACTTTAAGGGCAAATTGGATCTGTGAAGTTGGGCCCTCATGCTAGGAAATGTGACACGTTGCCTACTGAACCTTGTTTGAAACTGGTAAAAACTTGCCTGTAAGCTGATAAACATTATTCAGCATTTAGGTGGCCTCTGCAGCCTCAATTCACTTTCTTTGTTTAAGGCTGTCCCAGGACAAACACAGTGTTTAATACTTGTATTCTCTGCCAGCAAGATGTAGCAACAGAGACCATTTGGTTCTTTGCAGACCGGCCAGTTGAAGGGACTGTACACATAGTTTGTTATTGAGCAGAAGTTATTTTCACAGCAGAAAAAACAGTGGGAAAGAAATAGTGTTTGATTTCAGGTTTTTTAAGAAGGAAATGTGTAATCATTCCAGAAAAAGTGCAGATGTCTGTGCTTCTCTGTCCGTAACTTATTAATTCTGGCCTTCTGTTCTGATTTCTGCTTCTCCATCTCCATTTCCCTCTTCTGGCCTGTCCTGTTTGGTTTGGATTCTGCCTCTTCTGAGGTTCCGCCACACTCTCCCTTCTCTCACGTTTTTTTGGGGGTGTGTGTCTTCCAAAACTACAGAGACATTGTGAACTTTCCAAGTAAAAATGAATGCAACAAACAAACTGATAGATAACTGCATGAGAAATTTCTGCCCATGTTCTGGTAGTAACAAATGTATTAGACAAACTTAGCAGTGGTTGGTACTCTTTGTGATGCCTGGCATTATGCCAATGGCTTAGCATCGCATTGTTGATATAGTTGGTTTTATCAGTTGATTTCTGCTACAAATTCCTGAAATAATTTCTTAAAAAGGAATAGGAGGGTCTTCAGTCATAACAAACAAAATACATCTGTGTTGGTGTATTTTGTGGTTTTTCTTTTGAGTTACGTGACTACTTTCTAGAACTTCTGATGGAACCATTTTGAGAAACTTTTCTACTCTTTCTTTGGGAAAGGTATTTGACATTCTCAAAAGTGCAGTTCATTAGTTTTTGAAGACTATTTTGGAGACCTCATTGGATGAAGGAAGTCAGTGGCTGAAAAGACACATTTAAGTTTTTGTTGTAGTCTGTTCTGTTTCTGAATTCTCCTGGATTTGCATTGCATATCTGGAATTATGACTTTCACCATCCTTTCACTTTTTTCTTCTGTTTACTGTTAGTTTACTAGCTCTGCAGCAGGATGCGTATTAGAGTGTTTGGGCCTTCTGTACACCAGCTGATGTATCAGTTACCACTGCTATCTGTCAGGGACCACCTGCTTTGCCTTTGAAGGCGTATCTCGTATTTGCTTATGACTGATTATCAGAAAACACTAAGACGTGTTTGATGAGATAAGATCTTAGAGGTATAATTAATAATTTTCTCTAGTCCCCTCTGACTTAAGTTGATAGAGTTAAACTGATAAGAGTAGAGAACTAGATCCAATATTTTTATCCTATCAAAAGCAGCTTAGGAGCTCCCTATTGGATTTAGACTGACAAATGCTATCACATTGTGGTAGCATGGCAAAGAACCAATCTATGATTTCAAACCACAGTAGTGGATCTGATCACATACTGAAAGATTTTACACCACTTTGTACCATTTTTTAGTATTATTATTATTATTATCACTTGATAAATTCTTTATTTGTTTTTATGTGACTCATTTCCCAGTCATAAAGGCAATAACTGTACCTGGTTTTCACTAGATAGCAAAACCTATCTTAGCTATGTTTTTCCTCTTTAAGCAATTATTTATCCAGTTACCTTCCATGTCTGAAGTATTTTTCATAAACTCTTTTTTTTTGAAGTATACTAATAAATCGCCAAGTAATACAAGTGCAGATTTTTGAAAGGCTTATTAGGCAAGGCCAAGTGCACAGGTACTGTATTCTTGGAAATTAAGAATTTAATGCCATGACTAAACATTTAAGCAGTGATGCAACAGCTGATGGTGGCAGGGAAAGTAAATTGCAAGCTAATTTGTTTATGGTCGATATTGTCCACTCTAGGAAAAGTAAGTGTCTCTTTGGGATATATTAAGAGAAATACTGTCTATAATATAACAAAAGCGAGTATTGCTATTCAGTGCCCTTTAAACATCAACAGGATTGTTATATCAGTTTTTGAATATGTCAGTTTTTAAGAGGCAAATGGGGAATGAACTACATAGTCTGTGAAGTCTCTTAGGTTCTTTGCTGTCTTGTCGTATTAAAAAAAATTCTGATAATTGCTCCCTATTTTTTTCTGTCTGTCTTCTTCAGATTAGGTTACTTTACTCATATTTCACTGTTTTTCAAAGTCCAGTTCTGTGGTGTAGAGTATCCTCGTGGGGAGGTTAGTATGATATTAGGTCTATTTTAAGTTCACCTCAGAAAACCTATTCAGCTGCATAATCTCTGGTAAAGATCTTTGGGAGAATAAAAGTACATGCTCAATTACAGACTCAAAATTTTCCGCTAGCTACAGAAATGTGGATTTATTTTCTTTATATCCTGCCCAATTCTCAGAAGACCCGGCTTATTTCAATTGTCAGAATTCAAAGACTCTTGCAAACTGTGCATCTCCAGCAAAGTGACGTTGATTTGTTTGTTTCTGTTACACATTTTAATTTTTACAGTATTGTGATGCTAATCTTTTCAGTGTAATCATCTTATACTTTTGACAGTGAGAAAAAGCAGGTTTAAGATCCTAGCAAAAATAACCTTCGGCTATAGTGTGTCTTGATTCAAGAATCCAGTTTCCTGCCATTTCATAATGCTTACAGAAATTAATGATGCAGTCCTGTGGTATGGGACTTGGATAATGTTTTCAATACATATGTCTTAAAAGTATACCTCGAAATGTTTTCCTTCAGATACTGCAAAACAATTAAAACTTTGCCCTGTAATATACACTGTGGAAAGCTCATGTAGTAGCAATGTAACCAAATTGTTGGAGCTATCAGAAAAGAATGGGGTTCATCTTCACTAATTTGAAAATAATCATTTGGTTTGATCCTGGAACCATGAGGCCATGTGTTTGTGTGTATGTCTGGGGGAAAGACAGGACTGGGAAGCTGAGAAGAAAGTCCAGGGTGGATAATAACAAGAGTTACTGTATAAGGAAGGCAGAGTGAAAAACACATGAAGAGTGAAGTAGCGCAGTTCCAAAGGCAGAGAGAAAAGGGGCTGTGTATAATGAAATAAAGGCAGGCTAAATTGTGTTGTGCCGTTTGTATTACAAACTGAGCTGGTCATAACAATTGACGTTAGGTTGACTTACACTTGTCTTTATAAACAATTCTGAAGAGTCTTTTAAAGCTTCTCTGTAAAATCTTTATTGTGTTGTGGCAGACCTTTGAAATTCAGTATGACGAAGCTGAAGGCCAAGGAATGTGCCTTCAAGCTGTCCGTTGTGCTCAGTTAAAATTTGGTTGGGAATTTGCCTACTGATAACTTTTTCATTGTTGAAACCAAATCTGTTTAGAGATCAGTATGCTCAACTGCTCAAGCAGCCAGATCATAAGATATGATAATGAATCTTGGACTTCTATGCAACCTTTCTCATTCAGAAGTAAGCTTAGTTTACTGTAATAACTGGCAAAATTGCACATAAGCTTTTAAAGGAAGAGTATTCAGCTGTGATCCAGTCAGATCCCTTATAGATTGATTTGTATGTTAGTGGTGGCAGTGCTCAATCTTTGCTATTTGCTACAAATGCTGCTTCTTCACCTCATCTGGTACAAGCCACTGCTTCAGTTGAAGAGTTCAAACTTCGCTGGTGGTGCTTGGTAGATTTTGTTTATTAAAAATGTATGTTGGGATAGGGATGTTAATAGGAAGGAGCATAGCTTGTGGGCAGCTACCCTGGCTTGATTTGAAATCCAGCAGCGGAAGAAGAAAGGAGGTCTTTAAATCAAAACCAAAATATCCATCTGTATTCCATTCTTTCTCCAATTTTACATTTCTTTCCAAACAAACAAAACCAGCCTAACTCACCACCTCCTAAAAACACACATTCTAAATGCTTGGGAAATAACAATTTTTACATCCTACATACCATATTTAGGGCGCTCACTTCTGCCTGCTGAGCAATTGGAGAACTTTCTTTTTTCCCAGATAAATAAGACTTTCATGTAACTAGATAAATATTTTTGTTTTCCCAGTGACCTGGAGGTGATGCCTGTGCTTAAATGACTATGGAAGATAAGGAGTGATGCACTGCCTGTATCTAAGGCCAGGGGTCCCAGAAATATTCCCAGAAACACTGAGGACCAGGGTGCAGTGTGACTGGGGGGAAGCAGAGGGATGTTGATCTTCATGATTTTGCTTATTTAGTACAGATACTTTTTCTCATAGCTGTTGCAAGTAACCACAGGTCTTGGGAATGTACTTCTCTGTGAAGTGTGTTTACTGGCAGCATGTAGACTGTTGGGAAAGCAGAGCACCACTTGCCAGGGAGATGGAGAGAGCACATAGTGGCAGCTGCAGGGCTGACTCTGAAGAACTGGGATCCTGCAGGACAGGCTGCAGAGGTCTCTTCTGCTGAGATGATGTGGGTAGTATGACTGCCAGGCACAACCTGATCCAAACCAAAAAAAAAAGTGGAGAAAATTGAACAAAATCCTCTTCCCATCACGGGTCAAATCAGCATATGTATTTGATTGTTGAGTTAGTTAGCGTATATCAAATAGAGTTTCGTATGTGTTTCAGCGTAGTGGACTAATCTTCAGAGAGCCTGACAGAAAACCTAAGCATTTGGCTTCCTTTAGTTTCAGAGGCATTGTGGGGAATCTTGAAAGCATAACCAGACTTCTTAACCCAATTTCTATTCAATTACAATGTTTTCTATTAACACCTTTTAAATTAACACCTATTGTATCTTCTTACATGAACAGCTCCTCCTGCCTAGGGAGCACGCAGACAGGTGGGACTGGTGTGAAGACAACTCAAACTCAAACATACTTATAATAATTTGCAGAACAACTAATTTTGCTGAAATATCAGAGCTTTGATTAATTTTCTTAACTAAAGTCAATGTCTAAATTGCCTAAGCTATCATGCATCTGGGCAAATTTTGTACAGTTGTCAAAATTATCTTGACGTAATTTTTGTGTGAAGATGTTTAACCCAACAACAGCTGTGAGTCATTCACAGAAAGTCTAGGAGCTTTTATCCACTTTTGTGACCTCAGAGAGATGTATCTGATGTTTGAAGTCCTGTTTGAAGACCTTTTATTTCAGTAAGATTGTGTTTGATTGCTGAAGTCTTTGACACAGAGGTACCTCTATGGATGAGAAATAAATTCATCCCTCTGGAAGTGTGTTTACTCACGGTACAAAGGCATTTTCACTAGGGTAAGGTTAAGTGAGCTAGACTATTAAACATGCCCCAACTAACCCCCTGTGCAGTATTGCCCATGAGAGCTGTGGCAATCCCAGCCCTCCATTGCTACCGTGTTGGTCCTTCTGGAGGCTGCCACAGCAGATTTGAAACTGGCCAAACCTGCAGCTTGTACTCAGCTGTCTGTGCTGAGGAGAGGCATCTGGCTGGTGTGCCATCTCTTAAGATAAGAAGCCATTGGAGTTGAAGGAGGCAGCCTGGTTACAAAGACTTAAGAGGTGATACTTTAAATAATAAAGCGGGGGTTGAATTGTAAGCAGGGGAAGGGGAAATGTCCCTGTTTCAGTGGAAGAAGCCTTCGCCTAAGTTTTTAGGGTCTCACTCTTGCATCCAAGGGCCACTGGATGTTTCCCCTCGAGTGGCAACTTCCCACGTGGCTGTCTCTCCTGCTTAGTCATGGGCTGTCAGCTTGCTTCATCTGGTTCACCATCAAGGATCCTCACACGAAAACCAGTGCTGATTTGTAGCTCATAAAGTATGTGAAGTGTGAGGATGCACAGAAACTTGGTTGCCGCAGAGATTCAGTGAGGATGGAAAATAGGACCCAAGAATCTCCTTCCCTACTATTTTACTGCTAGTGAAGGGCTGCACTGCTTCCCACCAGGCTGTGCCACCGCACAGAGGATGCTTTGCTGGGATCATGATAGAGTTTCAGGAAAATTTAGACAGAGAAATACTTCTTTCAGCTGGTGTTACACCAAGATCTGGTCAGGACAGTATATTCTCCTCCTCTTAACCTTATCGCTCAGTAACCAAAGAAAATAAGATCTCACTGAAATCCCAGCAGAAAAATTAATTAATAAAACAGTCATGGGGAAGTAGAATGTATCAGTTTAATGTAGGAATGTTTCCTCCTGAGATGCTTACTAAAAATACATCTGTATTGGTAATGTTTTGTTCTTTAATAAAATGGCGATTTAAAGGTGTTATTTATAACAAAACCCCAAATCTGTAACCCAAAATAAATACTACATTCTGTATGATAATAAGAACATCAGTGGGAAAGAATGCACAGAATGTTTGCAATTACAGCAATCAATAAATGAATTAAAATGGTGTAGAATGAGGTTCAGGCATTAAAATTAAGAAAGCAGCATCAAACATTTTGATGTCCTCTGAAACAACTGGAAGAATTGAAAAATAGAAAAATCTTAATTTTTTGCTCTGGGTGAGGAGTGTAGTGTTTCATGTCTTTACCTGCAACTATATATTTAGAAGATAAATTAGATAATTATTCTAAAGAAAGAATGAACTTATGTGGCACAAAATACTTGCTTGGCTTTCGTTTGGGAGAACAGAACATCACATCTAAGAGAAGAACATATACCAGACTGGAAAGGTGAGATGGTCACTGAAATACACAGAATGGATACCTTCAGTGTAACCTTTTTGTTGACTATAATTCTTGGACAGAGACATTCACAAGTGGCATAAGGGTTCTTTTCATGTTTTCAGCCAAAATACTACTGCTTCGCTCTCAGCAAGTTAACTTTATGCTGAATATAGAACCTAGTTGAAAGATTAAAGTAGACAGCTTTTGCTCCTTGTAGGCTTCCCAAATAGAAGGACCATGCAAAAAAGTTTCAGAAGTATTTCTGCAAAGAAATTTTTTGTTCTCAATGTCAACTGAACAGATTTACTGAGTATATAGAGCATCTCTAATAAATTCTGCTACTCTGGGATAGTTAAATTACCCTATGACTTAGAGAAGCATTTAAGCTTTCAGAGGTGGCTTCAGTAGCACTACTCATGTGCATAAAGTGGACTTTGAGAAGTCTTCGGAAGATAGTGGCTGTAACCAGTTTTCTGTTCTGCCTGAGATCCAAGTAAGTGGCTGCTGCACAGAGGCAAAGAACGTAGCGGGAAGGCACCACATAGCAATGTCAGAAGATTTGTTCTTAGACTGGTGTGTTGACGGAATCTTTTGTTGTTGCACTTATTTCAGGTACTCAGCAAAAGTACTTGTCACATTTAAAATAAAAACTTACAATTTCTTTACTAGTACTTATTCTGCCCTTTACTGGCCAAGTACTGGGAGAAGACCATATGACTTTTAACTGTTTAATTATCTTTCTAGCATAATCGACAGGTTTTCACTATCTTAGTACTTTGCTAATTGTAGCTCTGGGAAATAAAAGATGTTGTTGTATATACAGCACAAATACATGAGTAATTTGATCTTGGAGCCAACTGATGTTGTCTTTCGTTTTAATTTTCATTATGCCTTTGGCTCTGTAGCCGCTCCAGTTTTTTTATTAGATAGTAGTATATAAAGAGGCAATAGAGGGTTAATTGCTGTTCAGGGAAAGTGTTTAAAACCCAGTACCAGCTATACCCTATAACAACATTTTCTCATAGTGTTTGTGCTTTTTATCTTCAGAATTTATTTGTACTTACAATTCAGGATTGTACACATAGGTGCTGTAGAAATATCTTGGATAGTTAGAGCTTTTGTAGTCCATCATATTTTTGTTCTTACATTGTTTCAGGTGAGTATTAAAGATTTCACAGTAATTATTCACAGTTTAAAAAAGGAACTCACAGAAGCAAAGCTAATTTCAGTGTCTGCCCCTGCAATTAATAATTGGACCACTTTGTCAATTCAGTATACAACCACTATGAAATGTAGTCTAGAAACTCAGTTGTTTGTGCTTTTAACCTAGTTGTTGCACGGATAATTGCTTTAGCAAAAAATTTACTGCTAGATCTGTATCACGAGAGCTGGAAAGCAGAGGCAGAGCAGTGTCACGTTCTGGAAAGAAGGTAGTTTGTTGTTTGCTGTAGCTTGTTTTGCGTGACTTTTTAATCTCCATGTATGTACTTTCCTTCTTGTGACAGTTTTACAGCTCCACAGTAAAAGCTGAAAATGTAGTTGTTTTCAAAATGAGATTTTATGAAATATGAGAACAATATTTTGATTTAAATGAAAAATAAATAGAAAAACAAAATACTGATTAGTGGTGTTGGAAACTAACAGGGAATAGCCTTGTGCTGTGATCTCAGAACAGAAATAACCCCGAGCCTCTGCGAGAGAAGTGGACCACAGCAGAGTAACTTGGCAAAAAACAGAAGCTGTGACTTTTGTAATGAGTGGTGATATTCCAAGGAATGTGGGCCACCTTGTTGTGTCAGTAGCCACCCTTGTTTGCAGTGGCAGAGGTAGGGAACTAACGAAATTTTATCTCGACACTATTTCTCTTAAGCATGTTGTTGTCTCTTAGTTACATATTGAATAGCATCTGGTGTTTGAAGAATAATCGAATAGAAACACAGCAGGGAGAAGCATGGCAATATTGATGCAAGCTGATACTTTGTCTTCTTGGGGTGGTCTGGAAGCTCTCCCCTGGTCACCATCCCGCTTCATCCTCAGCCTGGCCTGAAATGCCCAAAACATCAATTTTGTAACAATAGTGTCAGGCCAAATTTAGCTCTCAGTTTTGATTTTGTAATGTCAGGTTTTCATAACTCCTAGAGCACGTGGAACTAAGCTGTTTCCATCCCTTTTTTTTTCCTTCAGTCACCAGGGGAAAAAATATTGAAAACAGTTTCCTGTGGGAGATTCAACAAAAGCATTGCAGCGCTCTGTTTGTGCAATGAAATCAAAGTGACTAGAAACTGTCTGGTCTGTTTTGTTGTCTGAGGTTGAGTGATCTATTATTTCAGTAGAACTAAGACGTCACAGTGATTTTTGAAAACCCCTCATAGTAGATAGCTTTTCCTTAGGTACTGAATCACCTTTAAAAAACTCTGCCTCAGTAGCACTAGGATAATAGCATTTCTCTGCCACATGCAGATGCTGTAAGAGTAAACATATTAGTTTATGAAATACTCAAATACAGCAATACTGCAGGCAGGTTTAATAGCATATCTAGGAGTTATATGTAAGTGAAATAGTCTTTCATAAACTGTTATTTTCCAAAAGCAGAAGGGTGGGAATCTTTTTAGTCTAAATTTCTAGCTAGGCAGGGGAAGGAAATCAACTACAAAATAGACAACTATATTTTCCCATTGCCTTGAACAGCTCTTCAAGCACAGATTGTCTGAAATAGTTGCCATAATATGTTTTTACCTTTCAGGCCATGGAGCTTAGGGAATCAGTTTTTAAATGTCTATATCATCTCTTTCCTCCTGGGACTGAAGCTGGTTACCATAGCAAAATGGCAAGGAAGCTGATAAGCAAGTAGTACCATTTGGCAAACAGGTTATAAATTTAATTTATTAAGACAGAGGAGTGTGAAAAAAATCAATGACATTAGAAATATTTTTCTTTTTTTGCGTTATTTTATTTGAAAATACCTGTAAGGAAAATTATTGTGAACAGATATTGAAAAAAATGCTCTTGCTCACATAATAAGTGTTGCTGCAAATAGTAGAAGATTCAATTTTAAATCTCTGCAGAGCTTTGATACTTTCAACATTACACTGTGATATCTCCCCTTATGTTTCAGAGTTTTGCAAAGATGCCATACTGTGAATTAAATGAGCTTCTGCTTAACAGAATAAATATGGATGTCTGTCCCCTGCTACTTAAAAATTACATTGCCATATAGTTTTTGCTCCTACTTGATGAAGCATGGTCATCTGAGTCTGTCTTGCAAATCAGTCCGTGAAGTCCCTTGGATATGTGTAAAATGACGTCAGTGAGTGCTGAAAAGTTGAATTGCTTTGTGTTCCACAAACGTTATCAATAATGTCAAGTCTGATGACGTGTTCTGTACTCCCCTTTGACAGCGTTGGCATTGATGCACAATATGAATTGCATGCCTTGAACTGTACAGTTTGGCTATTTAAGACATCATCATGACAACAGTATTGTCATGGGTGGGCCCTACCTGGGGGACTTTTTGTGGGCACTGAGATATACTGAAAAAGAGCTTGCTTTCAGGACTGAGGTGTTCCTCTTTTCTGCTCAATTAACTTTTGATATGTTGCCTGCTATCTGAACCACATGTTGTTGGTGCAAGAGTTGAGTCACTCTTTTGGGGAGTTTGTTTGGGGTTTCTACAATTTACTTTATTGTGAAGTAAAGTCTCAGATTCTTAGAATTTAAAAAGAAAACTGCATATTTCCCTAAAATCTTTTGTGCTCTCAGTTTTATCCATTTCAGATATATGGTGCATGCTTATGCTGTTTCATATGCCCTGACAAATTTTCCACTTGGTGCACAACTGGATAGCTCCAGTAGAGAGGATTTGGGAGTCTTGCTGTAATCTGGCTATGCAAAAGACGCTATTTAGTGTTAACCCCTTTGAGCCCATATTAACTGTATTGAACTTATAGAAGTGTTGTTCACCAGCTGTGAGTTGCAATCAGTGCATCCATGGAGCAGGAATCAGAGTAACTCCTAGGAAAACCCTATTTCGGCTCCCTTTTTAAGCTGTTTATTCATTATAATAAGCACTACTGGATTTTTATACTAGATGGGGATTTTTCATTCCTAAAAATGACCATTATCAGTCAAAAAATACCATCAAATGGCCATTGGATGCAGCACTGGGTTGGGTAACTGGGCAGGATCTGGGTGGAAGTTGGCTGGTGTCTGATCAGCTTGGGGGAGAGATGGAGGACCTTGGATCTGGCAGGATCCAGCCAGCCTTAGAAAGAGCTGAGTCAGAGTATAATTGTGAAGGGAGTGTGTGAGTTTAAGGTCACGCGTTATTTCATGTTGATGTGTATGGCCTGCATCTTCAACAACCCTATCTGTGCAAAATGTGGACCCTTTGGATGGAGAGAGCCATCTGTAGGGGATGAGAATAGTTTCCTCCTTGGAAACCAGTTACCTGCAAATACAGATAGCTGACATTGATGATAGTGACCAGTGGTTATCTATAATCTGCAGGTTATTGTACTGTATAGTATGATACATAAGTGTGGGAACCCACTGCGGGGACATAGCCCAAAATGCAGCACGTTGATGCAGGAGCTTGGGGAGTTAGAGTGTTGCCATCTACTGGCAGCCGTCCACAGAGAGAAGTCCCTCAACTGGCTGTAGCATGAGGTGTTGCTTATTTTAGCTGAAAGATGAGGGTTTTCTGCCTAAATCCTGTTTCGAGGCAGAGTTGTTAATAAAATTGCTGCTGTCCTGAGCGCGTGGATGTAGTCAAAGAGTTAGAGTAGTCCCAGTGGGATTTCTCAGATGGGTTGTTACTCTTTGGGATATGGATCCATGCTTAACATGGAGGTGGCTCCTCTCTCCCGCACAGTGAGCAGGTTGCTTTGGGGAGTCCTGAGCACCCCCTGTGATCAAAGAGCTTGAGGAGTGCCCGGACTCCTGCCCTTCAGAGCTTGGCCCTGTATTTTCAGGGAATGGGCTGGCCTGGAAATTGCTTTTTTTATTATTCTGCAACTGTAAAAAAGTGCTAAAGGCGAAGGGTCTGTTTGGACTCATTAGGGAATACACCAAAGATCTCTATTTTTAAGAATCTTGCAGGTCTGATGACAGGCTTTCCCCCTAGAAATGATGAGAGGTGTTTGGAATAAGTCTGTCCTCAGAGGGAGATCCAGTACAGCTTCTGCAGCTCCTAAAAAGTTACACTGTGACTGGCCTCTGTCAAAGGAAATGTTTACATGATACCATCGGAAGCGGTTTTGAACATTTTGCATGAACCAAATGCCACCAATAGTCATGGATTTTTTTTTTTCCTTTTATTAAAAAATAGCTGAGAAATGAAAGATTGTGACACTTTTTCAGCAAAAGTTATATGACTCCTTCCTTACAAAATATAACCCATGCGGAAGCAGAAGAGCAATGTAGCTTTTCCTTTGTGCTTGTCCACTCCAAATATGCTTCAAACTTCACAACTCTTTCTGTAGTCATGTTCACAGAAATGTATAAAATGTTTTTGTGTTTTTTTCTTTTAGCTAATAACATAAAATGTTTAGTTGAAACTAGATTAAAAAAATTATTTCAGTTGCTCTTAAACCTTATGCATACCAACGTTTTCCCTTAAGTATTTTAAGTGCTACTTCAAAGTAATGGTTTCATGTATCTTTGATATGTTTTGAAGCCAGATATGTAGGTACACAAAAATGGAAATATTTATGTTCCTCTGTCAGATCTGTCTGTATGAGTCTACTAGCTGACAGAGCAAAGATGCATTTTTTGATAGATTTTTGTCACAGTAGCTCCAAGATACTGGATTACCAAAAGCAAGATTACAGAATTACCAGTGGAATTGTATTTTTTACCAGTGAAGTAATACACAGTGTTAAGAATGTGTATTTGGGGCCATATATGGCAATTTTATATTTTAAAGACTAGAGAGGTAAAATACACTGGAATTAAGAGCTTGAGGTTTAAGCGTGGCTTGGATTAAGGAGTTGTGGAAGGGGCTGGGTTCTGGCGGGTGCTTTGTTACTGATGGCAGGTTTCCAAAGTGTAACCAAGTATTTTTCTTTTTTTTTTCTTTCTTTTTTTCTTTTGTTGCAGCTGGTCTCCAATGTTCTCATCTTCTCCTGTACAAACATTGTAGGCGTGTGTACCCATTACCCAGCAGAGGTGTCCCAAAGACAGGCTTTCCAGGAGACCAGGGAATGCATACAAGCCAGGCTTCATTCTCAAAGGGAAAACCAGCAGCAGGTAAGAGCAACAGTGGGAAATAAAAAATGAAATTGCTGAAGTACAATTAGCATGCAAAATGTTCCTGGAGGATGGGATTTGCAGGCCTCTTGCTTCTTGATTACTCCAAGCAAGAATACGGTGATGGTAGAGGGCAGGATTTTTAAATGTTTGAAAGAGAGCTCAGGGCAGTTTTTCTTCCCCAATGCCCTGACAGACTTCTTCACAGACTTCAGCATATCCTGTGGTCTATGTTCTGCAGACTAAAATTACATAGTGTGCAGAGTCTGCATAGTTTTTTTGCACCCGTCATTGAAGCCATGTGTTGAATGTACAAGCAACACACAGGCTTCAGAATGACCCTCTTTGTAAGGTCAAAGTGTGACGTGTTTGTCAGCAAAGCCACTGCCAAAAGATAGCTGTAAGGAAGGTTTCAGAAGTGAAAGGTAAAAATTGCTCCACAGAACATGCTATCCCTTGATGCCTCCAGAGGGTTCCTCTTCCTGCCTTTCCCAAAGGTTCCTACCTGCTTGCACACCTCTGTATACCTTATAGGCCTCAAGTGAATTGTATTTGTTAAAAAAGTTAAGATTCATCACCAACTTAGATGTGGTTTTGCTCTAAAAAGACCTGTTGATGCCATCATACAGCCTAGCTGTCAAGGGTACCGAGTGTTACCACTCCCCTAATTCATTCGTGGGTTCTTTTGCAACGAATCTCTTGTGTCCTCAAAATTAGATACAAAAGACCTTTTGGGGCAGCTTGATTATTCCCTTGCTAACACATTTCTGCCTTGCAGTACTTCTCGTAGTGGTCTGTCCAGTCCGATTTGAAATGAATCGTGAAACAGGGCCTCCACTCTTCCCTTGGGAGGTATCTCAGAGCTTGGTTGTGGGTTTGAGGAAGAGGTCAGAGGAATGAATCAACTGGAGTGTCTTTGCATCTCTGTGGCAACACAGCTTAATTTTCCCTCATGTCTCGGCCCATCTGCGTTTATGGATTTGTCTTTTGGCAGTGTTTCACGAGGTACTTCTGGCTGATATACTTGCTGTTTAACCCTTACTGTGAAATAACACAAGCTTTATTTTGATAGTATATGTATGAAAATGAGATTCATGCTCAAGGCTCCTTTTTCCTTTGTAACAAATGTAGTCTCAGAAAGATGAAACGAGCAGCCGCTCCTCCTTCCACACCTTGAAATGGAGGAAAGGATTGAGCCAAGAGAATACCCCATTTTACTTATTGACTATAGCTCTGTCCTCCTGCTGAGAGACTGCCTTAGCAGCATGGCTCAGATGCTTGTGCTGTTCTGGATTTAGGAACTTCTGTGTCAGAAGTACCTAATGAAAAAGCCCTGACAAATGCCCTGGCTTTATGCCTTATTCTTCTCTTCCTTCCCAGAAAACACTACGCTATACAGAGGAAAGCCAGGACATCAGAAAAACATGGGTCAAAGCCAGTCACTCAGAAGTACTCTTTAGTACTTCCAGCAGTAACTATGGGTCCTGGCAGCTGGGGACTTCTAATAAGATTATTTGCTGCTGCAGCCTGCACTGACATTGATCTCCAGGTTCAGTTCAGATGAATCGCTATGCATAATGCATTGAGATAATCTTGAGGTGATAGCAGACGCAAATAAGGGCAGCTGAGCCCTCATCTGGGAGAGGCAGTTTCCAAATAGGAGTAGAGGGATACACAACTGCACAGCCCAACATTGGTACCGTTGCTTGCCTGTTTCTGGAGATCTGGTGATGCTCCTGTGTGCTGTTCTCTATTAAAGACAGGCAGATTATCTTGGGCAAAGGAATGTTTATTTTGCTTTATTAAGCCTCTACCAGCATGCAAAATTAGCAAGAAAGTAAATAAAAATCCAGAATGTCCAGTGCAGAAGAGAGACTTCTTGTGATTTTATTATTTGAGATAATCTATGGCAGAACCGTAACAGGAATCACTATTGCTTGCCCAGAATAAAATACTCTTGGATGAAAAAATAGGCATTCTCTACAATCTGTAGTGAGCAAATACTTAGGATTTGAGTAAGAGATAGGTTATTGGGACTGCACAGTTTTACTTCTGGCATTGCTTGTCTTTTGTGTCTGAAAAGTTGTTCTCTCCTTTTTTTCATCTCTGCATCACTTAACTTGTGGTGAAAGATAAGTCTTATTAAACCTGAGGACAAATGGATGGTCATAAGACATTAAATAGTTGTAGTGCTGTGAGGTCACCTTGGGAGAGTATGACACATAGTTAAAATTCCCATGTAGAACAGTTGTCATAGGGATCTGTGTGCCCACATATACATATATCTATATGTACGTATGTGAACAGAGTAGGTCTGTATTGTACTCTTTCATCTGTGCCTGTTCTAGAGACTAGTGCTCCTTGGGATGCATTTCTTTAATGTATAATTCAGTGGAACTATACTTGCATCTTATTTTGAAGTGAGAATTATATATGAATTTGCTCTTGCTTTTTTTATCAGGTCAGAACGCTGCCTTGTTACACTTGTAAAACAGCAGTCCCAGTCACCTCACTGGTGCATACTAAGTGATTATCAGGTCAGAACGCTGCCTTGTTACACTTGTAAAACAGCAGTCCCAGTCACCTCACTGGTGCATACTAAGTGAT